>BLSH010211107.1:0-12612 GCA_018402905.1 Glandirana rugosa | reverse complement strand
AGGACACATGAGCAAAGACATAATGTTGTGAAAATAAATGAACTCTGAATATGTTAAAGGAGGGGGGCCAGGATGCTTCATTAGGTCTTGGCACAAAACAGGCAAGGGATGTTTTGTTGTGGGTATTGCCAGGCTTCAGACATTACAGCTCAGCTGGTAATCAAATGCAAAAAAATAACATTTACTTATTTGCAAATGGGTTTAAAGTGACCCTGTGGTCAGGGGCGTAACGATAGGGGTTGCAGGGGTTGCGATTGCAACCGGGCCCCATGCTCCAGGGGGCCCATGTGCTTCCCTTGTACACCTGGATAGGCATTTAGAGGAACCAAACTCCTCCATTTTCCTCCTAATGCAGGAGATTGGTTCCTCTATATGCTGCCCCCGCCGCCCCTCCTATCCAGTTTACTTGTCTTCTGCTGTTCCCAGGGTCCCGATGCAGGACCGTAATAAAGGGACCCGTGATGGGTGTAAAGGGCCCCAGGATCAGCGACCAGAGGGAAGGGCCCTGCCCAGGGGTCAGGGGGGGCCCTTCCTAATTTCTTGCACCCGGGCCCTGAAGGTTCTAGTTACGCCTCTGCCTGTGGTTATAGTAAATATCTTAAATGACACCATAGCTATAAAAGAGGTTTGTAAATACTGACCTTTCATGCTGCCTGCAGTGCTGAACTCTGATTCTACCTTGAAATCTGCTCTAAAACCGACACTTCCGGGAGTGTGGATCTCCTGGGTCCTTTGCAAAGGACAGAGGTAGTAATAACCAGACAGAGCCTCTAAGTTAAGCCCTCTATATTATTTCAAAATAAATAAATATATAAAACTTTCAGCTGAGCAAGACATGGGAGGGATACAAACTAGAAGGGTCACTAGCTTCACCTGCAGACTTGAACTCTTTTTTTTAGGAAGGGGGGGGTGCATAATTTAGTTTGGGGTGCGATTTCTCCCTAATGCCTCCCCATGATGCCCCCTCTGTAAAGTAAGGCCTTATGCACACTTTATGCTCTTGATGTTTCTTTCTCCTACAGGAGTTAAACACAAGCAAAAATGCCGTAAAAAGCTGTTAATGTGCACCAATGCGTGTTAGGGTGCGTTCCCGCATCTGGCGTTAATATATTCTATTGGCCAGAATTTTACCCATTAGAATTAATTAATTAATGCGGGAATGTACCTAGCATTAACGCACGTTAAAGTATTACTAAACCCACTACAGTAAAATCAGTCTGTATGTGCAGTAAAACATGCTTGTTATACTGACTGTGGAAGGGGTTAATCCTCCGCATTATGTAAAAAGGCTGTTTCATCCTGTGTTCTCTGATCCTCCTCTCCTTCCACTTTCCCCTAATAATTTCCTGATAATACAGAGTCTATGGAGTCAGATTGCACATGCTCAGTTTGGTGTGTATTGCTAGAAAGGTTTTTTTTCTCCTTGGGAGGATGCATGTGAACAGCACAGGGCCAATCAGCACTGTCCAGACAAAGGGTCAGGAGTCCTGCAACCTCATAGGACAGTCAGAAAACTCCTACTACAGGTGGTCCCCTAGTTACAAACAACCGACTTACAAATGACTCCAACTTACACACAGAGGGAGACAACAGGAAGTGACAGGAAATCTCCCCCTAGGAAGGGAAATTCACTCCTGTAAGAGTTATTATGGGAAAAAGGGGTCTCCACTGAAGCTTTATCACCAATCCGTGTTTCCACAACAAACCCAAAATTTTCCAAATTCAATTTTCCATAGGGACAGAAAGTGAGGTGAAATCTTCTGAACAGAGACACAGACAGCAAAACAAATGTTACAGGGGTGTTAACCCTTTCCTATGCTATGCAAAATACTTAAAAATAGTTGTTTTGGTTGAAGCTACACTTAAAAAATGTATCTGATCCCGACTTACAAACAAATCCAACTTAAGAACAAACTTACAGTCCCTATCTTGTTTGTAACCCAGGGACCGCCTGTACAAGCTTTAGCCAGTGCTTGGCTGGACACTGATACAAGTCACAAGACTGCTATATACTGCTGATGAGAAAAGGTATTTATCCATTTTAATTACTAAAATAACTGCACTTCCATGTTCTGTTTACTGTGTGAGACCAGATATAGTGAATGCAGGGTCCTGGGTTTAGTAAAACTTTAAGGTGCTTTTGAGCATTTGTTATGCTCAAAAGTTCTGGTCCAAAATGCACAAGTGATTTTTTTTCCTGCCTGTAAACCCCCCTGCCACTTAACTCCTGAAACCACCTACAGTATCTCACAAAAGTGAGTACACCCCTCACATTTTTGTAAATATTTTATTCTATCTTTTCATGTGACAACACTGAAGAAATGACACTTTGCTGCAATGTAAAGTAGTGAGTGTACAGCTTGTATAACAGTGTACATTTGCTGTCCCCTCAAAATAACTCAACACACAGCCATTAATGTCCAAACTACTGGCAACAAAAGTGAGTACACCCCTAAGTGAAAATGTCCAAATTGGGCCCAAAGTGCCAATATTTTGTGTGGCCACCATTATTTTCCAGCACTGCCTTTTTGGGCATGAAGTTCACCAGAGTTTCACAGATTGCCCCTGGAGTCCTCTTCCACTCCTCCATGACGACATCACAGAGCTGGTGGATGTTAGAGACCTGGCACTCCTCCACCTTCTGTTTGAGGATGCCCCACAGATGCTCAATAGGGTTTAGGTCTGGAGCCATGCTTGGCAAGTCCATCACCACCGCTTCTTTAGCAAGGCAGTGGTCATCTTGGACGTGTGTTTGGGGTCATTATCATGTTGGAATACTGCCCTGCGGCCCAGTCTCCGAAGGGAGGGGATCATGCTCTGTTTCAGTATGTCACAGTACATGTTAGCATTCATGGTTCCCTCAATGAAATGTAGATCCCCAGTACCATCAGCACTCATGCAGCCCTAGACCATGACACTCCCACCACCATGCTTGACTGTAGGCAAGACTAGCTTGTCTTTGTACTCCTCATCTGGTTGCCGCCACACACGCTCTGAACCAGACACCATCTGAACCAAATACGTTTATCTTGGTCTCATCAGACCACAGGACATGGTCCCAGTAATCAATGGCCTTAGTCTGCTTGTCTTCAGCAAACTGTGGGCTTTCTTGTGCAACATCTTTAGAAGAGGCTTCCTTCTGGGATGACAGCCATGCAGACCAATTTGATGCAGTGTGCGGCGTATGGTCTGAGCACTGACAGGCTGACCCCCCCACCCCTTCAGCCTTTGCAGCAATGCTGACAGCATTCATACGTCTATTTCCCAAAGACAACCTCTGGATATGATGCTGAACATGTGCACTCAACTTCTTTGGTCGACCATGGCGAGGCCTGTTCTGAGTGGAACCTGTCCTGTTAAACCACTGTATGGTCTTGGCCACCATGTTGCAGCTCAGTTTCAGGGTCTTGGCAATCTTCTTATAGCCTAGGCCATCTTTATGTAGAGCAACAATTCTTTTTTTTCAGATCCTCAGAGAGTTCTTTGCATGAGGTGCCATGTTGAACTTTCAGTGACCAGTATGAGAGAGTGAGAGCGATAACACCAAATTTATCACACCTGCTCCCCATTCACACCTGAGACCTTGTAACACTAACAAGTCACATGACACTGGGGAGGGAAAATGGCTAATTGGGCCCGGTTTGGATATTGTCACTTAGGGGTGTACTCACTTTTGTTGCCAGCAGTTTAGACATTAATGGCTGTGTGTTGAGTTATTTTGAGGGGACAGCAAATTTACACTGTTATACAAGCTGTACACCCACTACTTTACATTGTAGCAAAGTGTAATTTCTTCAGTGTTGTCACATGAAAAGATAGAATAAAATATTTACAAAAATGTGAGGGGGTGTACTCACTTTTGTGAGATGCTGTATAGTGTGCATGGACACATAGGCTAACATGGAAGGGAGTTAACAGGCAGAGAAAAAAAGAAGCTCAAACGCATGTGGTGCGGGGAACGCAGTGATTCCTGTGCATTTCGACATAGCAATCGCACTGTGTTCTGCTGTGGGCGTCAATGGAAAGTTAACGACACCCCAAGGGCAGGTCGCGAACGCGATGTATTTGCCTGAACTGGATTGCATGGGTGTTTATACACCCATGCGATCCAGTGTGAATAAAAAAAGCTGCCTGCACCTTATTGGTGTGTATGCAGTGCGATTTGAGCCATCCAAAATAAATGGCCTCAAATTGCACCACACAGAATCGCATGTGATTTGCACAGGACTGTGGTGGGGATCCTGTGCGATTCATATAGATTCACAGCGTGAACCTAGGCTCTAAGAAGCGGCTTCTTTGAACTGCAATCTACACGAGGCCTTAAAGGCAACAATTGTATTTTCTTCATATTCCTATCTTTCTATTCTGTTATCTCCTGTTTAAGTGGCTAGTGGACTGATAAGGAGTGAAGATTGGCTTAGTTAGGATAAAGCAACACCATATTAAATTAAAGACCTTACTGCTGGCAATACACATGGCAGTTGTGTAGATTCCATTTTTTGTCAAAATCACATAATAATAGACATAAGATAGTGATTTCAATTAACTCCAAAGGGATGGGATCTAAATTGCCTCGAATCTGCCGAGAAAATTGCTTTGGACAAAATTTTGTTGTTTATTTTCTTTTTTTATTCAATTCTATCTTATAATGAAATCTATTGACACTGTTAATTTATTACCTCTGTTGACTTCTCAATCAACTGAAAAAACTCTTTCCTGACAGACTCCATGGCAGCCTACGTGTGGGTTTAGCCCCGCCTCTAATACCCCATAGGACACCTCTCCCATAAATCTTTACTCCGAGCCAGCGCCCGTGTTCCTTTTTCGTCCTCCTCGCAGGACCGAATAGGTGGTCCTATTACCCGAAGACTTCCTGCCGCAGGATAGCCGAGCTGCGACTTAGGAATGAGCAAGTCGCATACTCCTGTAAGCCCTAGCTACTAGCGGGGTATGGAGGGGGCATATGGAGGAGCGCTCAAGAAGCCAGATTGCCTAGCCACTGGCAGGTAGACTGCGCAGTTGGCCACTAGCCTAGCTACTAGCGGGCGGCCTTGGTAGCCCAGGGAACGGCATGGGCACTTTACTCGGCGAGAAGAGGTGGCAGTGTTGACAATTTTTACCTTATGGCAGCAGTGTGTGTACTCAGGTTCTTCTTTTCTCCCTCTGTTTTCTCCTTAGTGGTCCGGGCTGACAAACATGGCGGCTGGTCGCCTGGTGCGTTCCAGCCGCTGTCTCACTTCCTGGTTCGCGGTCGTACTGCGCATGCGCGGGCCGGGAGCAAGGCTTGGTTAGCGCATGCGCGGTGCTGCCGAGGCAGCGGCTTCCGCGCGTGAGCACTATTGCGGCTCTGACGTCACTGGCGGCGGCAGATTTAAACAGGAGGAAAGCCCGCAATCTTTGGGAATGATTGCGGGCTTAGGCGGCGACTTCCCCATACAGAGCCCTGCCTGTTGTGAGGTAGGTAGGGGGGGGCTGCTATGTTCCTGGCTCTAGGGTGAGCTGTGATGGGCATTAATTATCCTTCTATTGCAGCTTCCATGGAGTCCGCCGGTACCAGAGACGTCTCACCGCCTGCCTGTGGCCAGCCCTCCCACCGCAGGTACGCTCTCCCTGGGGTGTGGCCTGCGGGGTGGGGGGTGGGGGGGGTAGGGCAGCGGCTCTTACCCTAACCCCTGTTTCTACCTTCTTTCTGTTGTTTCTCCAGCTCTTCTAGGTCGGATCATCACCGTAGTTCCAAGCACAGTAGGAGTGCTTCATCCAATTCCCATGGCCGACATTCTTCCTCCAGATCCAAACGCCACGGGTCACCCTCCAGGTCAAGTCACCATGGTAGAGACCCGGCCCATCATCCGACGACCCGCTCCAGTCACTCAGTTGAGCATGCCTGCTGGGGGTGCAAGTCACGGGCACCAGACGGGAGATCCCTCTGTGATCCCTGCTATGCAAGAGCTGCTAGCGAGAGGGGAGAGATGGTTCAGCTGGAGTCCCTTGTGAAGAGGGTAGTTAAGGAGTCCCTTAAGGGGATAAAGACTGGTAGAACCCGTGGATCTCCCGCCAGGCCGGGGGATACACCAGTGACTGAGCCGCAGGCTCCAAACACCTGGGATCTCTCCCAACCAGATCACCCCTCTGCCAACTCTTCGGAGGAGGATTCAGAGCCTGAGGAGCCCTATGGGGGGTTCGACTTTTCCCTGGTCACCCCGTTGATCAAAGCTGTAAGGGTTGCCCTGAATTGGGAGGATCCGGTGGTCGCTCCTCCTAAGCAGAGGAAGTATTTTAAACAGCTGAAGAAGGATCGAGCCAATTTCCCCTTTCTCACTGAGCTAGGTGAAGTCATCTCGGAGGAGTGATCCAAGACCGACAGGAAGAACTCCTTGTTACCTAAAATTCTGAGACTGTACCCCTTCAAGGAAGAGGAGGTCAGTCACTTGGAATCAGCCCCCTTAGTGGACGCAGCTGTGATGCGACTGGTCAAGCATGTCACGCTCCCGCTGGAGGATACAGTCTCCTTTAGGGATGCCCTGGAGAGACGGATCGACGCTGACCTTAAAAAGGCATACCTGTCTGCGGGTATGGCGTGTAAGCCAGCCCTAGCTCTGGCGGCGACGTCAAAGGCAATGGAGCAGTGGACAGACAGTGTGGATGAGACCCTCAGGAACATCTAGGAAGAGGTGGCCAAGAATTTCCCTATCCAGGAGCTTAGGCTGGCTACCGCCTTCCTGGGGGAGGCCTCCCTTGACCTTATTCGGCTTTTGGCTCGGGTTATGCTTTCGACTGTCACGGCCAAGCGGGCCTTGTGGCTCCGGCCATGGCAGGCTGACCCGGCGTCCAAGCAGGTCTGGTGCCGTATCCCGTTCGAGGGTTCTTCCCTCTTTGGGAACAAGTTGGACTCAGCCATAACCCGAGCTATGGGGGGTAAGTCGGGGTTCCTCCCGCAGGACCGGCGTGGGCAGGGTTGGGGTCGCCCCTTTCCGAGGAAGCAAAGCCAGGGCCGGTCCAAGGAAGTACGCAGCTACAGGCCGGGCCGAGAATTCTCCAGATCTTGGAAGTCCAGGCGGGCATCTATCAGGAAGACTGCCAAGAGTGAGCAGACGGGCGAAGGAGGTCCTTCCAAGTCCTTTTGTGATCGGGCCCGCCCAAGCATGTCAGGTGGGGGCCCGTCTGCTCCGCTTTCGACATGTTTGGGCGGCCTCGATCCGGGATGGCTGGACCATCAGGACGATCTCCCAGGGCCACACGTGGTTCTTCAGCAGGCCACCCAGGCTGAGGTTCGTTCCCACAACTCTTTCAGTCTCAAAAGGAAAAAGAGAAGTCCTCTTAGCCTACATAGAATCTTTATTGGCGCAAGGCGCCACGATTCCTGTCCCAAACGACGAGCGAGGGTTGGGGATGTATTCCCCACTCTTCATGGTGAAGAAGAAGAACGGCACCTGGAGACCTGTGATAGACTTGACCCATTTGAACCGTTTCATCAAGAAGGAGAGGTTCAAGATGGAAACGCTGTCAACAGTCCAACAAGCAGTCCAAGCCAAGGACTGGTTAGTTTCCATAGATCTCAAGGATGCATATTTCCATGTGCCGGTGGCAGCAGAGTTTCAGCAGTTCCTCCGCTTTGCCGTAGGGGGCCTCCACTGTCAGTTCACCTGCCTACCCTTCGGGCTATCAACCTCTCCTCGAGTCTTCTCGAAGGTCCTGTTGGCTGTAGTGGCTCTGCTAAGAACCAGAGGTATCCGGCTCTATCATTACCTGGACGATCTGCTCCTGTTGGCTCAGAGCAAGTCCCAAGTAATAGAACATCGGGATCAAGTCATCACCACTCTCCGGGAGTTCGGATGGCTTCTCAACCTGGAGAAGAGCCACTTGGAGCCTTCACAGTCTCTTGTATACTTAGGCGCCCTTTTCGACACGACTCGGGGCACCATTGCCTTACCCGAGGAGAAGATAGTGACAGTCCAGAGCAGGATACGACTAGCCCTTTCAGCATCGCACCTTCAGGCCAGCCAGTGTTTGAGGATCATTGGGACAATGGCTTCAACAATTCCCATGGTGAAGTGGGCACAGTGGAGAATGCGGCCCTTTCCTTCGGCAGTGGCAGTCAGGCGACAAGTCTGAACGCATCTACATCTCACCAACCATGAGGGGTTCCCTTCTTTGGTGGCTTCATCGGAAGAATCTGTGCAACTGCCATTATTTTCTTCCCACCCCATGGGATACTATCACGTCAGACGCCAGCAACAGAGGCTGGGGTGCACATTGTCTAGCGGAAGTGGCTCAGGGTGTTTGGGACTTCCCCTCTCGGGGGGTGGTTTCAAACATCCTGGAATTACGGGCGGCCTTCAGGGCTCTGAAGGCCTTTCACCATCTGACAGCAGGTTCGGCTGTGTCACTTCGACTGGACAATACCACAGCAGTGTCCTATATAAGAAGACAAGGGGGCACCCGGAGTCAGAGTTTATTACAGGAATTGGAGTCAATCATGCTATGGGCACAGAGGAATCTGAGCAACATTACAGCAACCTATGTTCCCGGAGTCCTGAACGTCCAGGCGGACTTCCTCTCTCGGGTCCGCCTGGACAACAACGAATGGTCGCTCCACGGGGAGGTGTTTGCGTGGATCTTATCTCTGGGGGTGTCTCCAGAGGTAGACCTGTTCGCCTCACCATGCAACAAAAAACTAGCAAAGTATTACTCGAGGTTCCGGGACCCCCAGACCTACGGGGTCGATGCTCTCACGGAGCAATGGAGGTTTCGCAGAGCGTATGCCTTCCCTCCGATCCCGATAATCCTCCAGTTTCTGCGGAGACTCAGAACGGAAGACGTGGAGGTGGTCGCGGTAATTCCTTACTGGCCCAACAGGCCCTGGTTTCCTATTCTGTCACTCCTCAGTTACAGGGACCCAGTGCCATTACCACCCAGACTAGATCTACTGTCCCAGGGTACGTCCCTGCACCCATGCCCAGGCCTTCTGCACCTGAGGGTGTGGTTCTTGAAAGGGAAAGGTTGGAGGCACTAGGGTGTCTGAAAGAAGCAATCCCTACTCTCCTAAGTGCAAGACGGATGAGTACCAACCGAGTCTATGAAAGGATCTGGGCCAGGTTCACAAGCCATATGTCATCTCGACCCAACTCCTGTGGTTCCCCATCAGTTCAGGATATCCTGAGTTTTCTTCAGTCAGGTCTGGACTTGGAGCGAGCCGTGAGTTCCCTCCGGGTGCAGGTTTCAGCAATCTCTGCCTTTACCGGTATATTGTGGGCCCGGCACGACCTAGTTCAGAGATTCTTCAGGGGAGCGATCAGGTTGAGACCACAGAGGAAACCGCGATTTCCTAAATGGGATCTGCCACTGGTTCTTGAATTTTTCTCTGGAATGCACAGGACTCTCTCGATCAGTGAGCTTTCTTGCAGAACCGCTTTCCTGGTGGCCATTACTTCGGCAAGAAGAATCTCGGAGATTCAGGCCTTGGGTGCCAGAGAACCCTTCCTTCCCTTCTTCCCGGATAGGGTGGTCCTGATACCAATGCTCGGGTCGAATCCCAAGGTCACCTCAATTTTTCATGAAAACCAGGAGATAGTACTACCCTCCTTCCGGACGGGGGATGGCTCGGGGCCGCACCCTCTGGATGTGGGAGTCACCCTAAGACTATACCTTGAGGCTATGGCTTCCTTTCGGCAAACGGATCATCTTTTTGTCTTGCTCAAAGGGAAGAAGAAGGGGCTGCGAGCCTCCGTCAGATCCATTGCTGCATGGATTGTCCAGGCGATCCAGTGGGCTTATAGGGAAAAGGGCTTGGCCCCTCCACAGGCGGTGACAGCGCATTCAACTAGAGGCGTCTGGACCTCATGGGCAGCTTCGCGACATGTCGCTTCGGAAATGATCTGCAGAGCAGCTTCCTGGTCTTCGATCCATACCTTCATGTCTCATTATTGTGTGGAGCCGGCCGCTCTATCTTCTGTTTCCTTCGGCCGCCAAGTTCTGTCAGTAGACGGTGTTAAATAAATCTCTTTTTGTTCAGCATTTTGCCCACCCGGGTGTGTTGGCGAGTTATTTCCCACACGTAGGCTGCCATGGAGTCTGTCAGGAAAACTGAAAATTCCCTACCAAATACTTACCGTAATTTTCCTTTCCTGATGGACTCCATGGCAGCCGGAGTCCCTCCCAAATGGCTGCAGTAGGCTATTTGCGGAACACGGGCGCTGGCTCGGAGCAAAGATTTATGGGAGAGGTGTCCTATGGGGTATTAGAGGCGGGGCTAAACCCACACGTAGGCTGCCATGGAGTCCATCAGGAAAGGAAAATTACGGTAAGTATTTGGTAGGAAATTTTCCGTTTTTTAGCTTTGGATAGTGTGGAGATAAATTAGAACCAGTGTTAATTTCGTCAACGAAAACGCTTTCGTCAGCGGCTTTTTTACAGTGGCTAAAATGAAACGAAAAGCACAGCACATTTTCGTCCACTGATGAAAACTATGATGAAAATCAAATCCGTGAATCCATGAACAAAAACGGGATGAAAATGACCACCTTCTGTCCAGAGAACTGTTTGCAGCATTACAGGCCTTCTCTGACCACTGACAGTGGCATCAAAGTCACTGTGTATTACAGGCCATCCCTCAGATGACCACCATCCAGCACTGAGCAGCATTACAGGCCTCCTCTGACCACTGTGCAGCATTACAGGTTTCCTCATACCACTGTCCAGAGTACTATGCAGCACTACAGGCCTCTTCAGACCACCGTCCAGAGCACTCTGCAGCATTACAGGCCTCCTCAGACCACCATCCAGAGCACTGTGCAGCATTACAAGCCTCCTCAGACCACCGTCCAGAGCACTATGCAGCACTACAAGCCTCCTCAGACCACCGTCCAGAGCACTATGCAGCACTACAGGCCTCTTCAGACCACCGTCCAGAGCACTCTGCAGCATTACAGGCCCCCTCAGACCACCATCCAGAGCACTCTGCAACACTACAGGCCTCCTCAGACCACCGTCCAGAGCAATATGCAGCATTACAGGCCCCCACAGACTACCATCCAGAGCACTCTGCAGCATTACAGGCCTCCTCAGACCACCACCCAGAACACTCTGCAGTATTACAGGCCTCCTAAGACCGTCCAGAGTGGCTAAATCTGAATCTGTGACTTTTAACCCCCTTTTTAATCCCTTGTGGGAGGCTAAAAGCACCACGCTCCCGCCTGCATAGCAACGCCATAGTGCCGCTATAACAATGGTAAATCGCCACTGAAACTAGTGGCAATTTACCACTACCAGTGTTAAAGGGGTCTAATACCATAAAAAATAACATAATATTAGATTTCTTTTACTCCAGGAGTATATAATGAGTTTTGAAATTTTAGAGAAATGCTTCAATAATGCATTATTAACCACTTGCCGACCGTCAACCTCAGGTTGACGGCGACAAAGTGGCTCTCCTGGGCAAACCGCCGTCATCTGACGGCGGCTGCCAGATCGCGCACTGCGAGCGCGCGCACGCCGCCGGAGGCACGCTCGCGCGCTCACTGTGTCCGGGGAGCGGGTGCGGCAGACTCGATCTCCGCCGGCTACCCGCGATGCCCCCCCCGGAGTGAAAGAACGGAGGTCCATGTAAGTAAACATGGACCTCCGTTCTGTTAGAGGGGGAAGGGAGTGATCACAGCCTTCCTCTACATGGAAGCTGTGATCACTCCCCTCCCCCTGCCAGTCAAACACTAAGACAGTTAGAACACGCCCAGGGAACATAGTTAACCCTTAGAGCGCCCCCTGCAGGGTAACCCCTTCACTGCCAATGGCTTTTACACAGTAATCAGTGCATTTTTATAGCACTGATCGCTGTACAAATGCCAATGGTCCCAAAAAAGTGTCAAAATGTTCCGACATGCCCATTGCAATATCACAGTACCGCTAAAAATCGCAGATCGCTACCATTACTAGTAAAAAAATAAAAATAAAAACCCCAGAAATTAATTCTCATCATCCATAAACGCGGCAACTTTTGCGCAAACCAATCAATAAACGCCGATTGCGATTTTTTTTTATCACAAATATGAGGAAGAATATAAATCGGCCAAAACCGATGAAAAAAAAAATGTTTTTTTATATATTTTTTTTTAATTTGTATTTTAGCAAAAAGTAAGAAATTTGGGTTTTTTTGCAAAATTGTCGCTCTTCTTTTGTTTATAGCGGCGATCAGAAATGACGCAGCGATGATCAAATACCACCAAAAGAAAGCTCTATTTGTGGGAAAAAAAGGACGCAAATTTTTTTTGGGTACAACGTCGCACGACCGCGCAATTGTCAGTTAAAGCGACACAGTGCCGAATCGCAAAAAGGGCTCTGGTCAGGAAGGGGGCAAATCCTTCCGGGGCTGAAGTGGTTAAACTAAACCCATTCAATTTAAGTTGACTAAAATGATTTTAGTCGACTAAAATGTAGGACATTTTAGTCAACTAAAATGTGCTGGAGATTTAGTCAACTAAATACAACTAAAACGAAAACAATTGCAGAAGACTTATGCCCCGTACACACGGGACGACGATCGTGTTCAACACGTCGTACTCACGACCGTTGCATGCAGAATCGTTCGTCTGTGGCGGCACTTTCAACAGTTGAACGTAC
>BLSH010211057.1:0-10709 GCA_018402905.1 Glandirana rugosa | reverse complement strand
GGTGATGGCTGAAATTCTACTGCCACTGAAGTGACAGTTGGCTTGTTGGGTCTCATGATTTTTCTAGCAACCAGTTGCCACGAGGGGCTGCAGAGGCCAGGAGCCATGGAGAGGTCATGCAGTTGGGGGGGGGGGGGGGATTGAATGTTTCCAAGGTGTGTGGAAGTGATAAGGGTCATTGTACTGTATATTCTTCATCCCACCTTTTAAAGGGGAAGACCCAGCTATTACTAAAATACTTATTCCTGCCACCTCCTAACTCCCCTGTAGAAGGTGGATTCTTCTTAACTATTCTCAGGATGCTCTGGTCTGGTCATGTGAAAGGATTCCAGCAGCGTTTTCAGTGTAGAGAAAGGACATCCAACAAGGGATGCCTCATAGTAAGTATAATGGTGACTTATGTCTAAGAATAGGTAAGTAGATGCATCTTTCTTCTACAAGGGAATTAGTATAGGAGCAAGAAAGGGGTAAGAACAGGTTTAATCTTAGTTTTTAGACTTTCCCTTTAACCACCTGCCACTCGTAAGGCACCCTATGACGTTCCTGAGCTTCACTGGTCAGACTGGGATGATGCCTGCAGCTAATAGGCCACATATTTTTACATAAAGAGAGCCTATCAGGTCCCATGCTTTCACTAGGGATGCTGTTCATCCCTTGTAAGAGCAATACATTTGATAAGAGTAATAAGGGTACAGTGTTAAACATTTTGAACAAAATAAATAATTATTAAAAAAAAATTAAAGCACTTCTGCTCCCTGGAGCTCATGTGCCAATGCAAATACACACGTAGGTCCCACAGGTATGTGTAAAGGGTGATCACACCACACATATGGTATGACTGGGAGCATCAAAGTGAGAGCGATAATTCTAGCACCACCCTCCTATGTAACTCTAAACTGGTAGCCTGTGAAGGCTTTTAAAATGGTAGTAAACCTTTGTTTTTTTTTGTAAAAATAACACATATGCCTCTACTTACCTGCTCTGGGCAATGGTTTTGCACAGAGCAGCTCCCATCCCATTCTTCTGGAGTCCCCCGCCACCGCCCAAGCACCACCTCTTCATTGGGTGCCCTCCAGGGAAAGGTGGTACCCGTGTCACAGGATTTAATTGACAGCAGTGAGAGCCAATGGCTCCTTCTGCTATCAATATATCCAATGAGCAGAGTGACATCAGTTGGAGCTATTGCGCTCATGCACATCGCAGGATCGGATTGAGCTCAGGTAAGAAAAAGGGAGGGGAGCTTCAGCACAGAAGGTCTTTCATCTTAATGCATAGAATGCATTAAAGTGGAGCTCCACCCAAAAGGGGAAGTTCCGCCTTAAGGCCTCCTCCTGGCTCCTTTTTGTGGAGTGGAGTGTAGTACCCTCTAGTGTGCTAGAATCGGTAGTGTTAGGGGTTTTTTGTGTTAGAGCAGGTATGCTTGGCTGGTAACCAAGCCTGTGTTTAATCTGAGTTGGGTGAGTGATCCAGGGAGGGCTAGTAAGACTTATCAGGCAGCACCTCTGGTACCTCCCCCTACTTCTGGAACTTGCTGGATTATTTATGAGGGCCCTGACCAATCCCCAACAGATGGGTTGGCAGGGGGCAGACCCCTTCAAATCCTCAGGGTCCGCCCAGCAGGGGCAGGAGAGTTTGGGTGGAAGTTGGAGATTGAGTGCTAGGAGGCTGTCAGAGACCCTTGAGGGTAACTCCCTAGTCTGGGGGGGGCTTAGTTCTGGGAGCCCAAGTGTGGAAGGGACCCTCTTCATGACACACAGAGGTGTCCTGACCAGTGGCATGGGAGCAGGTGTGAGGACAACAGGAGCTAGTGAGCATGTTCCAGAGATCTCCAAGAAGACAGCCAGGTGGGCTGGTGAGTGATACAATCAGGAAGAACTGAGAGGGCTGGGTGAGAGCAGTCTGAGATGGATGCAGAGTCAGTCTGGGAGGACTGTGGAAGTTTAGCCAGGTGGGCTAGAGAAGAGGGCAGCCACAGCCAGGTGGGCTGGCAGTGCCTGAAGAGGTGGCACTGGGATCAGTAGCCACAGGAGGACAGCTGGGCACTAGGACTTTGCTACACAACCAAGGGGCCCGTGGTCCCTGCCTGTAAAGGCCTTTTTCTGCAATCTGACTAAGCCCTATTGTCAGATCACTCAACAGTGTGCCAGCTGGTCCTGGAAGTTGTGGTGCTTCAAGCAAGTATTGTGCTGGAGGAGCTGAGGAGTGTGTAAATAGTCTGTACAGAAGAAGCTGTCCCTGGAAGGTTCTGCTAAAGTCAAGTGGGCATCACATAATACTCTATCCCCATCCAAGTTCAATGCCCCCTAATAAAATCACAAAAACAAAGCTGCAAGGACTGTGTTCTGACTCAAGAGTGCTGTGGAAAATTTTGTGTGCCTAGCTGTGCATGGTGGGGGGGTCCCTTATTCACCAGAGGCTTCTGCGGGGGTAACACTACAGAAGCTTTTGGGGAGGAGAGGGGGAGCGGGTACTCGATTTTGACATTTACCCGTTCCCACTTCACCTTGCCTTAGGTGATCGGAAGCAGAATATTTCCTTCCCACCTTCCTCCTGAAGTATTCCAGAACACATGACAGGTCCCAGAAGATTGCGGGCTCAGTCACAGGCTTCAGTGCCGCTCGCCGCAAGCTGTCATGGCCGGGTGACCATAGTAGAGATACCGGCACCACCAAGGGAGGACACAGGGAGGAAACAGCTGGGGTAAGCACATCGCTGGACCTTGGGAGAGCTGAGTGTCTGTTTATTAAAAGTCAGCATCTGACTTTTAATTTTCACTTAAGAGACTGGAGCTCTTCTTTAAGGTGAAAACCCTTAAGGCTTTACAACCATTTTAAATCATCGGCTAGGTTTCTTTTTCATTTTTATTTTATTTTTTTTATTTTAAAGTATGACCGGTTTGGTATCTATTTACTCGGATTGACAGCATCTTTTATACTTTATCAAAATATTTGGTATTATTCTGTGTTTGTGTGCAATAAAATTCATTAAAGTGTATATTTTCCAAAAAACGTGCATTAGAAAAATCCCTGTGAAAATACCGTGTGACATAAACAACTGCATCCCCCACCATTTTATTCTCCAGGGTCTCTTGTTTATAATGACATATCATGTTTGGGGGATTTAAGTAATATTTGATCAGAATAATTCAGATTTGTACATGTAGGAGAGAAATGTCAGAACTGGTCTGGGTGGGAAGGGGTTAAGGATACAGATAAAACAATTCATCAATCTAAAGATTAACAATCCCTTTTTCTCATTGATTCATAGATACTACAGATGGATTATAGTATACACGCTCCGCCCCTTCTCCTCCCCCTTCTGGCTCCGACATCTGCTCCTCTCTCTTCCTTCACACACCCGGAGACTAGACGAGTCCCCTCCCATATCCCTAGCTCCGCCTCCCACACATGCTCTCTGGTCTATCGTGAGCTGCGGAGGATTGCTGTTGATCCCGGTGTTCTGTCAGATTAGGCAACCTGTCAAATCTTGTAACAGAAGTGATGTTCTGTCGCCGCCATCTTGCTATACCCCGCACTCGTCCACAGTAAGGATGCAGTGAGAAGGCGGCAAGCGGATATCTTTTTACACCCATGCATTTCACACTTATCTTTAACAGTAAACTGAGCTTATATAATGAAATGCAGTATTTAGAAATACATGACACTGCTTTGATGTTGAATTTTAAAAGCAGCGGCAAACCTGCTGATCTCACAGGTGTGCTAATCTGACAGAACACCGCTGCTTTTACAATTCAACATCAAAACAGTGAGATGGATTTCTAAATGCTGTATTTCACTATGTAAGGTCAGTTAACTGTTACTAATAAGTGTGGAAAGCAAAACTCCTGTGGGTGTAAAAAGATGTCCACCTTCTCACTGTATCCTTACTGTGGGCAAGAGTGCGGAGTGTAGCAAGATGGCGATGACGGAATGGCACTTCCATTACAAGATTTGACAGGTCGCCTAATCTGATGGAACACCAGCAGCATCAAATCTTTGAATGAGCTGTTAATGGTTGCTATAGATGCCGCGCCCTTAGTTACTGATGACGTCACTGCTTTGCCCCACCCCACTATCGCAAGCGTCTCTCCCAGCTCTCAGTTTTGGACTGCACTACAGGGGAATATGGGAGAGTAACACCAAGCACTGTGATAGGACAGATAATCTTTGGGGAGCACTATGATAGGACAGATGATATATAGGGGAGCACTGTAATAGTAACTGCCCTCAGGGCAGGTATATGTCTTCTATGTCCAAATGCACTCTTTGTCATTCTATGGGTGAGAGGAGACTTTCCTGTCAGTAAATGTGCTCTGTGACCCTGGTGAGGAGTTTCCTGTCAGTAAATGTGGGGAAACTTGTCAGGTGGGGGCAGTTCCCATGGCCTGGGCCTGCCCCCCCTAGCACTACAGTTATTACAGATCACTGGATTGGAGTCTTTTTGGAGTCAACGTTATCCTCCTGAGCTTCTTTTGCTCTCCCATTGACTTGTATGGGGAGAAGCAAGTGTGAGGGGAGAAGTCGGTGTACACAGGACCCCTCCGGGGTGGGCTTATTCATACCTCTCAACTTTTTGAGATGGGAACGAGGGACACCCAGTGGCAGAACTACTTGTGACCAGGGTGATGTTTTGTCACTGTCGGGGGGCCCCAGCAGGGTTGCTGGCCACAGGGCTCTGAGCTGAGAGCGTCTCTCTCATATAGCCCAGAGCCTGCACTGACAGTTCCCCCTCACTTGCTCAGATGTGGGAGTAGAGAGCCTCCCCTCTCCCCCTGTGTGCACAATGGGAAGTGTGAAGCTAAGCAGCTGAATTTGATCATTCAGCTGCTGGGCTTCACACTTCCCATGGTGCACACAGGAGGAGATGGGCAGGAGGAGAAGGAGCAGATTGTCTCTCTCCTTTCCCATCCGTGAGAGGGAGGAGGAAGGGGGAACTGTCAGTGCAGGCTCTGGGCTGTATGAGAGAAGTGATCTAAGCTCAGAGTGCTGCTGAGGAGGCACTGATGGGCAGCAATGTTAGGCAGCACTGATGGGCTGCACTGATAGGTGGTATTGATAAGCAGTGAAAGGTGGCACTGATAGGTGGCACTGATAAGCAGCATTGATGAGCACTGATAGGTGGCACTGATAGGCAGCATTGATGAGCACTGATAGGCTACACTGATGGGCACTGATAGGTGGCATTGATAGGCAGCACTGATAGGCAACAATGATGATCAGTGTCCTGATTATCAGTATAAACAAAGTCATAACAGTTTTGCAAATTAATAGCTCTCAATAACCAGCAAGTCTGTTTACATGTGATCAGCTGATCACATGGTAAAGGGCCACTGTGATTGGACACAGTAGTCACAAAGCGTGCAGGGGGCCCTTGGAAAGCAGGGTTCTGGGAGGATGTCCATGGATGCCCTCCCAGAACTGGAAAACCCAGGGCTCGGATGGAAGGGGGGAGTCCCTTCATGGTTTCTTGCACCGGGGCCCTGAAGGTCCTAGTTATGCCTCTCGAGATACCTATTAGTAAAAGTATGTAGGCGTAGGACACACCCCCTGCCACGCACAACTTACAGGAGCATTGTTCAAAAAAATGATTAGTTAAACCCACAAGTGCTTTTTTTTTAACCACTACTTTTCCTTTATATTGACTTATGTAATGTACAAATGCAGCAATTTAGAAATTGGATGAAAGGTTTAGCACTGGGAAACAATTTCTGAAAGATAAAAGTGCATTGTATATACAACTATATAGATCAGACCAAAATGAGGGACAAAATGAGGAGGAAGGAGGGACTTTGTTCCAAATCAGGGACAGTCCCTCAAAATCAAGGACAGTTGGGAGCTATGCTTATCTACTATAAGGACTGACATTGTTCTCTTGGAGAGGAGGATAACCAGTCTTTTTTTTTTTCTTTTTGCACATAGTTCTACTTAAAGGTGCCTAATCGGCCCTGCTACCCTTAGATGAGGTTTCCAGACTCGGCATTACCTACCTTCTGTCCAGTTCGGATTAGCTTTCAAGTACCTGGGCATTCAAATTACCCCCAATCTATTGGAGTATTGCCATCTGAATATAGCCCCTCTGATTACCCATTTGAGAGACAAGGCTAAGGTATGGTCCATATTTTGGCTCTAAGCAGTGCCTGTTGGGAATCCTAGACAATGGTACACAAGTTGCTTTTATATTAGAAGCCCTCTCTAAAGTCCTATTTTAGGCATGCAAGGCCATTCTAATATGTTGGGAGTCGGAGGTCCCCTCGACTGTGGAGGACTGGAGGCTGAATATGGGAACATTCTTGCAGTATGGTAGATTATTTTACTTACACCGTGGGCAGGTTTGATAAACCTTGGGCTACCCCAGGTCTTTCCCGCTCAACTTGGTACAGATTGTTATAACCACCTCCATACTAGTGTAGTCTTCCGTAGCCGCCCGGATCTGCCTGCGATGTCTACTACAGGATGGCTTTTTCTCTGATCTTTTCTGGAAGCTAATGCTATACAGGAGATCTGTTGTCTTACTTATGGTCTTTTGGGACTTTACAACATTGTACCACTTTTATGCTTTTGTAGTTTGGTTGGTTGTACGCACGCGTTGCTCTTTATTCTGTCTGTTGAGTGTTCTAGTTTGTACACTTTGAACATCAATAAACTTTACTTCTGATGTAAAAAAAAAAAAAAAAGTCTCTGATCACACCTTCCAGAGGCAACATTTCATGTGGAAGGTTATAATAAGTGGATACAGATGGCAAAAATACTGACAAATGTATAACCCTTCCATAATAAAAAAATGGAACATTTTGCCTATAGTTCTACATCAATACATCATCAAATGGATTTGTTAAATGCAAGCAGTTTAAGCTCCTGATTGGGACCTGGTGCTGACAAGAAGCATGCGGATTGGATGAGGGAACAGAGCGATGGAGATATGAGTTAATCACTGTGCCACTTCTCCATTCACTTTCCAATCACAGGCTGGGGCAGGTCAAGGAAGACCCAGGCTCAGAGCAAGTGGATTGAATGATATGGCCTTGCGTGCCTAAAATAGGACTTTAGAGAGGGCTTCTAATATAAAAGCAACTTGTGTAACATTGTCTAGGATTCCCAACAGGCACTGCTTAGAGCCACAATATGGACCATACCTTAGCCTTGTCTCTCAAATGGGTATTCAGAAGGGCTATATTCAGATGGCAATACTCCAATAGATTGGGGGTAATTTGAATGCCCAGGTACTTGAAAGCAGGGACGGCTCTACCACTAGGCAGAGTAGGCGGCCACCTAGGGCGCCACTACCACCAGGGGCGCCCATCCACTGTTGACCCGTCACTACTCAGCATCAATCACAGCAGCACCCCGGGACGGTAAAATGAGGCAGATCCAGGGGCACGGGTGTGGGCCTGCGGACCACGGCTAAAGAAATGGGTAGAGAGGCTCTGCAAAAAATCTCTACCTCCACCACCTCCATCGTATAAATTGACAGGGCAAAGGGGCTGGAGTCAGGGGCAGAGCCAAAGGGGGCGGCAAAATGAGGTTTCGCCTAGGGTGTCAAAAAACCTTGCACCAGCCCTGCTTGAAAGATAATCTGAACTGGACAGAAGGTAGGTAATGCCGAGTCTGGAAACCTCATCTAAGGGTAGCAGGGCCAATTAGGGACCTTTAAGTAGAACTACGTGCAAAAATAAAAAAAAAGATTGTCTGGTTATCCTCCTCTCCAGGAGAACAATGTCAGTCCTTATAGTAGATAAGCATAGCTCCCAACTGTCCTTGATTTTGAGGGACTGTCCCTGATCTAGTGGCAGTAAGAAGTACTACAGGGGAAATTTCTGAAGGTGAATATTGCAGCAAGAACTAGTTCTTTTATCTTTATAAAGGGCTTTTCCTATTCATCTTGTTTTTCTTGGCTGGTGTTCTAGATCAGCCATACAAACTAGGTACCTGATCCCTTGTATGCATCTAGTGTAGCGCCCCCTACCTTGCTCTCTGGTCTTGACTTCACGGAGTGCATGTGTGATACTATGAAGAGCTGATGAACTCCAGTGAAAGGGATGAGGATTAAAGTAAATTGTAGGCACAGAGAGTGTAGCCAGCATAGGACAGGTTGAAGCTCCCTGGATTCTGAGGACCATGGAAAGGGAACGGTGGGTTATGATGTGTTGGGTTGCTGGCGCTAGTATCTCTTGGCACAGAGGGGTTAATCATCACCAGCAATAGAAACACCAAGGAGAACCTTTCACTTACCTCTATGAAATCCCATCAGCAATGGCCTGGAATGCTGCTGAATCTCCTTTGCTAGTGGCTCGGATTACAAGAGGACAACTCCAGAGATCCAGGTGAAGGATCTCTCATCGATTCTGTCCCTGCTGGGTTGATCCCAGGACAGGATGCCATAGCCACTGGGATAAAATGACAACTTCATATAAGAGGACTCCTGTACCTACACAGACCTCCTTACACAGACCCACCTGCAACCCCCCCATCCTCTATGGACCCATCTGAACACCACTTTTTGAGAAATGAGCCATCTTTGAATGCCTTTGTCTCCCCCCCCCTTATCCTGGTGCCCTAAGGCACCTGCCTGAGATGCCTTATGGTGGCGCATTCACTGGTTACCACAGTGGTGTCATGTGGTGTGGGGACGACTGAATGTTCCTGGGGTGTGTGGAAGCGAATAGGGTAATTGTACATCCTTCATCCTGCCTTTTAAAGGGGAAGTTTGGACTAATACTAATTATACCTAACCTGCCTCCACCCCCCTCCTAACCCCTATACTAACTCCTCTGTAGATGGAAGATGCTTCTTCTTACCTACTCTCAGGACGCTCTGGTCTGGTCATGTGATCAGATTCCAGTGGGGGCTCCAGCGAAGAGGCAAGACTGCCAACTCCATTAGGGGCACCGCCCCCCTATTTCATGCGCCCGGCCCCTAATCCACATGCAGGGCGTCTGACGCATGGATTCCAATGGGGTTTTTTATTTTTCAAGCACATGATTAGAGCCTGAGGCCCTAATTAGCTTAAAAAAAAAGGTGGGCTCGGGGCAAAAGGCACTATGCCCTGAGCCCACCCAGTTATGTGACAATAGCGAATTAATATTCGCTATTGTCTTCCTGCTTCTCATCCTAAGGGGGAAGCTGCTAAGGAGGAGGAGGCACAGGGCAAAGCCACCAAAGCTGCCCGCAACCTAGTTGGGGTAAGTGTGGGGCTGGTGGGCGGATGGGTGAGCGACGGGGGGTGTGTTTGATCGAGGGACCGACTGGCTGACCGACCAACAAACTAACTGAACGGGTTGGAGCACCAGCTGCCATTGGGATGCACCACAGTAACTCTAACATCTTCCTTCCACAGGGGAGTTAGTATAGGAGCGATGATGAGGGTGGGGGCAGGTTTAAGCTTAGTAATATCCTGGACTTTAACCACCACCCACAGGACTTTCAATGATTATAATGGGATGTAGCTGCAGACATTGTACCGGTATCAACATTTTCAGCCAGCGATTCAGATGGAAAAGGGGCTACTCCATCACATCTACAGGAGGTGGAAGGGAGTCCTGCACCCACCTCCCCGCGCTCACACACAAACGTGCACATGATGAAACCACACGTGAGGTATCGCTGCAAACGTCAGAGAGAGCAATAATTCTATCACCAGACCTCCTGTGTAACTCCAAACCGGTAACCTGTAAAAGCTTTTAAAATGTCACCTATGGAGAATCTATTGTTCCATATTTGTTGCCATTCCATGGGTATTCACAATTTTAAAGTGTGACCGGTTTGGTTTCTATTTACTCGGAGTGCCATCATATTTTACATTTTATTAAAAAAAAAAATTGGATATTACAGTCAGGTCCATAAATATTGGGATATCGACACAATTCGAATCTTTTTGGCTCTATACACCACCACAATGGATTTGAAATGAAACGAACAAGATGTGCTTTAACTGCAGACTTTCAGCTTTAATTTGAGGGTATTTACAACCAAATCAGGTGAACAGTGTAGAAATTACAACAGTTTGTATATGTGCCTCCCACATTTTAAGGGACCAAAAGTAATGGGACAATTGGCTGCTCAGCTGTTCCATGGCCAGGTGTGTGTTATTCCCTCATTATCCCATTTACAAGGAGCAGATAAAAGGTCCAGAGTTCATTTCAAGTGTGCTATTTGCATTTGGAATCTGTTGCTGTCAACTCTCAATATGAGATCCAAAGAGCTGTCAACTGTTTGGAACATCCTTAAAAAAAAAGAATGCACCGGTGAGCTCAGGAACAGCAAAAGACCCGGAAGACCACGGAAAACAACTGTGGTGGATGTCAGAACAATTCTTTCCTTGGTGAAGAAAACATCCTTCACAACAGTTGGCCAGATCAAGAACACTCTCCAGGAGGTAGGTGTATGTGTGTCAAAGTCAACAATCAAGAGAAGACTTCACCAGACTGAATACAGAAGGTTCACCACAAGATGTAAACCATCGGTGAGCCTCAAAAACTGGAAGGCCAGATTACAGTTTGCCAAACAACATCTAAATAAGTCTTCACAGTTCTGGAACAACATCCTATGGACAGATGAGACCAAGATCAACTTGTACCAGAGTGATGGGAAGAGAAGAGTACAGAGAAGGAAAGGAACTGCTCATGATCCAAAGCATACCACCTCATTAGTGAAGCATGGTGGTGGTAGTGTCATGGCGTGGGCATGTATGGCTGCCAATGGAACTGGTTCTCT
>BLSH010210906.1:117018-131984 GCA_018402905.1 Glandirana rugosa | reverse complement strand
TCCGCTGAAATATCGCAGTACCGCAAAAAATCGCAGATCGCCGCCATTACTAGTAAAAAAAAAAAAAAAAAAAAAACCCCAAAAATGAATTCTCATCATCCGTAAACGCGACCACTTTTGCGCAAACCAATCAATAAACGCCGATTGCGATTTTTTTTATCGCAAATATGAGGAAGAATATAAATCGGCCAAAAACGGTGAAAAAAAATGTTTTTTTATATTTTTTTTGGGGATTTGTATTTTAGCAAAAAGTAAGAAATTTGGGTTTTTTTGCAAAATTGTCGCTCTTCTTTTGTTTATAGCGGCGATCAGAAATGACGCAGCGGTGATCAAATACCACCAAAAGAAAGCTCTGTTTGTGGGAAAAAAAGGACGCAAATTTCGTTTGGGTACAACGTCGCACGACCACGCAATTGTCAGTTAAAGCAACGCATCGCCGAATCGCAAAAAGGGCTCCGGTCCTAAAGCAGCAAATCCTTCCGGGGCTGAAGTGGTTAAGGAATCTGCAGGATGCCCTGCTACTGGTTCCTGGAAAATGATCCAGGTTCTTTTTTATGTTTCCATGGTTATTTGTTTTGTTACTTTTGTTCACGTTACCTGTTTTGATTGTCACCCATACCAGACTTTTTTACATCGTACTTCACCTCCATAATGGATTGCTACATCTGGGACCAAGCTCATTTTCCAAAGAAAATATCTCGAACATACTCAACCTCAACCAGAATTTGACCCATATAGGACTTGAGATAAGAAGACATGGCAGCATTGAGGTATGTGCACATCTATTGAATCTCCCTCCACTACACCTTCTTATATGGAACTCTGCAACTTTAACAGCATTGAAGAACATTCACCATGCCCATTAAATTTATCTCTATGAAATTCAAAGGCCTCAATAGTCCTTACAAGCGAAACCTGTTATGGACTGAAGCAGAAAGACTTAAAGGAGATGTCCTTACCGTACAGAAAACTAATTTCTCAGCTAACAAAGCCCCGATCTGCACCCATCGAAGGTACCCCCATGTCTTTTGTGCCAACGCGGACACAAAACACAATGGGGTGCTTATCGCCATTCGTGACTCCATTGCCTTCACATTACAAGTAGTGTTGAGCGAACCCGGACTGTAAAGTTCGGGTCCGTACCAAACTTTTGGGTGTACGGGACCCGAACCCGAAATTTTCAAAAAAAGTCCGGGTTCGGGTCCAGGGTTCTGGTAATTTTACTAAAAGTTCTGAAAATTGCTGTAAAAAAGTCCTGGAAAGTCCTAGAGGTCTGCGAAAGGAAGGAAAATGGGGGTAAGGGTGGGACAAGTGCCCTACAAAGAAATGGGGACAGGGAAATAACTTGAAATATTTTTTAAAAAATAAAAACATAAAAAAAATCAAAAATGGAGGTGGATGTGGACCATCTTCAAACTGTGTGTGAAAAGTATTAATTAACGGTAGAAGCCATATCACTGTTCTAAAATCATCTTCAAACTGTGTGAAAAAAGTATAAATTAGCCGGGAGAACCCATATCACTGTTCTACAATCATCTAGAAACTGTGTGTTAAACTTAAACTAAAACCGGGAGAACCCATATCACTGTTCTACAATCATCTGGAAACTGTGTGTTAAACTTAAACTAAAATCGGGAGAACCCATATCACTGTTCTAAAATCATCTGAAAACTGTGTGTTAAACTTAAACTAAAACCTGGAGAACACATATCACTGTTCTAAAATCATCTGGAAACTGTGTGTTAAACTTAAACTAAAACCTGGAGAACCCATATCACTGTTCTAAAATCATCTGGAAACTGTGTGTTAAACTTAAACCAGGAGAACCCATATCACTGTTCTACAATCGTCTGGAAACTGTGTGTGAAACTATAGCAGAGAGCAGTGCGCATCTCCATGAGCTCCGGGACAGATGCGTGATCCGTGAGCTCCGCACCACCCCAGTGTAACAGAGCCGACCCAGCCTTACACAGCCGAGCAGGAGCCGAAAGGACCGGAGGACAGGCAGCCCAAGAGGGGCCTGTCACCCCCCGGATGACTGAATCGGGAGCCAGAAGGGACTTAAGGCCACAATTCGAGCCGGAAGAAGGAGAAGGGTGTACCAAGATGGCCGCCGCGGCCTACGCAGCACGGGAGGGAAGCGGAGAATCACTCCACAATCACAAGCAGGTACTCTCCCCGGCCAGTCTGCATTATACTCCCTCGATCCAGGGGAGCTGCCTATCACAAAACCCAATCATCAATCCTCCCTCTCCTGCATCCACAGAATCGCTGCTGGGCCAGTTTATGGAGGACAAAGGCTACCCCTCTCCAGGACCAGGCCCCGCTCGCCACATGGAGAACAATATACCTAATCACACATCCATAGACCCGGGCCTACAGATCCAAGACCTCTTTCTAAAGTTCTCTACACTCCTTGAAAGAGGAGTATCCAAACTGGAAACTAAATGGATCTATTTAACAGACAGCTTGGAGCCCGGAGGCCTTAATATAGAAGTAGACATTAATTGCTTCATTAGGGACTTATAGGGTCATAACAGGTCGGAAGCTTTATCATGTAGCTTTTTTATTATGCTGGGGTGTGTCTATCCTTACCTGTAAATTTGAATTGGAGGTGACTGGGCTCGCGGCCCCACAGATTCCGGCCCACCAATATGAGAGATGGATCGGGACTGTGGGACTGCGGGCTCAACTTCGCCTCTAGATACAATAATTGATTGTTTACTTTTTGTTGTTATATTTTGAGTGCATGCTTTTATGCCTATCTGCCTTTGATTGTTTGATATAGCCCTATAGCATACTGATAGGTGCAGATTTGGTATGCACTCGTGTGTATGAATAGGCCAGGTAGTAAGACATCAACCTGGGATACGTTATATGAGGGGGTCTGATCGTTTGTTGTTCTATCCTTACCATAATATATTTTACATTGGGTTAGTGATGGATGAGGTTCATTATCATAATAGTATATGAACCCGGCATTAACCTTACACAGGATTATTTTAGGTCATTCATATTCATGTAATTTGTATTCTTCATTCCTATCGACCTATGGTACCAGGGTTCTTATAGAGTCCCAGCATTTGACTCTGGGTACCAGTCCGGTCCTAGATTATATATCCGACTATATAAAATCCCAATGTCTCATTAGTTAATTTGATTTATATTTAGCTGATGGAGTGTACTGGTTTATGTGGTGTTTTATGCTCTGCCAGTTCCGGAGTTTAAGCAGAATCTTATTGGTGTTTTCAATTTGCTGAATACCAATTAGTAGGTATATAAGGATCCATCATAGGATATGTCACCTACAATTTTTAATCCATTTTTAATATGTTTTCAATGGGTATGGAATTTGGTACAATATCTATGCAATATATACTTTTTAGAATTTTTACTGATATATATTTTTTATTATTGATATATATTTTTATTGATATTCATGATATGTTTTGTAAAAAAATTGGAAATATCCCTTTAATTGGGGAGATGAGAAGGCGGATTAACTAGAGTGATGTATCTTGGGCAGACAATTGCGGTCGATATAAAGGCCCGTTAACGGTCATTAAAATAACTTAAGATCGATTGGACCCTTTGAATCTCTCGCTGCTTGCATTTATCGGTGTAACAGCGTGAGTAAAGGGAAATATAAAGCCCTATTGGGTATATCTAGGTGCGAGATAAGGACCGTGATTGGCTGCTAGTGAAGTCCGCCTCCTCTCTATTGTTTTTAATGTGAGGAGCAGACCGTGGGGTCACGCCCTCCATAGAAGTCGTGATGACTAAACGCGTCAGTGCGTGACCCCACGGCAAGGAATTGAGGAAGTGTCGTCTGCGCTCCAGGCTAGGAGGAGGATACGGTATATGCATCCCGCACCGTACGCCCAGGCCGGGTGAGACGCCTTCTTGTTACTACAGTTTTGCGGTGATTTGCAGTTTGGATTTTGTTGCCTTGTAAGTGTGTTTTTAAAGGGAGAAATAAATGTTATTTTACGGAGTCACGCTATGTTAGCTTTGTTTTTTCTTATGGTTTAAAACATCGCTGCTGTGAGTCTGTTTTACGGAAAGAGAGAAAACATCTAAACCCCCACAAACAAGGCTGTATGGGTGCTTTCTGGTGTAATAAAGGAGCAGAGGCTGGTTTGGGAATTTAACACCCCTGAAAAGGATATCCTCAGTAGATGGCATGAATAGATGAATACCGGTTCATAGCTGTTTTATACAGGGTATCTGGTAAGCAGATCTTGTTATAAGAGCACTCTGCATGCGGTGGATCCCTCTGTTTGGAAGATAACCTATATGGTGGCGGGCAATGATCCCTTAAAGAACTATTTTCCAGATTGACTCACTATTTATCTGGCACTTTACAGGCACTTGCCTGTAACTAGTTGAACTGTCTTAGCGCTATCATACACCTCTGGTTGTTTTACTGTGTTCAACTGTCCTGATTCGATTATTGTGACACTGTGTGGTGTTATTATTTACATACTGTGTTATATAAATGGCTGTTTAGACAGAGATTGCAGTATGTTATTATACCACTGATGCCCAGCAACCCTTAGCTCTCCAATAGCGCCGATTGTACTGTGGGAGCATTTGTGTACATTTTTTCACTCCTTGAAAGAGGCCTAGAAAACACTGCAGCCAAGATCACAGGAGACATCAGGGCAGATTTCCAGAATTTGGGAGCAAGGATGGAAGCTATTGAAAATAAGCTGGACTTAACGGTGGGGAGAACAAACCAAAATTCTGACCACATCCAAGTTCTGCAGAACCAATTGGACACAGCACTTATGAGTATCGATGACCTGGAGAACAGATCCCGCAGGTACAATTTCAGGGTCAGGGGTCTCCCGGAGTCAATAACAGACACCCATACAGTTATACAAGAACTCATCAAAGACTTGATCCAGAACGCACCACCTCACTGACTGGAGCTGGACAGGGCCCACAGAGCTCTGGGCCCCGCAAGGAAGGACGGTTTACCTAGAGACATTATCGTTAAGCCCCATTATTTTGCAGTGAAAGAGGAAGTGATGAGACAGGCGAGGCTCAACAATCAGCTGAAGTGTAGAGGACACCCAATACAAATTTTTGCTGATTTATTGCCCTCCACAATTCAAAGGAGAAGGTCCCTCAAACCACTACTTCAAGTTTTATCCCAAAAAGACATAAAATATTGGTGGGCCTTCCCTTTTGCAGTCAAATTCACCTGGACAGACCTGACCCACTCCTTCGCGAACTTTCCTGACGGGGAAAAACTTCTCCTAAAGCTACACCTGATAGCCCAAGAATCGTCCATGGATACATCGAACCTGGCCTCAAGCTCATCCAAACGCCCACCTCCAGCAAGCCCTCTGACTACAACCTGGACCACAGTGAGGTCCAAGAAAGCAAAAGAACAACGTCCCCCCTGACAGAGCCCCCAAGGGCCCCAATACTTATAGAATTCTAAGCCCTTCCCTTCTTTTGTGAAGACGAACACTCTTTTTGACTGCACTTTTGACAGGAGATTTTTTCTTCCAGTTATTACACCCAATTTTGGTATTAACCACTTGCCGACCGCCGATCGGCATCTGACGGCGGCAAAGTGGCTCGTTCCCGCAAAACGCCGTCATACGACGGCGGCTGCGGGAACGAGTTTAGTGAGCGCGCGTGCGCCGCCACTGTGTTCGGGCAGGGCCAGGGAGCGGGTGCGGCGGCTTCGATTGCCGCCGGCTACCCGCGATGGCACCCCCGGAGCGAAGGAGCGGAGGTCCGTGTATGTAAACACGGACCTCCGCTCTGTGTGAGGGGGAAGGCCTGTGATCACAGCCTTCCTGTATGTGAAGGCTGTGGCCACTTCCCTTCCCCTGTTAGGGCAGTCCCCATACAGTTAGAACACGCCCAGGGAACATAGTTAACCCTTAGAGCGCCCCCTGCAGGTTAACCCCTTCACTGCCAATGGCATTTACACAGTAATCAGTGCATTTTTATAGCACTGATAGCTGTATAAATGCCAATGGTCCCAAAAAAGTGTCAAAATGGTCCGACATGTCCGCTGAAATATCGCAGTACCGCAAAAAATCGCAGATCGCCGCCATTATTAGTGAAAAATAAAAAAAATAAAAACCCCAAAAATGAATTCTCATCATCCGTAAACGCGACTACTTTTGCGCAAACCAATCAATAAACGCTGATTGTGATTTTTTTTTATCGCAAATATGAGGAAGAATATAAATCGGCCAAAAAAAGTGAAAAAAATGTTTTTTTATATTTTTTTTTTTGGATTTGTATTTTAGGAAAAAGTAAGAAATTTGGGTTTTTTTGCAAAATTGTTTCTCTTCTTTTGTTTATAGCGGCGATCAGAAATGACGCAGAGGTGATCAAATACCACCAAAAGAAAGCTCTATTTGTGGGAAAAAAAGGACGCAAATTTCGTTTGGGTACAACATCGCACGACCGCGCAATTGTCAGTTAAAGCGACGCAGCGCTGAATCGCAAAAAGGGCTCCGGTCTCAAAGCTGGAAATCCTTCCGGGGCTGAAGTGGTTAATGTGACTCTGTTCCCCTAGTTAAATGTCACATCAACTATCGGTTGTGGGGGGAAACAGGGTTTTACTTAACCCCCCTGACTCCTTAGTAGTGATGGGGTAGGAAGATTCTTTGCTAGCTTCACTTTTGCTAGGATTGACAACTTTTAGGGTGTACTAGTTAAACTTCCCGGTTAGCTAGGGATTTTTGGTCCTAGGAGCCACTCTACCCACTCCAACAGGTAGACGGGGCAAACAGCCTCTGAGTATAAGCCTTCAGGCTTTTTTGTTTTGTTATTTGGTTCATGATTGTAATAGTTTATGTGTTCATCTCCTGCTTATACAGTTATTACTTTTTGATGGTCGGAGCCGGTGGTAGCTCTGCGCCTCCTCCTATCGCATAGTCGCATATCTTTGCCACTATGGGATGGGAAGATGCCTCCCTGAGGGGAAGGCGTGGTTTTTGTCGGGTTAGGGTGGGGGATTTACCCACCATAACCCTTTGTCTTTTTCAAGACAAACATCATACTTTTCTGTTAAGTTTGTTGTACTCTAATCTAATTTCTCTCCTCTTTCATTTTCCCACCTCTCGGACCTGCCAAGCCAAACCTCACTTTTACAAGATCTCCTGGAACAGAGGAACGCCCCAGTCACTTCCCTACCCTCATCGGGGTCAGAAGACTCAAGTATACCTCGGGGTAAGTGATGATGGGATGAAGAGCACCACACCAAATTGATCCATGGCCTCGCAAATCGCTTCACATAACCACATAAAAATTGCTTCCCATAATGTCCAGGGCCTGAATTTAAGAGGAGAAAGGTTCTGGACAATTACCGGTCCCTAAGGCTAGACATACTCTTTTTACAAGAAACCCACTTCCCTTCCCGGTACAGTTCCAAGTTCTTACACTCTCATTACCCCAACTTTCGCCTGGCGAGCACTGGAGATAAGACTAAGGGGGTAGCCATACTATTCTCTAAACACAGTAACTTTTCGATTCTCGCTGAACTAAAAGACCCAGAAGGCAGGTACTTAATGGTGAAAGGTACGATTGAGGGGAAACTGTACACCTTAATCTCTTACTACGCCCCCAACAAGGGACAAGTCAAGTTCTTTCAGGACCTAATTGAGACCCTTTCCCCTCACTTAGAAGGGGAAATAATTTTGGGAGGGGATTGCAAAATGGCATTCGATCAGATACTAGACAAATCTAGACCCACATCAGATAGATTCCTTAGGCCGTCCAAGGTCAGCTGTAAAATAGCTAGACTCTTTCACAATCGGGGTCTTATAGATATCTGGAGAGAGTTACATCCAAATAAACGAGACTACCCTCACTATTCAAGTCCCCATAATACATACGCTAGAATCGACCATATCTTGATCCCCACTAGGCAAATTCCGAACGCCATGAAGTCCCAAATCTTAGACACCGTGTGGTCGGACCACTCCATAGTGGTCTTAACCTACATTAATCCTTCCACCAGATGTCCCATAACGAACTGGAAACTAAACGAATCCCTGCTTAACGACCAGGTTAGAGTAGCTGAAATCAAAAAAGCTTTGAGGGAATACTTCCAATGCAATGCCACTCCTGATATCTCACCAGAAACACTTTGGGCGGCTCATAAACCAACCATTAGAGGGAAGATTATTCAAATTACCTCCCAAATTAAAAAACATAGATTAGCCTCGGTGGCACACTTGGAGGAGTCCTTCAAAGCTCTGAAAGCGGCGCACAAAAAGGACCCATCGGAAACATCGCTTTCCCTTTTAAATGCAGCCAAATTGGAGCTGAATTTGGCACTCACCACCAAGGCAGAAAAGCATCTTCTCTGGTCAAGTGCCAAGTTCTACTCTAATAGGGATAAAATTGGGACTCTCCTAGCTCATAAACTCTCCCCCAGAGTCAGGTCATTTAACATTCCGAGAATTAAAATAAGCCCCTCCCAATCCTCGGCAAACCCCAAAAAGATTCTGGAGAAATTCCAAGGCTACTACGCAAAATTATACAACTCTGATTCAAACCTTAAGCCCCCAGATATTGCCCAATACCTGGATAACATACCTTTGCCCAAAATCTCTAGGGAACATAGAAACCAGATGGAAGCACCGTTTTTGGAGGAGGAAATTGAAGAGGCTATAGACAATCTTAAAATTAGATCTTCCCCGGGTCCAGATGGCTTCCCGAATTTATACTACAAAACATTTAAAGAAACGTTGACCCCTTACCTGGCCAAATTTTTTAACTTCTTGAGATCTGGAACCCCTCTTGACCCCCAATTGAACACAGCATTTATATTAGTCATACCTAAGCCAGACAAAAATCCGGAGGAAGTGGGAAACTATAGACCCATTTCTCTCATTAACAATGATATTAAAATCATGACAAAAATTCTCAGCAAAAGGTTAGCCGACTTCATAAACCAGTACATACACAAAGACCAGGTAGGGTTCATCCCTGGAAGACAAGGACCGGATCAAATCAGGCGTGCGATAGACCTCATTTCTCTTCTACAATATAATTGGGATGGGGGACCTAAACAAAACGGGATGCTACTCTCCTTGGACTTACACAAAGCCTTCAATTCAGTGACTTGGCCTTACATCTTCACCCTCCTCGATAAGTGGGGCTTTGGAGAAAAGTTTTCCAACTTAATTAAATCCCTCTACTCTTTCCCCACGGCTAAAATCCGGCTTCAGGGGTATCTCTCAGAAAAGGTGGATATAGCAAGGGGTACCAGGCAGGGCTGCCCCCTGTCCCCCTTGATTTTCGCTATATCAATTGAAACCCTAGCGATAGCTATTAGACACAATTTAGACATCCAGGGAGTCAAGTGTGGGTCAAGGGTCCATAAATGTGGCCTCTTCGCGGATGACATCCTCCTTTTCCTTACATCTCCAATCACATCCCTTCCTAATCTCTGTACAACCCTAGAGGATTTTTCAAAATTTTCTGGCCTTAAGGTCAATTTTTCCAAATCTCATGCCCTAAATATCTCACTCCCTGATGAAGTGAAATTGACATTGCAGAGTTCTTTCCAGTTTTCTTGGAAGGACAGTGAAATCAAATATTTGGGTGTCACTCTCCCGGCCAAGGTAGACCAAATCTACTCAAGAAACTACCCCCCGATGTATAAGAAGCTAGAGAGGGATTTAAAATCTTGGTGTGACGGGGAGCTTTCGTGGATGGGTAGAATACATTCAGTAAAAATGACCCTTCTACCCAGGCTTCTCTATCTGTTCAGGTCCCTCCCAATAGCAATTCAAAAAGACCACCTAACTCTATTCCAAAATAAAGTCCTACAGTTTATCTGGGGTAAGTCTGGGCACAGACTAGCTAAGAAACTCCTCTTTCTCCCTAGGAAAAGTGGAGGACTAGGCACACCTAATTTATGGGTATACTTTCAGGCAGCAAGGTTAGCGCAGCTCTCAGCAATATATTTTAAAACAGAAAAGCCAGACTGGATCCAGGTGGAAAGACAAGCGGTCCCTCACCACACCATAGACTACCTCCTATGGGTCCCAAACAAAGAACACCCAACGGTCCTATCTCCTGTGCTCTCACAATCGCTAGCAATTTGGGATAAACTCTGCACCTCCGAAAGGCTAGTGTCTGGTTGTAAACCCCTTTCCCATTTGTTTCACAATCCGGATTTCCCCCCAGGCAGGGACATTCGGGCCTTTCAATGGTGGCTGGACAAGGGACTGTACCGGATTGGACATTTCCTCTCCCCTTCAGGCCCCCTTCCGATCAGTCACTGGACTCTAAAACAAGACATGCCAAACTCAGAACAGTTTAGATATAGGCAAATTTTCAACTTTTTACAAAAAGCCTGGAAGGACAACTGTCCCTTAAACTCGGTCACGCCATATGAAAGCTGGTGCGGTCAAGCCATGGATCAAAGGGGAGGGATCTCCATCATATATCAATCACTTGTCCTTCCTTCAATAAAACGGGGTATATGCGAGCTTGGGAGGAAGATCTCAACATAGAATGGGACATTGATAAGTGGCACTCAGCATTCTTTAGATCATTCCAAAGCATGATTTGTGTACCCCTCATGGAAGCTAGTGTTAAAGTACTAACGAGATGGTACTTGACCCCCTCCAGATTGGCTGTCATGTTTCCTTCGGCGGACCCGCGGTGTTTCCGGGTGTGCGGTCTGAGGGGAACGATGATACACACGTGGTGGGAATGTCCAAGATTAAGACCCTTCTGGAAGAAAATATTCAATATGATCGCCACGGTGACAGGCCGACAAATTCCCAGAATACTGAGCGTTGCTCTACTGAATGACGATAATGTTGAATAAGTCACAATGTATCGATTCAGTTGTTAAAGCCCTTATCATTGCTGAAATGTCTACTTTCCTTGTAATTATGCTTCTTATTTCAATTAAAAAATATTATAAAAAAAAAAGGGAAAAAAAAAAGGAAACTATAGCAGAGCGAAGCCATATCCCTGTTCTAAAATCATCTAAAAACTGTGTGTGGAAATATATCAGAGAAAAGCCATATCCCTGTTCTAAAATCATCTAAAAACTGTGTGTGAAAATATAGCAGAGAGAAGAACAGGGATATGGCTTCGCTCTGCTATAGTTTCACACACAGTTTTTAGATTATTTTAGAACAGTGATATGGGTTCTCCCGGTTTTAATTTAAGTTTGACACACAATTTCCAGATGATTTTAGAACAGTGATATGGGTTCTCCCGGTTTTAATTTAAGTTTAACACACAGTTTCCATATGATTGTAGAACAGTGATATGGGTTCTCCCGGCTAATTTATACTTTTTTTACACAGTTTGAAGATGATTTTAGAACAGTGATATGGCTTCTACCGTTAATTAATACTTTTCACACACAGTTTGAAGATGGTCCACATCCACCTCCATTTTTGATTTTTTTTAAAAAAATGCTTTTAGTTATTTCCCTGTCCCCATTTCTTTGTAGGGCACTTGTCCCACCCTTAGTCCCATTTTCCTTCCTTTTGCAGACCTCTAGGACTTTCCAGGACTTTTTTACAGCCATTTTTGTGCCTAAAAGTTCGGGTCCCCATTGATTTCAATGGGGTTCGGGGTCCGGAGCAAAGTTTGGGTTCTGTCCGGACCCGAACCCAGACTTTGTCCCAAAGTTCGGCCGAACCAGCAGAACCCGAACTTCTAGAAGTTTGCTCAACTCTAATTACAAGAAGTAATTACTGACCCTAATGGACGCTTTATTATACTAATATGCAAATTGAATAATACACTGTATACTATTGTCTCACTCTATGCACCTAACAAAGGTCAGCTCACCTTCATGAGGAAACTCCTTAAAAAGATCATCCTGGTTCACCAGGGCAATCTTTTATTGCTTGGCGACTTCAACCTAGTTCCCGATTCCTCTCTAGACAGATCCAATTCTACCCATAACAAGAAAACGACCCTCAAAAATTTTCTACATACAGAATCGCTATACGATACATGGAGATGCACACATGCTGGAGAAAGGAACTATACCTTTTTCTCAGCTTCACATAAGTCCTACGCAAGAATCAACCTAGCCCTTACAGATCTTCACACCCTCCACCTAGTCCAATCGGCAACAATTGAAAATATTACTTGGTCAGATCACGCCCCAATAACAATAATGATATCTGAACAAAATAATGATAGACCTATCACCCTCTGGCATAATAACACGCAAATTTTCCAACAGGAATCACACCGGGAAGGGGTCGCCAAGCACCTGCAGGAATTTTTTAACTTTAACAAAACCGAGAACAGCGATATTGCCAATGTTTGGTGCACACATAAAGCCTATATGAGGGGTATCCTCTTACAAATAGCCTCCCGAGACAAAAAAAAAGAGAATGCACACACTGAATTCCCTCCTAGCACAAATTGCAGCCCTGGACAGACAGAACGAACAATCTATTTCTCAAGGCAATATAGATAAATGAAACCAACTTAGAACAGACCTCAAACAAATCTTATCGCAACAACATGAGAGACACCTTAGGTACTTAAAAACACCTTCTATTTATACGGAAATAAGGAAATAAAGCAGGTAAAAAACTAGCGAGACAAGTACAAATTAAACAAGCAAAAAGGAGAATAACACATATGATAAACCCCACGACAGGACATTCAGCCCAGCACCCTAAAGAAATAGCGGATATCTTTAAAACATATTATGAAACCCTGTACAACCTCAAAAATGACCCTAGAACAATCCAACCAACCCAAGAAAAAATCCAGGAATTCTTAGATACACTGCTCCTCCCTAAAATCACTCCTGAACAATCAGAACAACTAAATACCCCCTTCACTGCCAAGGAGCTGGATAAAGTCTTACAGCATCTAGCGGCGAATAAATCCCCAGGACCGGACGGTCTGTCAGCAGAGTATTACCGCACATTTAAAAACATACTCATTCCCCAGCTACTGGAACTATATAACAACATAGCTTCCTCTGAAACTCCTCCCAGAGACATGCTCAAAGCAATAATCGTAACACTCACTAAACCTGGGAAAAAAGCGGACGCCCCACAAAACTTTAGACCGATCTCCCTTCTAAATGTCGATCTCAAAATATATGCAAAATTAATCGCTAACCGACTTGCCATGATTACCCCCCATCTAATAGATCCAGACCAAGTGTGATTTGTCCTTAATAGACAAACCCCCGATGGCACCAGGTGTAAAACACCAACAGCTTTCATAGCTTTAGACGCGGAAAAAGCCTTTGATAGGGTCCACTGGGGATACATGATGGTGACCCTTTCACAATTTGGAATAACATGCTTCATTAAGTCAGCTATATCAGCACTTTACACTAAACCTTCAGCACAGGTCTACACAGTCTCAGCCCTATCAAAGGAGTTCCCCATAACAAATGGAACTCGCCAGGGCTGCCCACTCTCGCCCATTATTTTTACTTTAGTGATGGAACCCTTAGCAACAGCAATAAGGAAATCCCCGGATATATCAGGAATAGTAATAGGGGGCAAGTCCTATACCATAGGACTTTTCGCCAATGATGTCATACTCACCCTTACCAAACTAGAATGCTCCATCCCAGCAGTCATTGATCTCATAAACAAATTTGGCGATACCTAGGCATACGTATAGCTAATAACTCACAAGCACTTTACGCTGTCAATTACAAAACACTATTAGGGTCCATCCAATCAGAACTATCGCGACTAAACAAACAATGTCTATCATGGTTGGGCATGATTGCCACACTTAAAATGGTAATTTTACCAAAAATCCTATACATCTTTAGAACAGTCCCTATCCCTGTCCCCAACACTTTTTTCAATACAATGAACTCCTACCTGAAACAATTCATCTGGAAAGGCAAGAAAGCACGTATAGCTTTTTCCATCCTAATCAAATGTAAACTCAAGGGAGGAATGGGAGCTCCCTCGTTAATAGATTACTACAAAGCATCCCTACTAGACCAAATTAAAGCATGGTTCGATCCCCTCGCTACTAAACCATGGGTTATGATTAGAGTTGAGCGAACCTCTGGAAGTTCGGGTTCTGCTGGTCTGGCCGAACTTCGGGACAAAGTCCGGGTTCGGGTCCGGACAGAACCCGAACGATCGCACGGACCCCGAACCCCATTGAAATCAATGGGGACCCGAACTTTTAGGCACAAAAATGGCTGTAACAAAGCAAAAGGAAGTAAAATGGGGGTAAGAGTAGGGGTAAGAGTAGGGCAGGTGCCTACAAAAAAATGGGGATAGGGAAAATAAATTAAGATCAAATAAAAAAATGGGAAGGGGGGTGGATGTGGAGTAGGAGCCTAGAGGTTGACTAGGCCGTGACCGTGGCAGTGTAGGTGGAAGTGGCGGTGGTAGAGGAGAAGGAGGAGGTAGCCAACATGGTATTTTTTTTTTGTTTGTTTATAATTGGGGTAGCCCCCAAAATATTGAGGCCTATTAAAAAAAAACAAGTATATGAATGGCTGTGTGAGTCAGGTCTAAATGTTTATTCTGCGCAAGGTACAGACAAGTCTTGTGGGATCCATGCCTGATTAATTTTAATAAAGGTTAGCTTGTCCACGTTGGATGTGGACAAACGGCTCCGCTTGTCTGTGATAACGCCCCCTGTGTCTGTTCGCCTCGGCAAACAGGTGTAGGTTGCACCTGTTCGATTGGAAATAATTTTAATTAGTCCGTACCTAGGGTGTTCTGAACAGACATGGAACGCGTCTTATTTGTAAATCTGGACTGAGTGTGTCGGTAAGTATATGAACAAAAAAAAATTATCCGGAGTTATAAAACCCCCGATGGGGTTAATATTTGTTTGTTTTTTTTTTATGGTACAACCGATGGAGGAGGAAGAGGAGATGGTGGCGGTGAAGGTGGATGTGACGGTGCCAGTGCCGGATCAGTTGGAGATCCGAGGATGAGGTGTAGGTGGGGGGAAGGGTAAAAAAATAAACTAGAATTAAATAAAAG
>BLSH010210906.1:86729-97801 GCA_018402905.1 Glandirana rugosa | reverse complement strand
GTGTACGAACGTACGATCATTTCGTTAGACAGAGTTTAATCTGCAATCTCCAACTCTAAGCAGCAGTATTTGAAATCTCAAATTCCTTCAACAATCTGATCGTTGAGCACGATCGTAGCGATCGTTGTTTTATGCAGAGTTTGATCTGCAACTCAAAGCAGCGGTATGTGAAATCTCTAATTTCTGCTATCTGTCCTCAGAGCAACAGCACAGACAGCAGTAGTAAAGTAATCTATCTCAGGATGCAGGATCAGATCTTAAAATGTCTTAAAATGTCTCTATTCTCTCCCTCACGCTGTCAGCTTCCTTTCCCTACACTAACCCAAGAGCATGTGACTGCAGCACTACGTGACTCCAGCTTATAAAGAGGCTGGGTCACATGATGCACTGGCCAATCACAGCCATGCCATTAGTAGGCATGGCTGTGATGGCTTCTAAGGGCAAACCAGAGAAACGCTTGTTGATTGGCTGCCCTGCAGCTTCTCAACACGTGGAGTAAAATAGCAGAACCCCGGACCGAACCCGAACGATTTTTGAAATGTCCGGGTCCGTGCCCCGGACACCCGAAAGTACGGACCCGAACATTACAGTCCGGGTTTGCTCAACACTATTCAGCACTAATCTTGAAGCTTGTGGAAAGCTTACTTGTGGGTTAACCCTGCCTCCACTCCTTCCCTATAGGACCCCTTTCCCATAAATCTTTTCTCCAAGCTAGCCGCCTCTTGGTTATTCGACTACCTGAAGTTTTTTTCCTCAGCGATCCAGACCGACCGGCGGCGAGCACTGGGAATACAGGTGGCGATACTACGATAAGCCCTGGCTATTATCAGGGTATGGAGTTAGCTAAACGGAAGATATTCTGACACACTGATAAGCCTTAGCTGTTAGCAGAGTATGGAGTGGGCAAGGAGGCGCTAAAAGAGCAATGGCCAGATAGCCCAGCTATTAGCGGGTGGCCCTATCTGCCCCAAGCTCAGCATGTTCAACCTACCTGGCCCGGTCTGGATTGAAATTGGCATGTGCGGCGATGTATACTTTTATATTACATACTCCATGGCAGCAGTTTGTGTGTTTTTTCAGTTTTCTTCCCTGGCTCTAGTGTCTTTCAGCCGATGGCAGCTGGAGCGCATTGACCTTCCAAGCTGCTGCTCTCTCTTCAGGGCATGCATGCTGTGGGCAGCAGTGGCATCATTATAGTGAAGAAATTCAATCGATGGTCAGTACTGTTGATGTAGGGATTTCTTTGTGGGCAGCTTGCAGTGGTTTCCCAAAGTGCTGTGCGCAATCATCAAAGGGTATGCTCTGCAGTAACACCCTTGTATGCTGTCTCTGTGTGTGATGCTGCTATGATTTGATCAACTGTGCAGGTTGTCGGTCTTTCTGTGCATTTTCACACTGTGGATGTATCACTGCCCCCCCGCCCCCGTGGGGGCCAGCCCTAGTGTAGCAGGTATGAGAGGGTGGGTTTAACGCTTTCCTTTCCTTGCTGACCTGAGTACTCTTTTTGGGTTCTTTGACCATTTCCTTTCTATCCTATTTTGCTTTTGAGAGTCCTTCTAGGTCAGGTTGACAATACACAATAAATTGACAATAAATTGCTGAGGCATTGATGAGGTGAGCAAGCATGTTGCTCTTTCTTGTAAGATGCAGTGAATAGCAAGACAGTCTGCCTGGTCTCTTGTGGCCATATCGACAAGCATGGAAGTGTGGATGGAGAATATGGATGCAGTATTCAGGATTGTTTCCATGATAAGGCGCCAAATGACATCAGTCGCATAGTGGCGCGGGTTTTGCTCTCATCAGGTATGGCAAAATGAGTGCTATGGCTGTGGCCTGGGCTTGCTGATCCTGCCTCTAATAGGAGTAGATGCTCCGAACGCGAGCACCTCCCACTCCACCCTGCATCCAGTAGTGACGTCAGCGGTGGTTCCTGAGCCCCATCTGAGTTTCTGGAAGTGATGGAAGCCACCAGCTCAGCCAGTACCAGCGGCCACCAGTGTTCCCTGCCTGCAGCCCGTCCTTCTGAAAGGAGTGGATGAACCTCTACACAAGGCCTATTGCCACACATGCGCTGACAATGCTTTTATCTTGTGAGTTGCCATTTGTCTTTTTAATAAAGATGTTTTTATACTGCTGCACTTAGATTGGCGCTGCTCTTTTTCTGTTCTATAATAGGCGTAGTGTAGCATTCCTTTTAAGAGAGCTTCACGTTTGGCAAGCTGGATAGCGCCGTAACCAGGGCCACAGTTGGCAAGTTGAGGTCCTACCTCAGGACCAGCACTGGCTAGGCCAGAAGGGAACAGTCTAGAGAATAAAGTTCAGAGCCTGTGAGGGACACATGTTTTTGCAGTCCAGGTCGGGATTTTGGGAAGAGCTGGTGAGAAGACCAGATATCCCCTCAGAAGTATGCTAAAAGCTTGAACTCAGGATCCAAGAAGCTATTAAGTTGGGCCTCAGACTATTGGGACGTCAAAGAGGTCTTTTTGGACATGCATGGTCCATCAGAAGTCCTCCATCTTCTCTGAGTCATTTGCATGGATTTTGCCTCACGCTGAGGTAAAGAAAGCATATACTCATGCTTTCGTAAGTCACTGGTGTTACAAAGTGCTGCTGTGCCATTCTCTGAATGCGAGAGATTTCAGGACAGGTGCTCGCCCCTCTTATGTTTATGAAGAGGAACAGCTTGCAGAAGCCAATTTTAGACCTTGCACACTTGAGACAATTTTCAGCAAAGGGGAAGTTCAAGGTAGAAACATTGTCCCTGATTCATAGGGGGTCCAGCTAGGTGACTGGCTTGTTTCCAATAGACTTAAGATGCTTACCTTCATGTGCTCATTGTAGAGGACTTCTCCAAGTACCTTCAGTTCACTGTAGGTCAAGACCATCTCCAGCTCCAGCTATTCAGACTTTCATCATCACCCTGTGTGTTTTCAGGGTATTATTGGTTGTTATAGTCTTTCTTAAAACAAGTAGCATACCCCTGCCTAGTTATGTGGATGTCCTTGTCCTACTGTTCCAAGACATAGGGCAGCTGCCCCAGAGTTCAGGTCTTTTCCATGTTCTATCAGCTGGCTGCTGAATCTGAGTGGGCTCCAGGTGTCTTCTTGCCAGTCTCTTGTGGGCTCAGTTCATTATAATCTTGGGGATCATTGCCTTGGCTCTGGATCCCGATGTTGTGGATCTGAATACTTCTGGCCCTGTCTTCTTCCCACCTGCATGCCTTTCAGTGTCTGAAATGATTGGCACTATGGTGTCTACGGATCTGAGGATCAAGTGGAAGCTGGAGAAGGTGGCCTTTCTGGAAGAGGTTTCTCCAGCAATGGGAGCCAGGTAGCATATTTCAGGTCTTTCATCATATAACGAAGGGAGCGTCAGTGCTCTTAGGTTAGTGAACACTATGTTAAAAGACAGCCTGGGGACTCACAGCCTGTTCTCTGTTACAGGAAGCTGAGCCAATTATATCTTGGGCTCAGAAGAATTGAGCCTACAGCTCAGCGGCATATGTTCCCAGAGTCCAAAATGTTCTAACGGATTTTCTTTCCAGAGTCCACAATGAATGGTCTCTACAGGTGGAGGTTTTCAGGTGCAGATGCCATGATGGATCATTGGAAATGCAGCAGGACCAATGCATTTCTTCCAGTCCTGATAAACCTTGGGTTTTCTACAAAGACTCCAAACAGAGGTTGTGGTATTCGTGGCAGTGATGCCTCATCAGCCAGTTAGATCATGGTTCCCCTTGCTAGCACAGTTCAGCTTCCAGAACCCACTGCACCTTCTCCTCAGTCAAGGCCTTCTGTCACTGAATACAATTCTACATCTATGTCCAACACGGTTGCGTCTGACAGTCTAGCTGTCGAGATTGGAGGTCCTCGGCTGTACTTGCAGAGTCATCTCCGCTCTCTTGAATACTAGAATAATGAACGCAGACAAAGTTGACAGGAGAATCTGGTCAAAGTTGTTCAATACATGTCTATTGCTGACAGATCATGTAGTGATCTAGAAGTTCTAAATATTCTAGACTTCCTCCAGTCAAATTTAGTTCTGCCTCTATCGGTCAGCTCCCTCGGAGTTCAAGTGTCAGCTTTATCGGCCTTCACAGGTGTTTTCCGGTCTAGGCATCTTTCCTGTCCAACAATTCTTCAATGAAGCAGCTAGGCTCAGACCTTGGAGTCTCCCTCTTGTTCTAAACTCCCCTTTGATAATTGGAGCGGAGTGTTCTAGGGCTGTCTCCGTTCAAGTCCTCTCTGTCAAGTTTGCCTTTTCCCAGCTATCATGTTGGCATAAAAAGCCTCAGAGATTGGTTGACTGGTCATGGAGAACTTTCTTGTTCTTTCCAGTTGAGCAGTGCTGTTACCTATGCTTGACTCAATTCCCAAGGGTTCATCAGTCTTCATGGGAGCCAGGAAATTGTTCTGCCAACCTTAGAGTTCTAACTTGGGTTGGGCGCACCGTGGCTTAGTTGGTTAAAGTGCATGTCTAGTAAAGAGGGAATCCTGATTTGACTTCCAGCAGTGCCTTCCTTCAATTTTAGGAATCCCTCAGATATTGTAAAGCCATATCTACAAGCTACAGCTTCCTTCAGGCTTCAACACCTCTGCATTCTTTTGCCAGAAAGGACAGAGGAACGTGCCTCATCTAGGGCAATTGTGGCACGGATTGTTATGGATGTTATGTTTCTTTAAATGAAACTCTATGGTGCATCTCTGTTGTACTTATTTCCTGTGAATTGTTTCTGTAAGGTACCTGTGGTAGGTAGTGTCTGAAGTGGAACTTGAGTGCTGAGGATTCAGGTGAAAGCGTAGTCGAAGAGGTAAGGTCGGCAACAGATCAGGCAAAGTGGTACAAAATTGGTATCCAGAGAGTGGTCAGGCGGACAGAGGTCATTGAGTAACAGGAAGTGCTGCTATTTATGGGCTGCTTGATTAAACATTGTCCACAGCTGGCAGCAAGGTGGGGCTAGTGAGTCCAAGGTAGTGCACCAAGCTGGCAGAACATTGCTAAATCTCTAGAGCTTCCCCGTGGCACAACAGGTAAGGCTGCAGCTATGAGACCAGGAACATCCCCGTTCAATGACACCCAGGTACATGACAGGGCCCCCTCCCCCAGTGGACCCCTCCGGGGTCCTAGCGGGGCTTAGCGGGAAAGGAGGCATATAAGTCTTGAATAAGAGCGGTGGCATGCAAATCTTTGGTTGGAACCCAGGAACGGTCTGTGATGGGATATCCCTTCCAATGGACCAGATACTGTAGGCCACGGCCCCACTTTCTAGAGTCCAGAATCTTAGAGACTTCAAACTCATGCTGTCCATTAACAAGAACATGAGGTGGTAGCTGTTGAGTTCTGGAGTAATGACTGAAAATTGCCTTTTTGAGGAGAGAAATGTGGAACACGGGACATATTTGGAGAGAGGAGGGTAATTTTAACTGGTAGGAGACTGGCCCAACTCGAGCAATTATTCTGTAAGGGCCAATAAATCGATTACCCAATTTGGTACAGGATTGTTTCAGTCTCACGTATTTGGCAGATAGCCAAACTCTATCCCCCACCACATATGGAGGTATATGGCATCTTTGCTTGTTGGAAAAAAGTGCATATTTGCCTGCTGACTTCCGTAGCAATAGGAAAATCCGTTTACAGTGTAGCAGAATATTTTTTACCCACTGATCTGCCGCTGGTACACCGGAAGAAGGTTGAAGTAGAGGAAAAGTCTGAGGGTGATAGCTTAGGGCTGCATAGAATGGCGTGGTGTGAAGAGCACTGTGCCAACGGGAGTTAATGGCAAATTCAGCCAAAGGCAAATACTCAGACCAATTGGAGTGTAATGAGTTGACATAATGTCGAAGATAAGTTTCTAGGGTCTGGTTCATGTGTTCGGTTTGACCATCTGTTTGTCGGTGATGTGAGGTAGAGAGTGAGAGCGTTACTCCTAGTTTCTTACAAAATGCTCTCCAGAATCGAGAAACAAACTAGGATCCGAGGTCTGAGACGATATTGGTGGGTATGCCATGATGTCTTAAAATTTGGGAAAGGAAGAGGGTAAACAGTGCTTCTGCTGTAGGTAATCCAGGGAGCGGTACAAAATGTGACATTTTGAAAGAGTGATCCACTATGACCCATATAGCAGTCATGTCAACGGATTTGGGTAACTCTGTCCATAGTCAAATGGGTCCAAGTCTGCTGAGGTGCAGGAAGTGGTTGTAATAGCCAAGTAGGCAATATGTGAGGTACTTTATTTGCAGCACAAGTTGGGCAGGCAGCCACATAGTCAGTAACATCCTTCTTCATGCGAGGCCACCAGACATGATGTTGCAAGGTCTTAAGAGTGATGGTGACACCAGGGTGACCGGATAACACACCAACATGTGCCCAGAAAAGTACGGTTTTTCTGAAGCTAGGGGCTACGAACAGGTGACCTGGTGGTATCTTTAAGCCTTGAGGAGTACGATTCTGGGTTTCTTGCAACTGTTGGGAAAGAGCTGTAGAGATCTGTGTGACAATTTTGTGAGGTGGGATTATATACTACTCTGTAGGTCGATCTTCTTCAGAAGTTGTGAATTGTCTGGAAAGAGCACTGGCCTTCTTTTTCTTATGCCCTGGGACATAAGAAAGAACAAAATTAAAATGGAGAAAGACAGAGCCCATTGGGCTTGGCGTAAATTCAATAGTTTAGCAGTATGAAGATGCAGCAGATGTTTATGGTCAGTCAGGCTAGAAAAAGGTTTAGGAGCCCCCTCCATAAGATGTCGCCATTCAGGCAATGCCAATTTAATGACCAGTACTTCACGATTCCCAACACCATAGTTCATATATGTTGGTGAGAACTTTCTAGAGAAAAACGCCACAGGATGGATTCTACCAGACTTAGGTTGTCTCAGGGATAGCACGGCACCTGCTCCTACTTTAGAGACATCAACCTCAACAATGTACTGGAGATCGGGGTTTGGATGCAGAAGAACTGGAGCTTTGCTGAACATGTCTTTTAATTGCTGGAAAGCTGCGTCTGCTTCAGAGGGCCACACTTTGCAATTTGTACCTTTCCTAGTCATAGCCATAAGGGGAGCAGCAATGAAGGTAAAACCTTTCATGAAGTGCCTGTAGTAATTTCCAAACCCTAGAAAGCTTTGGAGCCCTCTTAAAGTGATCGGTCGAGGCCATTGCAAGACAGCAGAACGTTTTTGTGGGTCCATTTAGAAACCGACAGTACTTATAATGTATCCAAGGAAAGGTATGCAGTTTTGATGAAAGCTGCATCTCTCAATCTTAGCATAAAGGTGGTTTTCTCTCAGTCACTGTAATACCTGCTTTACGTGTATGACATGCTCTAGATGAGTCTTGGAAAAGATTAAGATGTCATCCAAGTAGATAATTGCAAAATGGTTGCTGAAATCATGAAAAATGTCATTCATGAAATGTTGGAAGACAGCAAGGGTGTTACAGAGTTCGAATGGCATAACCAGATACTCATAATGTCCATTGTGGGTGTTGAATGCTGTCTTCCACTTGTCTCCCTCTATAATTCAAATCAGATTATAAGTCCCTTGGAGGTCCAGCTTAGTAAAGATAAGGGCTCTCTTAAGCACTGCAAATAATTCTAGAATGAGTGGCAAAGGTTAGGAGTCTTTCAAGGTGATCTGATTTAACCCTCGATATTCTATGCATGGTCGAAGACCCCCATCTTTCTTTTCAACAAAGAAAAAAACAGCCCCTACTGAAGAAGAGGGTCAGATAAAACCTCTCTCTGAGTTATCCTTAATGTATTCTTTCATGGATCTTTGTTCAGGCCGTGACAGGGGATAGGTCCTTCCTTTTGGGAAGAGGTGCTCCAGGAATCTTATCAATCGCACAGTCAAAGGAACAATGTGGAAGTAAAACCTCCACCTGTTGCTTGCAAAATTTATCTTCAAATTCATTGTATTCATGAGGTAAGGTAGGAGGGATGGCCACAGAAGCCAGCAGACAACCAGAAAGTCTTTTGGGTCGAGACTAGAGTTGAGCGAACACCTGGATGTTTGGGTTCAGAGGGTCCGAATGAACTTTGGGAAAAAGTCCAGGTTCAGCACCGAACGTTGCCCGAACTTTATCCCGGACCCCGAACCCCATTGAAGTCAAAAGGGACCCGAACTTTCAGGCACAAAAATGGCTGTAACAAAGTCCTGGCAAGTGCTAGAGGGCTGCAAAAGGAAGTAAAATGGGGGTAAGAGTAGGGCAAGTGCCCTACAAAAGAATGGGGATAGGGAAAATAAATTAAGATCAAATAAAAAAAAATAGGAAGGGGGGGTTGGATGTGGAGTAGGAGCCTAGAGGTTGACTAGGCCGTGACCGTGGCAGTGTAGGTGGAAGTGGCGGTGGTCGAGGAGGAGGTAGCCAACACTGTTTTTTTTTGTTTGTTTATAATTGGGGTAGCCCCCAAAATATTGAGGCCTATTCAAAAAAACAAGTATACGAATGGCTGTGTGAGTCCGGTCTAAATGTTTATTGTGGACAAGGTACAGACAAGTCTTGTGGGATCCATGCCTGGTTCATTTTAATAAAGGTTAGCTTGTCCACATGGTTGTGGACAGGCGGCTGCGCTTGTCTGTGATAACGCCCCCTGCCGTGCTAAACACACGTTCAGACAATACACTGGCTGCAGGGCAGGCCGGCACCTCCAAGGCATAAAGGGCAAGCTCAGGCCATGTGGCCAATTTGGAGACCCAGAAGTTGAATGGGGCAGACCCATCAGTCAGTACGTGTAGGCGTGTACACACATACTCTTGCACCATGTTGCTGAAATGCTGCCTCCTGCTAAGACGTTGTCTATTGGCTGGTGGTGCTGTTTGTTGTGGCGGGCTGCTGACAAAGTTTTGCCACATTTCTGCCATGCTAACCCTGCCTTCTGAGGTGCTGGCGGTGGCACAGCTGCATTGGTGGCCTCTTCCTCCTCCTCTGCCTTCGCCTTGTGCTTCCACTGAGCCCCCGGTGTCATTTGGGAATGCCCTCAGCAGCGCCTTTACCAGTGTTCGCTTGTAGTCGCGCATCTTCCTCTCACGCTCCAGTGAGGGAATTAAGGATGGCACGTTGTCCTTGTAATGGGGATCCAGCAGGGTGGCCACCCAGTAATCAGAAGAAGTTACAATGTGGGCAACTCAGCTGTCGTTGCGCAGGCACTGCAGCATGTAGTCGGCCATGTGTGCCAGGCTGCCCAGAGGCAAAGACAAGCTGTCCTCTGTGGGAAGTATATCATCTGTGTCCTCTGTATCCCTCCAGCCACGCTCCAGTGATGCCCACGAGCTGCGTTGGGTGCCACCCTGCTGCGATTCCTCCTCCTCCTCCTCCTCATCTTACTCGTCCTCCTCGTCCTCCAGAACTGTGCCCTGGCTTAAATATTTTTGACCTGGCCTATGCTGGTGCAGGAACCCACCCTCCGAGCCACTTGCGAATGACTTTCCTGATAACCGTGGATATGGCCCCTCTTCCTCCTCCTCATCCTCCTGTGCCACATCCTCTTCCATCATGGCCCAAATAGTTTTTTCAAGGAGACATAGAAGTGGTATAGTAACGCTGAGAACAGCGTCATCGCCACTGGCCATGTTGGTGGAGTACTCAAAACACCGCAATACGCTACACAGGTCTCGCATGGAGGACCACTCGTTGGTGGTGAAGTGTTGCTGTTCCGCAGAGCGACTGACCCATGCATGCTGCAGCTGAAACTCCACTATTGCCTGCTGCTGCTCGCACAGTCTCTCCAGCATGTGAAAGGTGGAGTTCCACCTTGTGGGCACATCGCATATGAGGCGGTGAGCAGCGCAGGAAGGCGAGCAGCAGCAGGGTGAGAATGCCGAAAGTGTGCACAGACGGCCCGCACTTTATGCAGCAGCTCTGACATATCCGGGTAGTTTTTTAGAAAATTCTGTACCACCAAATTCAGCACATGCGCCACTCAAGGGATGTGCATCAAACCAGCTCGGCCCAGAGCCGTTACAAGATTTCGGCCATTGTCGTTCACCACCAGGCTGGGCTTGAGACTCAGTGGCAACAACCACTCATTGGTCTGTTGTTCAATGCCCGTCCTCAGCTCCTGCGCAGTGTGGGGTTTATTCCCCAAACATATCAGTTTTAAAACAGCCTGCTGTCGTTTCCCCCTGGATGTGCTGATGTTGGTGGTGAAGGTGTTACGCTGAGCGGATGAGTAGGTGGTCGAGGAAGCGCAGTAGGAGGAGGAGGGAACAGGAGGCAAAGTGAAATGCCCTGCAATCCTCGGTGGTGGAAGGACATGTGCCAAATGGCTAGCCGGCTCAGGCCCACCCGCCACTACATTTGCCCAGTGTGCAGTTAGCAAGATATAGCGTCCCTGCCCGTGCTTACTGGTCCATGAATCAGTGGTTATGTGGACCTTGCCACAGATGGCGTTGCGCAGTACACACTTGATCTTGTCCCCGACTTGTTTGTGCAGGGAAGGGATGGTTCGCCTGGAAAAGTAGTGGCGGCTGAGAACCACGTACTGTGGGATAGCCACCACCATCAGGTTTTTGAAACTGTCCGTGTCCACCAGATGGAATGACAGCATTTCAAAGGCCAGGAATTATGAAATGCTGGCGCTCAGGGCCAGGGATCGCGGGTGGGTAGGGGGGTACTTCCTCTTTCTCTCCAGTGTTTGGGAGATGGACAGCTGTAAGCTTCCATGGGACCATGTGGAAATGCTTGGGGACGGTGGCGGACATGGTAGCGTTGCTGTCATATCGTCTGTTTGCTGGGTGGCAGGTGACACTGTCACTGTAAAGGTGGAGGAAGAGGCCGAGGCAGCAGCAGAAGAGGAAGCAGGAGGAGGCCGAGAACTTTCTTGGATTTTGAGGTAATTATTCCAATGCAGCTTGTGCCTTGAATTTAGATCTTTCTCCTTCATGGGGGGATGGGTGGGCGCTAGGGACCGGGACTCGCGGTCGTAAAGTATTAAGGACCGGAAACTTTACGACAGTAAGGTAGACCACCTGTGCCTGTCAAAGTTTTTGGACTACCACCACCGATAGGGTGTCATGCACCAAGAGTCGGCGGTGATGAAAAGGTCCGCTTGGTAGGGAAGGGACGTGTTTGTT
>BLSH010210906.1:67666-77913 GCA_018402905.1 Glandirana rugosa | reverse complement strand
GCCAGTTCGATTTCCAGTCCAGCACACAAGGCTCTCCAAAATTTTGACGTGAACTGGAATCCTCGATCAGACACAATGTTGCTGGGCACTCCATGCAGTCGGACAACTTCCTTTATGAATATACGGGCTGTTTCAGCCGCTGAAGGGGTCCCCTTTACAGGAATGAAATGAGCCATCTTTGTCATCCGGTCCACAATGACAAAGATGGTAGAAAACTGCTCTGACGGAGGGAGTTCTACGATAAAATCGATCGCCAGTTGCGACCACGGGCGTTCAGGTATAGGAAGGGGGTTCAACAGGCCCCAGGCTTTGGCTCTGTCTGTTTTGTTCCTGGCACAGACGGGACAGGCTCCAACATACTTTCTGCAGTCCTCCAAAATGTTGGGCCACCAGAATGACCGTGAGACGAGCTCAGCGGTCTTTTGGGTGCCAAAATGTCCTGCCAGTTTATGGTCGTGGCAGCGACCCAAAACTCTAAGCCGCAAACTTACTGGAATGAACATCCTCCGTCCCAGCCACCATAGACCATCCCTTACGGATAATCGAGTGTCTCGATCGGTGGCGGACTCGTCCAATACCCGACGAAGTTGGGAGAGAAAGTCCTCATCTGTCAACAGGAAATTCCGTGCGGGCAGTATAGTATCCAGTGGAGTGGTATCGCCTGGTTCTGTGAACATTCGGGATAGGGCGTCGGTGTTAGAAGACTGCGCCGAGGGTTAATAGCACTTGGTTGTTATCTCCTCTAACTCATGGAGAAGCAGCTCTATTTAAACTTCCTGCTTCCTGTAGCAAGTGCTGTTCTTTCTATAGCATGTACCCGCCCTTCCTGAGCAACTTGTGCCTGTTATCCATTTCTGTCTCCTGTTCCTGTGACCCGGCTTGCTCGACCTTGTCTGAACTCTGCCTGAACCGACCCTTGGCTTGCCTACGACCATCCGATTGTCTGATCCCTCTGCACTTCTGCTGTCAGCCCGTTAACAAACTCTGCCTGTACCTGACCATCCGCCTGCCTGCTCCTTTTGTCCTTCCTAGCCTGCCTGTTGCCGACCCGGACTGTACGACCACTCTTCTGTCTTGCACGAGTCCCAGTGGACCTACACGCACCACCAAGTGTTCCTGTCCAACCCTCGTGCCCCCCTGCGCTCCTGAACTCCCTGTTTGCTCTATTAGGGGTTCTCGAACAAGGGCCGCAAGAGAGGTTACCCCTGCAGAAGTCAGACTCATCCGCCAGGTACGTGACAGCAACGAACAACCATGCCTGAGTCTGCGCAGGGGACCTCTCCCATAGACGAGCTGCGCGTGCACCTTGCTGGACTCACTCGAGCCATCCAGACCCTCCAGGATGACTATACCTGTCTGGAAGAGAGAGTTTGGGGACTCATTACCTCAGCACCCCCCGGGTCGGGCTCTCTGGACACTCGCACAGTGGTCACTTTGCCAAGTGAGCCCAAGGTGCCTATGCCTGAACGTTTTTCTGGAAACCGCAGAAAATTCCGGGCCTTCCGCACCTCTTGTGACCTGTACTTTGCTCTCCAACCCCGGACGTTCTCACAGGAAGTCATTAAAGTGGGGTTTGTGGTCTCGCTCCTTCGGGAAGGTCCACAAGCTTGGGCTCACCGCCTCCTGGAGCAGAAAGCCCCAGAGACCGCTAGTGTGGACCGGTTCTTCCAGGCAATGGCCCAGCAGTATGAAGATCCCCATCTGATTTCCACAGCGGAGACAGCCCTCCATGCCCTGCAGCAGGGCCAACGCCCTGCGGAGGAATATGTATCTGAGTTCCGGTGGTGGAGTGCGGACACTGCCTGGAATGATGCGGCCCTCTGTTATCAATTTCGGCTGGGTCTCTCGGAGTCGCTCAAGGATGAGCTGGCTCGCATCGGGGTCCCGCACACCCTAGATGCCCTGGTCAATCTGGCTATTCAGATTGATCACCGTTTGCGGGAACGCCCAGCCGAGAGATCCGCCGGAAAGGGCCGCCCGACCAGGACATCATCCGGACTCTCCGTCCACCCGGCCCTAAGCCCAGCGGCCCGCTCACCGGAACCCATGCAAATTGGGCTTCCATACCCGCCTCGTACTCCTGACGAACGCGGGAGACGCATAGCCCTGAATCTGTGCTTCTACTGTGGGGGCTCCGGGCATCTGTTAAGGAATTGCCCCATCAAGGCCGATGAAGGCACCATCTACCACGCAGAGAGCCTAATGAACCTGCCCAGTGACAAGGCCCACCTGGTGCTTCCAGTCTCCTTCCAGCTCCCCGGAGGGACCCTCTCAGTGCAGGCTATCCTGGATTCGGGTGCAAGTTGCTGCTTTGTGGATCTGGCCTTTGCAGCGCATCACCAGATCCCACTCCGACCTAAGAAACACCCCATGGTCGTCTGACTAGCCGATGGGTCAAACATTAAGTCAGGCACGGTCACCCAGGAGACCATCCCAGTTTACACCACTACCGGTGGGGGACATGCCGAGTTTCTGTTACTGGATGTCATTGCCTCTCCACTGTACCCGATTATTCTGGGTCTCCCCTGGCTTTGGGCTCACAACCCCCAGATTGACTGGACAACAGGCAAAGTGGCATTCTCCTCCTATTGCTCCCAGCACTGCCTGTCTCAGCAGCCAGAGGACCCCTCAGCCTTGCTCAGCCTGGATCTGGATGTCGATCCAGAATCCTGTGCGGTAGTCCCTGCACCCTACCATGAGTACCTAGACGTCTTCAGTAAGAAGGGGGCTGACGTCCTCCCACCACATCGGTCCTATGATTGCCCGATTGACCTCCTACCGGGAGCGGAGGTTCCGTTCGGTCGAATCTTTCCCTTGTCCGAAGTGGAATTAGCCACCCTAAAGACCTATCTGGATGAAAATTTGAAGAAGGGCTTCATTCGGCCATCTACGTCACCAGCCGGAGCCGGAATCTTCTTCGTAGAGAAGAAGGACCATTCCCTCCGGCCCTGTATTGACTATCGTGAGCTCAACCGAGTCACTATCAAAAACCGGTATCCGTTACCCCTGGTCCCAGAGCTGTTCCAGAGGTTAGGTACTGCAACTGTATTCACCAAGCTGGATTTACGCGGGGCTTACAATCTCATCCGCATCCACGAAGGGGACGAGTGGAAGACCGCCTTCCGGACGCGGTTTGGACATTATGAATACCTGGTCATGCCCTTCGGGTTGTGCAATGCCCCAGCGACCTTCCAGCACCTGGTGAACGACATCTTCCGGGACTTCCTGGACCAGTTCCTATTCGTTTACCTGGACGACATCCTAATCTTCTCACCCTCTCTCGAAGAACATCGTAGGCATGTGAAGAGTGTGCTTGCCCGTCTCCGGCTACATGGCCTTTATGCCAAGGCAGAAAAATGTGCCTTCGAATGTGCCAGTATCTCATTCCTGGGGTTCCATCTTTCTACGGCAGGAATTACCATGGACCCCCAGAAGGTCTCGGCCATCCTGGAGTGGCCCATCCCAGTTGATAGGAAGGGAGTCCAGCGATTTGTGGGGTTCGCAAATTTCTATCGGAAATTCATCAAGGGGTTTTCCGCAGTCATCGCCCCAATAACCTAACTCACGAAGAAAGACTCACGGTTTCGCTGGACTCCTGAGGCCCAAGATGCCTTCTCCCAGCTCAAGAAGCTGTTTACATCTGCTCCTATCCTCAAACACCCCAATCCTGCTTTACCATATATCCTGGAGGTAGACGCCTCTGAAACCGCAGTGGGAGCCGTTCTCTCACAAAAACAGGGCCCCAAGGCCTTACTTCACCCCACTGCCTTCTTTTCCAGAAAGTTATCTCCGCCGGAAAGGAACTATGATGTCTGTGATAGGGAATTGCTGGCCATCAAGTCGGCCTTCGAGGAATGGTGGTACCTCCTGGAAGGAGCAGCTCACCCGGTATTGGTTTTTACCGACCATAAAAACCTTGAATATCTGCGGACAGCTAAGAGGTTGAAACCTCGACAGGCAAGGTGGGCACTGTTCTTTAGTCGGTTTCAGCTTCACATTACATACAGGCCCAGGGCAAAGAACGTCAAGCCGGATGCTCTGTCAAGGATGTTCCATGTCCCAGAGGACTTTTCTCCACCAGATACCATCCTTCCTGCCCATAGTTTTCTGCTCACCCAGGAGGGCCTTTTGACCCGAATCCGGAAATCCTGCTCTGACCTTAGTGAACCACCGGACCCTCGATGCACTTTAAGAGAGGGATTGTGGTGGTGGAAAGACAGGCTGTACGTGCCCCAGGAACTCTGGCCGGCAGCCCTCGGACTCTGCCATGACACCAAGATGGCCGGGCACTTCGGTGGTCATAAGACATCTGAGTTACTCTCCCGGTCATTCTGGTGGCCTCGCTTGAGAGAGGATTGCCTGAGTTACGTGGCTGCCTGTCCGGTTGACAACAGGAACAAGACAGAGAAATCCAAGGCCTGGGGACTACTTAACCCGCTACCTATCCCGGAACGACCATGGTCTCAGATTGCTATGGACTTCAGAGTGGAACTGTCCCTATCGTCAGGATGCAATGCAATTATGGTGGTTGTGGACCGGCTCACAAAAATGGCCCATTTTGTCCCAATGAAGGGCACCCCTTCAGCCTCAGAAACCGCAGAAGCGTTCATTAAGGAGGTGGTTCGCTTACATGGAATCCCGGCCAACATTGTGTCGGACCGGGGAGTACAGTTCACCTCCCACTTCTGGAGGTCCTTGTGCGCTACCTTGGGTATTGAGTTGGCCTTCTCCTCGGCCTACCACCCCCAGTCCATCGGGCAGACGTAGAGGACCAACCAGACCCTGGAACAATACCTGCGGTGCTTCTCCTCCTATGCTCAGGATGACTGGGTCTCCCTCCTGCCTGTAGCCGAGTTCGCCTTCAACAATTCTGTCCATTCTGCTACCAAGCAGTCCCCTTTCAGGGTGAATCTTGGCTACCACCCTGCCTTTCTGCCCGACTTGGCCTCTGAGAGCCCCGTACCTGCTGTGCAAGACATGGCTCAGTTTTTGGGAAGGAACAGCAAGCTCCTGCAGGAGACCCTCGCCCAGACCCAGGCTACCAGTAAGAGGAATTTCGACAGAGGGAGAAGGGGGGAACTGGAGTTGCAGATTGGTCAACGGGTCTGGTTGTCCACCAAGAACCTAAGACTCTCTTGCCCCTCTAAAAAACTGGGCCCTAGATATATAGGACCATTTCCTATCAAGAGGAGGATAAATCAAGTAGCTTACGAGCTAAACCTCCCAGCATCCATGCATATTCATCCAGTCTTCCACGTTAATCTGCTGAAACCAACAGTTCCAGACATCTTCCCAGGGCGTAGCACAGCGTCCCCAGAACCGGTCATGGTGGACGGTGAGGAAGAATTTGAGGTGGAGACTATCCTCGATTGTAGGAAAAGAGGAGGCAGCACTCAATTCCTGGTCAAATGGAAGGGCTACGGGCCTGAAGAGAACTCTTGGGAGCCGGAGGAAAACCTTCATGCAAATGAACTGATCAGTGCTTTCTGGAGGAGGCACCCGACTAGGAGAACCCGTTTGGGCATCCGGAGGCTGCCCCTTGGGGGGGGCAATGTTAGAAGACTGCGCTGAGGGTTAATAGCACTTGGTTGTTATCTCCTCTAACTCATGGAGAAGCAGCTCTATTTAAACTTCCTGCTTCCTGTAGCAAGTGCTGTTCGTTCTATAGCGTGTACCCACCCTTCCTGAGCAACTTGTGCCTGTTATCCGTTTCTGTCTCCTGTTCCTGTGACCCGGCTTGCCCGACCTTGTCTGAACTCCTCCTGAACCGACCCTTGGCTTGCTTACGACCATCCGATTGTCTGATCCCTCTGCACTTCTGCTGTCAGCCCGTTAACGAACTCTGCCTGTACCTGACCATACGCCTGCCTGCTCCTTTTGTCCTTCCTAGCCTGCCTGTTGCCGACCCGGACTGTACGACCACTCTTCTGTCTTGCACGAGTCCCAGTGGACCTACACGCACCACCAAGTGTTCCTGTCCAACCCTCGTGCCCCCCTGCGCTCCTGAACTCCCTGTTTGCTCTATTAGGGGTTCTCGAACCAGGGCCAGAAGAGAGGTTACCCCTGCAGAAGTCAGACTCATCCGCCAGGTACGTGACAGTCGGGCTTACTATTCTTGGATCCGAGACGGTAAGTAAGGTGAAAGTGAAACCTGAAAAAGAATAGCGCCCAGCGGGCTTGCCTAGGTCTCAATCTTTTTGCAGTTCGGAGATATTCCAGGTTTTTATGGTCCATGAATATCAAGATAGGGTGAGAGGCCCCTTCCAACAAATAGCGCCACTCCTCTAATGCAGATTTAATAGCCAGTAATTCCCGGTCTCCCACGTCGTAGTTCCGCTCAGGAGCAGCCAGCTTCCTAGAAAAGAATGCCACTGGGTGGAGCAGGGCCTTGACACCCTAGCGTTGGGACAGGATAGCCCCTACTGCCGTCTCAGATGCGTCCACCTCCAGGACGTATGGCAAAGCTGGATCCGGGTGCTTCAGAATGGGAGCAGACGTGAAGAGGGCCTTGAGTTTCTGAAAAGCGGCTTGCGCTTCGGGGGACCACTTGAACCGGGTATTTTGCTTGGTTAACCTTGTGATGGGCTCCACGATGGCGGAAAATCCTTTAATGAATTTTCTGTAAAAATTTGCGAAGCCCACAAACCTCTGTACTCCTTTTCGGTCCGTGGGTGCAGGCCATTCCAGGATGGTGGAAACCTTCTGGGGATCCATGTGGACACCCGTCGTAGAGATGGCCAGCCCCAGGAACTGCATACTGGGCTGTTCAAACAAACATTTCTCCACTTTGGCGTATAAGCCATGCTGCCGTAGACGCCAAAGAACCTTGGTGACGTGCCTGCGGTGTTCCTCCAAGGAATTGGAAAAGACCAGGATGTCATCTAAGTAAATTATAACAAAAAGATCCAGGAAGTCTCGGAACACGTCGTTGACGAAATGTTGGAAGGTTGCGGGGGCATTACATAGGCCGAAGGGCATCACCAGGTATTCATAATGCCCAAACCTAGTACGAAATGCCGTCTTCCATTCGTCTCCCTCTCTGATCCGGATAAGATTATATGCCCCCCGCAAGTCGAGCTTGGTAAAGACAGTTGCAGACCCTAGCCATTGAAAAAGTTCAGGAACCAAAGGTAGCGGGTACCGGTTTTTGATGGTTACCCGGTTAAGTTCCCTATAATCTATGCACGGCCGGAGTGAGTGGTCTTTTTTCTCCACGAAGAAGATGCCGGCTCCGGCCGGAGATGTAGATGGCCTGATGAATCCTTTCTTGGTGTTCTCCTTCAAGTAGGATTTAAGGGCCGCCAACTCCGGTTCGGAAAGAGGGTAGATCCTCCCGAATGGCACCTCTGCCCCGGGCAGCAGTTCAATGGGGCAATCGTAGGGCCTGTGCGGCGGAAGTTTGTCTGCCTTCTTCTTACTAAAGACATCGATGAATGCATGGTAGGCCAGGGGAAGAAGAGCCCGAACATCTGGTTCGGCGTCGGCCTCCAGGCTGAGGAGATTTGGAACAGTCCCATCCCTAGGGCCAAGACAATGCCGACGGCAGTATGGAGATAGGAACCGGACAGTTCCAGTAGCCCAGTTGATGCTGGGGTTCTGGGCCTGGAGCCAGGGCAATCCCAGGATGATGGGGCAGAGTGGAGAGGCAATGGCATCCAGCCGCAGATGTTCCTTGTGACCATCCGGGGTGCAGGTAAGCAGAGGGATTGTCTCATGTGTGACGGTTCCGGATTTAATATGTGATCCGTCGGCCAGGCGGATCACCAGTTTGTGAGCTTTGGGTTGTAGGGGGATGTGGTGCTGTGCCGCAAAGTCCAGATCGACGAAGCAGCTGCAGGCGCCGGAGTCAAGGATAGCCGGAACCGTGATAATCCCTCCGAGAAGCTGCAGAGACAAGAGAATGGTGAGATGGGTACGGGAGTGAACTGGTACGTCAGAGACAGTGGACAGGCACTTACCACGCTTCGCGGGGCATGTTCGAACCAAGTGACCAGGTTCTCCACAATAGAGGCACAGACTCAGCTGGAACCGGCGTTGTCTTTCCTCACTGGTGAGTGATGGTCGGAGCAACCCAACCTGCATGGGCTCAGAGGAATCCGGAGGAGAGGAAGAGGAGGTCGTTGGCCGGAAGGCCGGCGGCGTCGGGTAACTGGGCACCCGAGGGAGCATCCAGGTAGGATGCAATGGTCCAGAGGATCTTTCGGCGCGGTGCTCTCTGATGCGCCGGTCTATGGAGATGGCCAAGGTGACCAGCTCCTCCAGGGTTTTAGGAATCCCCACTCGAGCCAACTCATCCTTTACTGCCTCCGACAGCCCCATACAAAATTGAAAGATAAGTGCCGCGCTGCCCCAGGCGGTATCGGAACTCCAGCGCCGAAACTCGGCGGCATAATCCTCCACAGGGCTGCGGCCCTGCTGGAGGTTGTACAGGGTGGCTTCGGCCGTGGAGGCCAGATGGGGGTCATCATAAAGCTGCGCCATGGCCAAGAAAAGGGCTGCAGCAGAAGCAACCTCGGGGGCATTCTGCTCCCACAATCTGAGGGCCCAGGCTTGGGGTTCACCCTGCAAGAGAGAAACCACAAATCCAACCTTGGTGCTCTCTAATGAAAATGTCCGTGGCTGGAGACCCAGATATAAGTCGCAGGCGCTCCGGAAGACCCGAAACTTGCGTCGGTCGCCGGAGAATTTATCCGGCAGCGGGACCTTGGGCTCCAAGGGTAGGGCCACTATGGTGCGGGCAGCAGCGGAGCCGGAGGCAGGGGAGGTAGACAATTCCTGTACCCGTTCTTCCAACCGAGTGTATGCCTCTTGCAGGTTCTTGACGGCCTGGGTGAGGCCAGCCAGATGGGCGCACAAGTCGTCCATAGCGGAGCGTGTTCCCTGCTCAGACTCAGTCATGGCTGCTCGTTTCTGTTACGTAACTGATGGTGGAGTCTGTCTTGTGCAGGGAACAACCGCTCTTGCGCACCCGATTCAAGGACCCCTGGTAGTGTAGACCGAGGCCCGAGAGTGCGGGATGGCACGAGGGCCGGATGGTCACTGATGCTGTAGTGAGGTTCCAGGAAGTTGTGCAGACAGAAGAATGGTCGTACAGGCAGGGTCGGCAACAGGCAGGCAGAGAGGTACGAAAGGATTAGGCAGGCGGATCATCAAGTTCAGGCAAAGGTTCGTTAATGGGCGGGCAGCGGAGGTACAGAGGAGTAGACAAGCGGATGGTCGTGGATAGCCGGGGTCGGTGCAGGTAGCGGACAACAGGTCAAGGCAAGCCGGGTCAACAGGAAACAGAAGAACAAGGGAAAAAGGTGGGGGAGCTGTGGCCCACAGGTCTGGAACGCTGTAGAACGAGCAGCAGTTCAGTGCAGGAGTCCCAGGGTTTAAATAGGCGCGTGCGCGTGCACAGGCGCGCACGCGGGTGCGCATGGGAGTACGCGAACGCGCACGGGAGTGCGCGCACCACCGCGGAAACGGACAGAATCACTGGCAAGGCTATTTTACTAACAGGGTCCCTGTTCCCCACGATTCCACATTGGGTGTGTAGCTGAGGTTCTGCAGTGTCTCCCCTGGGCAGCAAGAGTGCTCACCTCTCCTATATTGGCAGGATGGCCCCGGATTCAGTTTCTGCTAGCTGGAGCACTGTGTAGAAACATCCTCCATGTTCCTCTTCAGGCCACGCCCCCACTTGGTACCCACTTTTAATGTAGAGAGAGGAAGAGGTGGAGCTCTAAGATGAAAAGGTGGAGTCTAAAAAGGAAGGTTTACAGATGAAAGGGCAGGTCTTAAACTGAAAGGGGCATGTCCTTGACAGGAAGGGGTGGATCATATTTAAATTAGGGGTGCATGAGTTTAGTCAGGCCTAGGGCAGCACAAAACCTAAATACACCACGGGATTAAATTTATACTAGGTGGGGAAGGACAGTTCCTGTACGGGGAAAGTCAAATTCTGGACGGGAAAGTAGACATTTGGAAGGAAAAATCTGAGGTGGAAAAGTAGAATCTCGAGGTGGAGAAGGAGAGAGATGTAATTTTCACCCATGGTTCACCCCCGCACCGGACTTCTCCTTGTACCTCCTACAAAGATGTGTCACGAGGTCGATCGTCTTTGACTTAGGCCCCGGTAGGACGGTTATATCCTCTCCACTCGTGAGAACGACGGGTCCCCTCTGTGACGTCTTGGAGTCGATGTGTGGGTTACACCTTAGCACCCCTTGTCCCTGGGACAATCATTTTATCGGAACGGTCACTAAGAC
>BLSH010210896.1:0-11983 GCA_018402905.1 Glandirana rugosa | reverse complement strand
TGAGGACGCCAACAATGTCAACAATGTATGGTGCAGTGAAGATGAGGAGATATGGGAATAGCCGCACTGTGGGTGTTGTGGCGTCCTCCTTGCACTATGATTGATATCCTAAAGGAGGGGAACCTTGTAAATGTAACCCCAGAGTAACCAATATATGTGACTAATCAGTCTAGTGAAAAAGTTTTCCTTGATTTACTATAACAACCATAAGTGAATTAAGCTGTTTAGCTTGGATCGCAAGGCCGATGCGATCCACACATTTAGATTGAGTTGGGGACCTAATGGGTTAATCTGATTGTGAAAACATTCTAATTAGTTATTTAAGGATTGTGAGCCCGTTTGAACACGCCTATGGTCAAAGACGAGATGTTATTTTGGGACTTTAAATTAGAAGCTCTTTGCAGCCAGGGACTTGGACATTTCAAATTGTAGGGTTTACACTGCAAAGGTACATCTGTTTGGAAAACTGTTGCTTGGATCAGTGTTTCTCAACTTCAGTCCTCAAGGCATCCCAACAGGTCATGCATTCAGGATTTCCGTCAGATGAAACAGCTGTGGTAATTGCTAAGGCAGTGAAACTGATCAAATCAAGCCTGAAAACATGACCTGTTGGGGGTACTTGAGAACAAGGTTGATAACCACTGACTTAGAATTTTGTCCTGGAGTTATACTGATCTGATGAACATAGCTAAGAGTTAACACAGCAAATAGTATTAGGTATTGCAGCCTCTCAGGTGAAATAAATTTGAAAAGATAGATTGAAAGATACTGGTTGGCGTGTACTTCTATTGGCATGTATCAGTTCTAGCTTATATAAAGCACTTCAGTAGAGGTTGTTGGTTTGGCCTGATAAGAGGTCAAGTTTGTTGCTGTGGTTTTTGTGGGAGAAGGAATGATATTTTGCTAATGACAAATGTTTTACTAGAGCGGTTTGTTTGCTGAAATTATTGTGCATTTTGACCATCAAAAGTGGCTTGATTTTACCATGCTGTGCGATTGGGGTGTGTATTGTTTATCTTACCATGCATTCTTCTAGGAGAAAATGCTCACCAATGTATGTCTGTAGAATGTCGGGGGTGGTGGGTGTTATTGTTTTAATATGTGCCTTTTTTAATATTATGTTGTAATGCTTTGTTAGAATGACTGTTAATTATCTTTCTGTAATTTTGCAGCAAATATTGTCATGTGGGTGTTTAGTCATTTTATGAAATGTGTGGGCGGTTATGCACGGTGAAAGTAAAACTGTGTCCACTTTAAGGTTTAGTCCAATTTTAAAATGCAAGCTCCTATGAGCAGAGCCCTTCGAACCCAATTGCTAACTGTTTTGCTAAATGTGTATATACTGTAAATACTTTAATGCCAGTAAATATGTACATACTTGTGTTTCTGCTGGTAAAATAAAATTAAATTGATTTTGCTTGTTGTTCTCTTCTGTAACTTACTTTTTAAATTTGTTTTGGGGGGTGGTGATTTTGGGGAAGTGGATTACCTTCCTTAGGGCCGGTTCACACTGCTGCGGTGTCCGAGATTGGATGTGATTCGCACCACAGTGCAAATCAAATACGATCTGTGCTATGCAAATTCAGCCATACAGATAGTATGCCTGAATTCTCATTGCTTCCTGACCAGACTTGCACAGGACCCTTTTTTGTTACGCAGCAGAATCAGATCACATGGATGTTCACATCCATGCAATCCAATTCCTGTCCTAATTTGCAGTTTGCTGTGTGATCTGCAAGCTGATTTGGGGGTGTCATTAGCTTTCTATTGACACACCCAGCAGTTTGCATATGGCAGTGTGAACTGTCTAAGTCGGGTGTGATGCGGGAACCCACAGAGGATTTGCAGGGTTCCTGCATCGCACTAGTGTGAACCAGCACTGATAAGTCATCTTCTCATTTATATTTGCATAGTCCTTACAGATATACATCAGCAGGAAGTGTAATGTGGCTGTAAACAGCAAGTGCTGTGTGCACATGGGCTGGAAGCAATTGTGTGGTGACGCCAAATAAATCATTGAACCCCACCCACACATCCCCTACATTGATCAAAAACATAATTTCAACTTGTGGCTATAATGTATTGTCCCCCCAATCCATACCAAGCCCTTTGGCTCAGGGATGGATTTTTTTACAAAACGGCAGGAGATCCCACCAAAATCCAGACCCTTTCTGAGCATGCAGCCTGGAGGTCAGGATGGGGGGGACAAGTGAGGGCTCGCCCCCCTCCTGGACCAAACCAGGCCACATGCCTTTAACATGAGGGGGTGTGTGCTTTGGGGTGGGGGGCTCTGCACGCTCACTGTGTTACGGGGGGGGGTCAGGGAGCGGTTAGGGCGGACTCGATCGTGATGGCCCCCCCGCAGTGAAAGAATGGAGGTTCATGTATGTAAACACGGATCTCCGTTCAGACAGGGGGAAGGGTGTTGATCATAGGCTTCCGGTATATGGAAGCCGTGATCACTCCCCTCCCTCTGCCAGCCCCCATACAGTTAGAACACGCCTAGGGAACACAGTTAACCCTTGGAGCGCCCCCTCCAGGTTAACCCCTTCACTGCCAATGGCATTTCTACAGTAATTAGTGCATTTTTATAGCACTGATCGCTGTATAAATGCCAATGGTCCCAAAAAAGTGTCAAAATGGTCCGACATGTCCGCTGCAATATCGCAGTCCCAATAAAAATCGCAGATCGCCGACATTACTAGTAAAAAATATAAAATAAAAAGCCCAGAAATTACTTCTAATCCGTAGACGCGGCAACTTTTGCGCAAACCAATCAATAAACGGCAATTGCGATTTTTTTCAAACAAAAATAGGAGGAAGAATATAAATCGGCCAAAACCAATGAAATAAAATGTTTTTTATATTTTTTTTTTTGGATTTGTATTTTAGCAAAAAGTAAGAAAAACTGGTTATTTTGCAAAATTTTGCTCTTTTTTTATTTATAGCGGCGATCAGAAATGGCGCAGAGGAGATCAAATACCACCAAAAGAAAGCTCTTTTTGTGGGTAAAAAAAAAGGAAAAAATTTTGTTTGGGTACAACGTTGCACAACCATGCAATTGTCAGTTAAAACGACACAGTGCCGAATCGCAAAAAGTGCTCTAGTCCGAAAGCATGAAATCCTTCCAGGGCTGAAGTGGTTAAAGGAATATTTCGTGTTTTTTGGGGGTTTTTTTTCACTTTAACCATTTTTAAAACCATTGCTCCTGAAAAAAAAAACAAATTGATTTATAAACTTTTTTTTTTTAAATTCATGTCCCCTGGGGCTAAGGCTGTTAAAATTAGAGAGAGGGGGTGGTAATGTTTTTATGGCAATGAACTTGCATACAAGCATTAAATGGAGGAATTATGAAGCTACAAGTTTGATTCCAGTTAAAATCCAGTGCTTAGAACATGTGATCTGAGAGGCATGTTCCCAGGCAAATAGAGCTCTCATGTGTGTAGATTTCCCCCCAGTTTGTGAGAGTTGAAGTTGTACAGTCAGGTCCATAAATATTGGGACATTGACACAATTCTAATCTTTTTTGCTCTATACACCACCACAATGGATTTGAAATGAAATGAACAAGATGTGCTTTAACTGCAGACATTCAGCTTTAATTTGAGGGTATTTACATCAGGTGAATGGTGTAGGAATTACAACAGTTTGTATATGTGCCTCCCACTTTTTAAGGGACCAAAAGTAATGGGACAATTGGCTGCTCGGCTGTTCCATGGCCAGGTGCATGTTATTCCCTCATTATCCCATTTCCAAGGAGCAGATAAAAGGTCCAGAGTTAATTTCAAGTGTGCTATTTGCATTTGGAAGACCACGGAAAACAACTGTGGTGGATGAATTCTTTCCCTGGTGAAGAAAACACCCTTCACAACAGTTGGCCAGATCAAGAACACTCTCCAGGAGGTAGGTGTATGTGTGTCAAAGTCAACATTCAAGAGAAGACTTCACCAGAGTGAATACAGAGGGTTCACCACAAGATGTAAACCATTGGTGAGCCTCAAAAACAGGAAGGCCAGATTAGAGTTTGCTAAACAACATCTAAAAAAGCCTTCCCAGTTCTGGAACAACATCCTATGGACAGATGAGACCAAGATCAGCTTGTACCAGAGTGATGGGAAGAGAAGAGCATGGAGAAGGAAAGGAACTGCTCATGAGTCATGATCCAAAGCATACCACCTCATCAGTGAAGCATGGTGGTGGTAGTGCCATGGCGTGGGCATGTATGGCTGCCAATGGAACTGGTTCTCTTGTATTTGTATTTATTGATGATGTGACTGCTGACAAAAGCAGCAGGATGAATTCTGAAGTGTTTTGGGCAATATTATTTGCTCATATTCAGCCAAATGCTTCAGAACTCATTGGACGGCACTTCACAGTGCAGATGGACAATGACCCGAAGCATACTGCGAAAGCAACCAAAGAGTTTTTTAAGGGAAAGACGTGGAATGTTATGCAATGGCCAAGTCAATCACCTGACCTGAATCCGATTGAGCATGTATTTCACTTGCTGAAGACAAAACTGAAGGGAAAATGACCCAAAAACAAGCAGGAACTGAAGACAGTTGCAGTAGAGGCCTGGCCGAGCATTAGCAGGGATGAAATCCAGCGTCTGGTGATGTCTATGCATTCCAGACTTCAGGCTGTAATTGACTGTAAAGGATTTGCAACCAAGTATTAAAAAGTAAAAGTTTGATTTATGATTGTTAAACTGTCCCACTACTTTTGGTCCCTTAAAAAGTGGGAGGCACATATACAAACTGTTGTAATTCCTACCCCATTCACCTGATTTGGATGTAAATACTCTCAAATTAAAGCTGCAAGTCTGCAGTTAAAGCACATCTTGTTTGTTTCATTTCAAATCCATTGTGGTGGTGTATAGAGCCAAAAAGATTGGAATTGTGTCAATGTCCCAATATTTATGAACCTGACTGTATTTGTCACTAATTCCTTTAATCTTCTTGCGATTACCGAAACCTGGCTCCACAAATGCAATTCTCCTTCTCCTGCTTCCCTCTATTGTATTTATTGATGATGTGACTGCTGACAACAGCAGCAGGATGAATTCTGAAGTGTTTTGGGCAATATTATTTGCTCATATTCAGCCAAATGCTTCAGAACTCATTGGACGGCACTTCACAGTGCAGATGGACAATGACCCGAAGCATACTGCGAAAGCAACCAAAGAGTTTTTTAAGGGAAAGACGTGGAATGTTATGCAATGGCCAAGTCAATCACCTGACCTGAATCCGATTGAGCATGTATTTCACTTGCTGAAGACAAAACTGAAGGGAAAATGCCCCAAAAACAAGCAGGAACTGAAGACAGTTGCAGTAGAGGCCTGGCCGAGCATTAGCAGGGATGAAATCCAGCGTCTGGTGATGTCTATGCATTCCAGACTTCAGGCTGTAATTGACTGTAAAGGATTTGCAACCAAGTATTAAAAAGTAAAAGTTTGATTTATGATTGTTAAACTGTCCCACTACTTTTGGTCCCTTAAAAAGTGGGAGGCACATATACAAACTGTTGTAATTCCTACCCCATTCACCTGATTTGGATGTAAATACTCTCAAATTAAAGCTGCAAGTCTGCAGTTAAAGCACATCTTGTTTGTTTCATTTCAAATCCATTGTGGTGGTGTATAGAGCCAAAAAGATTGGAATTGTGTCAATGTCCCAATATTTATGAACCTGACTGTATTTGTCACTAATTCCTTTAATCTTCTTGCGATTACCGAAACCTGGCTCCACAAATGCAATTCTCCTTCTCCTGCTTCCCTCTCCCATGCTGGCCTTCTCTGGACTCACTCCCCTAGGCCTAATGGACGCAAGGGAGGTGGAGTGGGATTCCTCCTATCCCCACAGAGCACCTTTCAGGTTCTTCACTATCCCCCCTCTCTTTCACTCTCATCATTTGAAGCCCACTGTATACGTCTATTCTCTCCAACCTCCCTAAGAATTGCTGTGATCTATCGGCCTCCTGGACCACGGTCAGCTTTCCTTGATGAATTTTCTGCCTGGCTACCCTACTTTCTCTCTTCTGAATTTCCCACAATCCTTCTTGGTGACTTCAACATCCTGGTTAACACTAACACTACTGCTACTTCTAAACTTCTTAGTCTAACTTCCTCATTTGACCTGAAGCAATGGGTACAGGCTTCTACTCACACTGATGGAAACACCCTCGACCTTGTCTTCTCCTATCTATGCGATCCATGCAACTTCTCCAACAATCCTTTTCCCCTCTCCGACCACCACCTTATTAGTTTCTCTCGCTCCCTGTCTTGCACCACCTTTACCTACTTTAGAATTGTGTCAATTTCCCAATATTTATGGACCTGACTGTAATTGCCTTTAATTGGGAGTTATTTTAAGGCACTGCTGGGGTAGATTTGGGAGGTATAGTAAATCAGGGCTTATGAGTCTTTCCCCTTTTGTATCCCCCATGATTGAGCCATAAGTCATCGCTGGTGTGTCGGGAGATGTATGTGTGCTGAGAACAGACATGACCAACCAGAATAGAGAGATACACCTGCCAGAGCGGACAATCCTTTGAGCGTTCCAAGGAGCAGCTGAGAAGCATAGATCAAACAGAGATGCATTGCCCTGGGAGGTCAGGTGAGTGCAATGGGATGGGGGAGCGTGCCTGCATGTAATGACAGCCAGCTTCGCAAGTAATTGTACTCTACCCGCTCAGTGTCAATATATTTGAACATGGCGAAGGGACTCTATACTTACATCACATAATCCCTTTGTCGGAAGGAATAATTGTTAAAAGGATACACATTGACATACCAGCACTTATGGACTGTTGTGTTAATCACATCTGTGGGAGTTATATTTCATAATCTATTTTGTTTTTAAGAATGGTAGAATGTGTAATCTTTTCATGTTTTAGTAAAATATTTTTTTCTCGCTTGTTGATGTCCATCTCACAAAAATATTTTCCCAAACTTACACAGGTATCTTCACAAACCACAAATAATACCATTGCTGTTGCAATTTTAAAATGAGTCACAATTTTGTGTTTTTTTTTTTTTATTACCAAATGATACTAATTAGCCCAAAAAATGTGTTTTATGTGTGCCAACATCAAAAATAAAAATGTCATTCCCAAAAATCATATAACATCATCACGATTCTACACCCCCAGAACCACCAAATATCACAGAATAAAGTAGAATAAACTCCTGACTGATGTAATTCCACCACCTGTATGTCCAAAGAAATGCAGTAGATATATATTTATGTGTAGGAGGGTTGCACACTCAGCAGCCTGGTGGCTAACAGCTTAACGCTTCTACCTAGCAACACAGAGGTACTGGGTTTGCATCCTGAGCACGCCACTTCATGTAGAGAAGTTGTCTGTTCTCTCTATGTTGTTAAATATAACTCATGTCCTTACCAAAATTATGTCTAAGTGTAGTATTTATGTGTAGGAGGGTTCCACCACCATTGCAAATTGTGTCATATGTTTTCCATGGGCAATGACTATAATCAGCCTTAACATTTCCCAACCAGCAATAATTGCAGCCTCATACCAAGTGAAATGCCCCAAAATGAGAGATGTTCTATAGCAGAATGCTCACAGTACTGAGTAATAACCAACCTTCAAAACAGATGGCATATGCCAGAAACAGGTTGTTCAATAGTTATCCAGCCTTCCACAGTACATCTGCATTGATTAAATTTATTGTATCCCAGGGACTTAGGACTGTTTGACATCACAGAGATGGATGCTCCATGAGTGTGGCTAAGGGCTTAGCACTTCTGCTTGGCAACCCTGGAGTCATAGGTTCAAATCCCAAAGATGCTACGTTCAGCCATACAACTGTATGGCTGAACTTGCATCACACAGACATCGCATGTGATCGGCATCTACGGTGCAGGTGCGAATTACATGCAAGGTCTGTGATAGCACTAATGTGAACCCAGGCTTTAGGCAACAGCATACCGAGACATTTTGGACAATTTCATGCTCCCAACTTTGTGATTACAGTTTGGGGATGGCTCCTTCCTGTTCCAACATGACTGCGCACCAGTGCACAAAGCAAGGTCCATAGAGATATGGATGAGCAAGTTTGGGGTGGAGGAACTTGACTGGCCTGCACAAAGTCCTGACCTCAATCCCATAGAACACTTTTGGGATGAATTGCAGCAGTTACTGCGAGCCAGGCCTTCTCGTCCAACATCAGTGCCTGACCTCACAAATGCGCTTCTGGAAGAATGGTCAAACATTCCCATAGACACACTCCTAAGCCTTGTGGACAGCCTTCCCAGAAGAGATGAAGTGGTTATAGCTGCAAAGGATGGGACAACTCAATACTGAACCCTACAGACTAAGACTGGGATGCCATTAAAGTTGATGTACGTGTAAAGGCAGTCGTTCCAATACTTTTGACAATATCGTGTGGGCTAACACATTTGCAAATAGTAAGTGTTCTTGCTTATCAGGTGCAATCACTTTAGAGTTAGACAGACATGAAGAGACAGATTGAATGACACTGGTGGGCGTGTACTTCCATTGGATGTGTGTGTCGGTGTGCTAGCAATACAACCTATGTTATATAAATTACTGCAGTAGGGGGTTGGTTTGGCCTGAGAAGAGGCTGTGTTATTTGCTGTGATTTTTGGGGGAGAAGGACTGATATGGTGCACAATGACAAACGCCCCACTTGGGCTGTTAGCTGAAATTCTTGTGCATTTTGTCCATGAAAAGTGTGGCTTTGCTGTCAATGTTGTGTATGGTTGATGTGGGGTGGTGGGTGTTATCGTTTGAATAGGTGTCTTTTTAATCTTTTGTATTTTAACTACTTCCCGCCCGGCGTATTGACAAATGACGTCCGGGTGGGTGGTTCGTTATCCTGACTGGACGTCTATTGACGTCCTCAGGATAATCCGCGATCGCACGGACGCAGGGGCGCGCATTGCGATGATCGGTGGTGCCGTGGGTCAGTCTGACCCACCGCATTACCGACCGAGGTAAAAGGCTTCCATGGCTGATCACAGTGTAAATAGGAACAGCCGTTTATAGGCCTTTACTCTGCTCAGGTCTGCAGACCTGAGCAGCGGAGAGCCAATCGGCTGTTCGCCTGACCGGGGGGGCTGCGCTGAATGTTTATCAGTGCAGCCCCCCTCAGGATCACCCCACTGGACCACCAGGGAGCCTGCCCAGGACCACCAGGGAGCCCCCCCAGACACTGCGATGAGGCCGCACAGGACCACCAGGGAGGGAACATGGAGGCCACCCAGGACCACCAGGGAGCCCCCACTAGACCAGGGCAATAAAGTGCACTGTAGGGATGGCACTGTGCCCATATTTGATGCCTGCCAGTGCCATCCCTAACAGTGCTGTATGCACCAGTGCCACCTATCAGTGAGCACCTGTGCCCACCTGTGCCACCTATCAGTGCCCACCTGTGCTACCTAAAAGTGCCCACCTGTGCCACCTAAAAGTGCCACCTATCAGTGTCCAGCAGTGCCAGCTATCAGTGCCCAGTGCCGCCTATGAGTGTCCATCAGTGCCGCATATCAGTGCCACGTATCAGTGCCCATCAGTATTGCCCATCAGTGCTGCATATGTGCCCCATCATCAGTGCAACCTTATCAGTGCCACCTCATCAGTGCCAATCTGTACTGCCTCCTCAGTGCCTGTCAGTCTAGCCTCATCAGTGCCCATGAGTGTAGTCACATCAGTGCCTGTCAGTGAAGGAGAAAATGTACTTTATCCACTTCCCGACCGCCATATGCAGAATGACAGCCGGGAAGTGGTTTAGTTATCCTGACTGGACGTCATATGACGTCCTCAGGATAACAAGCCGCCGCGTGCCTGGGAGGTCAGTCTGACCCCCCCGCAATACCGATCTCGGTAAAGTGCTTCCATCCAAAGCACTTTACCATACGATCAGCCGTGACCAATCACGGCTGGTCACAGTGTAAACAGGAAAGCCGTTTATTGGCTTTTCCTGTACTCGGTCTGCAGACCTGAGCAGTGGAGTGTCGATCGGCTGCTCTCCTGACAGGGGGGGTTTGTGCTGATGGTTTATCAGTGCAGCCCCCCTTGGATTGCCACCCTAGACCACCAGGGAGCCTGCCCAGGGACCACCAGCAATGTCCCCACCCAGGACCACCAGGGAGCCGACCAGGGAACCGATCTGGACCACCAGGGAGACCACCCTAAACCACCAGGTAAGGGGCATAGTGCCCAATATGAATAGCACTTAGTGCCACCTTCAGATGCCACCCTAGACCACCAGGGAATGGGCCCCTTTCTGTACATATGCCCACCACTGCCCACCAGTGCCCCTATCAGTGTGTACTAGTGCCCCTATCAGTGCATACCAGTGCCATATATCAGTGCCCACCAGTGCCACCTACTAGTGCCCACCTATCAGTGCCCATCAGTGCCACCTATCAGTGCCCAGTGCTGCCTATGAGTGCCCATTAGTGCCGCTTATCAGTGTCCGTCAGTGCCGCTTATCAGTGTCCGTCAGTGCTGCATATCAGTGCCCGTTAGTGTTTCATATCGGTGCCGTCAGTGCCGCTTATCAGTGCCGCCTAACAGTGCTCATCATTGCTGCATATAAGTGCCTCATCATCAGTGCCACCTCATCAGTGCCACCTCATCAGTGCCACCTCATCAGTGCCAATCAGTACTGCCAGATCAGTGCACGTCAGTATAGCCTCATCAGTGCCCATCAGTGATGGAGAAAATTTACTTATTTACAAAGTTTTGTGACAGAAATAGAGAATTTTTTTTTTTCAATATTTTCAGTCTTTTTTTGTTTATAGCGCAAAAAATAAAAACCGCAGAGGTGATCAAATACCACCAAAAGAAAGCTCTATTTGTGGGAACAAAATGATAAAAACTTTGTTTGGGTACATCATCGCACGACCGCGCAATTCTCATTCAAAATGCAACAGCACTGAAAGCTGAAAATTGGTCTGGTAGGAAAGTGTTCTAAGTGCATAGTATTGAAGTGGTTATACAAAGTTTTGTGACAGAAACAAAGAAAAATGTTTTTTTTTTCAAAATTTTCAGTCTTTTTTTATTTATAGCGCAAAAAATAAAAACTGCAGGGGTGATCAGATACCACCAAAAGAAAGCTCTATTTGTGAGAACAAAATTATAAAAAGCTTGTTTGTGTACAACGCCGTACAACGCCGCAATTCTCATTCAAATCGCAACAGCATTGAAAGCTGAAAATTGGTCTGGGCGGGAAGTGTTCTAAGTGCCCGGTATTGAAGTGGTTAAGAATGTCTGTTTTTTGTATTTCTGTATAATTTTGCAGCTAAACATTTGTTGGCGGTTGGTGTCTGTTGAGAGTAGTTGTACTATGTGTAGCCTGCTATACACTGAAAGTAAAGCTGTGTCCACTAAGGTTTGGAGAATTTTTAGATTGTAAGCTTCTATGAGCAGGACCCTTAGAACCCGATTGCTAAATAGTTGTCTAAATGTACCACCATACATGCTGTTTAATACTTTAATGCTAATTCATGAATGTACATAATTGTGGTGCTGCTGTGCAAATAAATGTAAATTCTTGAGCTATTTGGGTTGATTTTTTTTTATTTGTTTTGGGGGGCAGCTGGGTTTGGAGAAGTGAAATGTCTTATGAATGACAAATTATGAGAAGGCATAATCGTGGATTAAAAAAACTTAATCTCTTCAGCACACCTGCAAGTAAATCATAAAGGTTGTTTAGGTGGAGCCTTTTTATTTAACAGGTCTGGAGAATTGCAGGTAAGTGCTGGTTCACACTGCTGCACTGTGCAAGATTGCGTGTGATTCACACCGCACTGCAGTGAAATGGGGGTGTCATTAACAATGTATTGACACTCCCAGCAGTTCACATATGGCAGTGTGAACTGCAATGCGGGGATATACTAAAACGTTTAATGTGAAAACTGCTTAATGTTGCTTAACGTACCATAAAGTGCCTAAACCTCAATCAATTGCCCTGAAACTTTGCACAGCCTAAGTTTTC
>BLSH010210877.1:97653-116879 GCA_018402905.1 Glandirana rugosa | reverse complement strand
TAAGTATTCCCTTTATCAACTAGAAGAGCATTATGTGTCACAGCGCTGTCCTATTGTGTGTGCTCATAAATTATCACAAATACACTAAAATATGTGGATACATTCATATATAAAGTGCTAGGGGCTCAATATAATATTCTCTGCAGATCTACTGCTTCCACTTTACACCTACTTCATCGATCTTATGGTGCTTATCAATGAATTAAGTAAACTGATCCATGTGCAAATTCATATACAACATAAACTGCTTTGTGCTCAAGATGCTGTTCCCTGCAGATCCATTGCTTCCACTTTGCCCCTACTTCATTATTCCTATAACATTTACTGCTATAATAAATAAAGTAAAAATATATGGAAATTCATGTAATCATACAATATTTTGTGCTAAATATAGTGTTCTCTGCAAGTCCACTGCTTCCACTTTGCACCTACTTCAATGTAAATATTTTGCTTAAAAAAGTCCCCAAATCAATGAGAATGTCATTGCAGGAGTGAGTGAGGAGGATGCAGTTCCTTTGCCATGGGAGGTGAGGAGAGTGTGAAGGATGTTTGTGTCTGGTAGATGAAAAGCTGGGAGTCATATTGCTCTGGTGAGTGGGGAAGAACTACTAATGGGGTGCCCTCACCATCACGAGTGTAAGAGGTGGAAGAAGGCCGTGGCTACTCTACAGCTGGCACAGTTTGGGTCACGAAGCACTTTACACCTCATCAACTTTTCATTGATTTGTGGATCTTTTTTTGAGCAAAATAAGTTAATTGTAGAAGATGCAAAGTGGAAACCGTGGAGTTGCAGAGAACACGATACTGAGCACAAAATATTGTATGATTACATGAATTTGCACAGATTTTTACTTGATGATGGAGATCGCGTCATATTTTTTTAAAAACCGGAGGACGCCATATCCTGGCTGGAGAACAGGGCTTCCCCGGGAGGTCGCAGGATTAGGTGAGGCCTTGTTTCTGATCAAGGTTTCCCCTGATGCAATCTTGGACTCTTCTTTATCCCCATTAGCTGAGGTGGCATAATAGCACACTGAGACTATGTTAACTGAGCCTGCTGGGATTCCCCAGTGCCCACTCACAGTTCATCCTGATCTTCATAGACGGTAGGCACAACTGCCTGCATAATCATACTAAGGCCAAACATCAATGGAACCTCACGTATGTAACTCTGATACTTACTTGTACTGAGAGATAGGGGGTCCTCTTCGGGCCTTACTCTCCTGATGCTACCGCAACCTCACCCACTAAGGATCCATTTTCTGGGGCTCCTAACCAAGTCTCTGACAGCAGCTGTGATAACGCACCCTTTTTTCTGTTTCAAAGCTATTACCTGTTTACCTTTATGTTAATCCGGCCGAACTTCAGCAGTCCTATTGCATGTCACACATGTACAGTGAAGATTCGCCCTCACCAGGTTTCCGGAAAGAATCTGAACTGTGAGCACCCTTATCTACTTAGTTTGCTTCTTAGCTGGAACTCTCTCATAACATTCTTCCTCTGGTGTATAAACACTGATGCTTCCAGCTCAGATCTCTGTTATCCGACAGAGCTATGGGGGGCGCACTTCACTTTCTTTCTGGGTCGGTTACACCCAGCTTGGATAGAAGTATCTCCAAGCGGGCAATTTGACTTATTGTTCAGGGATTATACCCGCACAAGTTGGGGTTTGTGCCGGGTTGGGAGGGGGGCAGGAAATGTTCTTGTTTATGCACTGTATTCTATTGAGCTCGCTCCATTCATCATATGGTCATTCCGCATATTTAGCAATACATTTAATGTCTCGTATAAGCATAATGTCGTAAGATGAGGTGTGGACTCCTCCCTGGTGGCAAATTGGTTTATCGCATAGTCATTCCTCCTTAATATATTAGACCAATGAGAGACATGACCACTATTAAATTTATGACATGGAATGTCAGGGGATTGCGAGATAAGGTCAAAAGGGCGGCGGTCCTCTCCTTTCTTAAAAAGCAGGGAGTGGGAGTTGCTGTCCTTACTGAGACGCATTTAGATGGCCACCTGCACCTAGCCCTGAGACGCTCGTGGATTGGTTTGGCCTATCACTCATTTTACTCATCACATGCCAGGGGGGTGTCCATACTTATTGCCAAACATGTACAATTTGAATTGTATGACCTTACCACAGACCCTCAGGGAAGGTATGTGTTCCTGCAGGCAAACATTCAAGGGGAAATTATACTACTCATGGCCTATTATATTCCGCCCCCGTTCTCCAGCGGAGTGGTGGCGGAGGGCCTACAATATATGGCTAGATATCCAATGATTTGCGCTATGTGGCTGGGAGATTTTAACTCGGTGTTAGATACAGGGCTGGACAGGTTACAGCAACCAGGACGGGCCAACATATCAAGCAGTCAAACCAGATTTGCCAGGCTGATCTCCCAGTTTCATCTGGCTGATACGTGGCATGCCCTCTATCCCCAGGTCAGAGCCTACTCATGTTTCTCCTCCTCCCATAACATGATGTCACGTATTGATTTCATCTTCTTGTCTCAGACACTTTTACCCAAACTAACGGAAGCAGCCTTTTCCCCGAGATTATTATCTGACCATTGCCCCTACTGGGTCAGGATAGAATTCCGAACACCACAACCCCTGATGAGATGGCGTTTAAATCCATTCTGGCTATCTCTTCTCTCAGAATCAGATGAGATTGAAGCCATCTGGACCCAATTTTTTGTAACTAACGAACGGACCTCATCAATCCTTAATACGTGGGAAGCATTCAAGTTGCATGTCAAAACTACCCTTACATCGCACATTAATAAGATAAAAAATCACTCCTCGAAGCATTTAGAAAAAGAACTGGCTAAACTGACAGAGGTGGAACGCCAATTTGAGGCAGATCCCTCCTCTGCCAGTGCCTCCCGCCTTAAACTCCAGATCAGAATAGTGGACCAGTTGCATTATGAGAAAGCAAATAGGAAAATCTTCTTCTCCTAACAGAGGACCTTTGAGCATGGAGAGCGGGCAGGTAAACTATTAGCATATATGGCCCATAACGAAGACAGACCCCCAGTGGTGATATCCCTCCGAACTTCCCCAGTTGTATATATCACTGACCCAGCCGAGGTGGCGACCAAATTTCATGACTACTTCCTCTCACTATACACTACTACCCTGTCAGACGACTCAGAACAAGGGGACGGATTTCTAGCCAACCTAAACATCCCACAACTGTCCCAGTCCCAGATGGAGATGCTTGAGGCCCCACTAACCACTGATGAGATAATGAAAGCAATCTCAAGCTTTGCCAGGTCTAAGGCGCCAGGCTCAGACGGGCTACCCATAGAATTCTACTCACAGTATAGTGAAGTACTCTTACCCAAACTACTGGCCTTATATAACTATATGTTTGATAATTTCATATTGCCTCCAACAATGCGCAAAGCTACTAACATTCAGATTCCTAAACCCAGCAAGGACCCACATGTTACAGATTCATACCGCCCGGTCTCATTGTTACAAGTGGACATAAAGATACTTGCTAAAACCCTGGCTCTTCGGCTCAACCAAGTCATTACAGACCTGGTGCATGAAGATCAGGCTGGTTTTATGCCCGGAAGGAATACCTCCTTTAACCTTAGGAGACTATTCATGAACCTACAGGCCCAACACGACAACGTGGGGGAGAGGGTAGTGGTGGCCCTGGACACAGCTAAGGCGTTCGACTCTGTGGAATGGCCTTATCTATGGAAATGCCTGACTGGCTTTGGCTTCGGCCCCAAATTTCTCAAATGGATTCAAATTTTATACCAAACCCCAACAGCTAGAGTGGTGGCCAATGGGTGGTCATCGGATGCCTTTCAGCTGTCCAGGGGCACCCGACAGGGATGCCCTCTGTCCCCACTACTATACGCCCTCGCCACAGAACCGCTTGCTATCTCCATTAGAAGTAACCCGTGTATAAAAAGCTTACGAGTCGGAGCATTTGAAGAAAAGATTAGTTTGTATGCTGATGACACTCTCCTGCACCTGGCAGATTCAGGACCCTCACGGGCGGAGGCGTTACAGACGTTTGAGGGATTTGGAGCCTTCTCTGGGCTTAGGATCAATTGGGAAAAATCCCAAATCCTCCCACTGGATTCTGCCCCACAAACACAGGCTCAGTCGATATTGCCCCTGCAACGGGTCAGTATTATTAAATACTTAGGTGTGTACATCACAAACTCCCCGACTGACTATATAAATAATAACATGGAACCAATTTTTCCATTAATAAAAAACAAGATACAAACATGGTCTCGGTTGCCCTTGGGGGTGATGGGGCGTATTAATTTAATAAAGATGATCCTACTCCCCAAGATATTGTATGTGTTGTGGCATTCGCCAGTATACATACAATTAAAACACTTTAGAATTATTGAAGCCCTCATAAAACCGTTTATCTGGGGAAAAGGAAGACATAAACTAGCCTGGCACTCCCTCTTACGCCCGACAGACCTAACGGGTACAGCCTTGCCAGACTTTAGCTCATAATATATAGCATCACAGTTATCAAATGTATTCCATTTAGACAAGACTGACAGACGCAGATTTCTCTCCCTCATATGCCCACATTGGGCCCAATGCACTGCCGACCCAATATATGCGATAGTGGCCACCCCCAGTGGAGGGGAAGGTGGGAAAAATCAAGCCTTATTAGTGCAGCACTATAGGAAGATATGGGACCTTGCCGCCCACAAATTGGCTCACATAATGAATATACCCTTTTATGGCATAGCAAATCCCTCCCAGAACTGAAACAGATATCAGCAGCAACTGAGTGGAGCAGACTGGGGATCTTTTATCTCTCTCACATAATTTCAGCAGGTACCCTGAAGACATATGATCGATTGAAGGAGGAATTCTCACTCCCCAACCGCATGTTCTTTAGATTCCTCCAGGTATGGCATGCCATTCAAACTCAGTTCCCCCAACAACTCCCAGATCTGGCCCCCAACTCTCTCATGGAGATTATCAAAAGCTCAGACTCCCAAAAATTAATATCCACCCTGTACAATATGATTATCACCCCACTATCGATGCAAGGAGCGTACAAAATCAAACTGAGATGGGAAAGACAGTGGGGTCCTATAGAAGATGAAGACTGGGGAGAGGCGCTAGATACATGTAAAGTGGTGTCACCCAGACTTTCGGATAGGCTTACACAACTATTTATTCTCCAACAGGCATATCTGACACCACTCAGAATAACTAAATTCAGTGGTGGAGGATCTGCTGCGTGTCCCCTTTGTGCACAAGAGACAGGGTCCTTCTACCACCTCATCTGGGCATGTCCGTATATCCAGGGGTACTGGAGGCAGGTGACACGGTTCCTGCACGACAATATGGGGTCACCTCTTGCCCTGGACCCAAAGCCATACCTACTGGGCATTTTCCCAGACATAGATCTAGACAAGTACACCAAAACCTTCTTACAGGAAACGTTATTCTCGGCCCGGAACACCATTGCAAGAAACTGGATGAGAACATCACCTCCAAACGTTTCCGAGTGGATTAGAGAAGTTAACAACACACTTCCATATAAAAAATGTATATATATACATAGGGGTTGCCCCAATAAATACAACAAAATATGGGATAGATGGCTGGAGGTACCAGATACTTGTATGTGACCTGAAAATCTATTCTTGAGTTGTAAACAGATAAACCCCAATGAAAAAGATGTGAAATAGCATAATAGCCAAGTTATTTAAATGGCATATAGATACTATATTGAAACATCTCAAAATGCGGAAATGCTTGTAATACCTGTGCTTACTGTATGATGTAAATACACAACTACTGTATACAGTGCATTAGAAGTATTTGCTCTGTTTCTGACAATAAAAGTTGTTGAATGGGAAAAAAAAAAAAAAAAGGATGTAAGAGGATTCTGATCAAACATCCAAACATCCATTTTAAATAAGCTTTGTCTTTCTATGGACTGTGTTAAGGTTGCAGAGTTCCTCCTTATGAAGAAAATTTTATAACTTTTTATATCATTTTTACAATGATAATAAATAAACTTAATAAGTAATAGGTAATAAACTTTGCAATCTTTGTGAACCTACAACTTGTGTCGGTTTATTGATTGTCCAACTGGTTGAAGTCCCAGCCATACCCAAACCACTGGGCAGCCCAACAGCAGGACCTGAAAAGGGGAATCTTACACCCAATATGTGGAAATATCGGTTACCTGGGATTCAAGGTGGGATGTGTAAGGTTAGTCACACTGACTGTTGTATATACATTTCTGATAGTGGGGACATTATTATAGGACATCTTGCTAAGATAAGAGAACTACAGAATAAGGCCGGAGATATTGCTAAAGATGGATGGAACCCCTTTAAGGGATTAGGAGGTTTTGGTGATTTTTTATATGGCATAACAACATGGTTACAGAAATGAAGTGTTTACAGGTGTGATTAGGTGTGATGTTCCTGTTTCTCATACTTGTTATTTAGTTCCTCATCAGGCTGTGCCTCTGTGTGATCACCCACTGTACCAGCAGATGGTCCACCAGCCCTGATGAACCCATTATTCTGAGAAAACTAGGAGAGAGCTGAACAGGACGCCGTCTCTCTGCGCCGATGTAGCAGGAGCTACCAGCAATCGGCTGAATGTAACAGAGAAGAATGGTGTCAAATAAACAAAAGGAGTGAAATGACATGGACTTTCACAGTATTGTTCATTTAAGCACAAGAGACTCCATTTTGTTCACGCTGCTGTAATGTGTTCTGTGGCCTTCACTTATCGCACAGATACACTTTCTGCTAGAAGCTCTCTCTCTGTCTCTACTCCCCCTCCCCCTCTAAGTTTTACTTTTGCAATTGTTCTATTTGCTAGTTTTTAATAATATATTTCTATTTGTTAGCTTTTAATAACATCTCACACCACCCCTTTATTATCTATGTATAGAATATCATGTAATAATACATTTTGTCAGAACTGACATTTTAAACACAGAGATTGCATCCTGTGGATCTGTGCCTGCAATTGCAAAACTAAAGCCTCGTACACACGAGGCGACGGTCGTATGAAAACGGTCGTACAACCGCTCATCCAACCGTTAGTACGTGCGATTAGAACAGCCAATGTACGACTGATGTATAAAAGGCGTTGGATGAGCAAACTAGAAAACTTTGGTTGTACCAACAAGCGGTCATACGACCGTTGTATTGTGTGTACAGAGAAGTTGGTCCAACAAGTTGTACTGTGCAAATCACGCATGCTCAGAAGTCAGGAACGCCCGGAAGTGTCCGTTCATTCCTAATTCACAAATTACATGCACCTGAACTCTCTCTTTATACGTTCGTAACACCTCACTACGTTCTGCTTGCTTGTATGATCGCTTAGTGCATGTCAGTATGTGAGATACATGAGCCAACATACGATTTGGGACGTTCGGTCGTACGACCGTCACCCCGTATGTACGAGGCTTTACTTTTATTTTCTAGAAATTTCCCAGAACAATACCCAACATGTCATGCTTTAAAATTGCGCCCGTTCGCGGAATGGCGACAAATTTTGCAACCTAAAAATCTCCATTAGCAATGTTTAAAATTTTCTACAGGTTAGCAGTTTTGAGTTACAGAGGAGATCTAGGGCTAGAATTATTGCTCTCATTTTAACAATCATGGCGATACCTCACATGTGTGGTTTGAACACCATTTTCATATGCGGGTGTGACTTACGTATGCGTTCGCTTCTGTACGCAAGCTTGAAGTGATGGGGACGCTTTACATTTTTTTTTTCTTATTTATTTTATTTTTTAATTTTACACTGTCCTTTTAAAAATGTGATCACTTTTTTTCCTATTACAACAAATGTAAACATTCCTCCTCCGTAATAGGAAAAAGTGTTCCAGGACCTCTTAAATATGAGATCTGGGGTCAAAAAGACCTCACATCTCATATTTACACTTAAATGCAAATAAAAAAAAGTTAACCACTTCAGCCCCGGAAGGATTTCCCACTTTAGAACCAGAGCACTTTTTGCGATTCTGCGCTGCGTCGCTTTAACTGACAATTGCGTGGTCGTGCGACGTTGTACCCAAACAAAATGTGCGTCCTTTTTTTCCCACAAATAGAGCTTTCTTTTGGTGGTATTTGATCCCCTCTGCATCATTTCTGATCGCCGCTGTAAACAAAAGAGCGACAATTTTGAAAAAAAATAAATATTTCTTACTTTTTGCTAAAATACAAATATAAAAAATATGAAAAAACTAATTTATTCATCAGTTTTGGCCGATTTATATTCTTCTTCATATTTTTGGTAAAAAAAAAATCGCAATCGGTATTTGATTGGTTTGCGCAAAAGTTGGCGCGTTTACAAACCATGAGAATTAATCTATGGCGTTTTTACAATTTTTTTTTCACTAGTAATGGCGGCGATCTGCGATTTTTATCAGGACTGCGATATTGGGGCTGACATGTCGGACATTTTTGACACTTTTTTGGGACCAATGACATTTATACAGCGATCAGAAATTTAAATGTCCACTGATTACTGTATAAATGTCATTGGCAGTGAAGGGGTTAACATGCAGGGGGCAGGGAAGGGGGTAACTGTGTTCCCTAGGCGTGTTCTAACTGTGAGGGGGCTGGGCTGCCAGGGGCACCAGAGATGTAACTGATCTCAGTGACAGGGATCAGTAGATCTCTTACATGCCACCTGTCAGAATGGGGAACCGCCGTGTTTACATGGGCGGTTCCCCGTTCTGACTCTGTCACAGGGCATCACAAGTCGCCGGTGGACGTTGAGTCCCCCGACCCCGCTCAGCCGTCGTGCCAGCGAGTGATGGCTATAAACGGTGATTCGCAGGACAGAGCCACACTGTTGCCGCTTATAGTCGCTATGTGGTCGGGAAGTGGTTAATCGCCACTGGGGTTTTCATTTTTTCCTAAACAAACGAAAAAAGACAGAAAATTTTGGGGAAATAAAATCTTAATTTGTTGTAAAATTTAGTAAATACGTAATTTTTCTCCTTCACTGATGAGGCAGCACTTATGGATGCTGATAGGTGGCAATGATGGGCACTGCTAGGTGGCACTGATAGGCATCACTGGTGGGCTCTGTTGGGGCTGCACTGATGATCGGTGCCCTGATTGTCAGTGCAGATGCCCCGCTGAGGAATGCCACTTACTGGCATTTCCTGTTTACACTGTGATTGGACACAGCTGATCACATGGTAAAGAACCTACCTCATAGACTCTTTACCGTGATTAATGGACACAGCACACCAGCGATCACCAAGCTGTGCACCCCCACAGGTGACGTGTTACGTCATCCCAGAACGAGAGCGCTCCGTCATTTCACTATACAGCGGGCGGGAAGCAGTTAAACTGAATGGGTTGTTTTACAAGGTGAGGGCTTACATACACTTTACCTCATATCCTTCAGTGTGTACTGATCAGTGTATGAGTATCAGATATTAGTATGAAAGCATGACTGACCGAGGAATCTAAGGGGTCTACTTATAGAAAATTCATTCAGCTGTTACACAGAATTGCCATAGTTTTTTTTATGTAATCTTTATTTATCTTTTCATAAGACAGAACAGAAAAAGAGGCAGTAGGCGATAATATATCGTTGTTTAACATACAGCCATATTTCTTAGCCAGTGTCCTGGCGCTTGCTTGTAGCAGATATCATTAGCCTACAGAACATTGCTTCCGAACTCCAAAAGCAAAAGTCTCTAACATTGGGAATCAAGAAAGGTAGGGAAGGGGGGGGGGGAGAGTAGAAGGCACAGAGGAAATAAAAGAAGGGGGGGTCAAAGTAAAAATAAAATAACATAAATGTCAAAATATACACCATGTCTCCTTCTCTAGCTTCACAGATAACTCAGTACACCATTCCATATTACTTTGACTATTAAACCTTGAATATAGGGCCGTAAATGATGTGCATGGAATATTGGGGTCTCTTATATTATTGTTTTGGTCTTTTCTTGGAGCTACCCAGGGCAGCGGTCCATCCACTACAACCTTTCTGCGTGGGGCATCAGCATTTTCCCTTTCACATATAGTTAAGGGCTCTGGGTGGGGTTTTGCCCAGTTTTACCCATGTAAGCAATCCATGTGGCCCATGTAGTATAGAATTTTTCATAGCGATCTTTGCATCTCGCCATCCACTCCTCCGCCGCCATTATTTTATTTACTAAGTTGGTCCAATCCGCTCGGCTCGGTACCCGGGATTGTTTCCAGAAAACTGGTATTAGCCGCCTGGCTGCGTTAAGTAGGTGTGGTGCTATGGACTTGCGGTAATGGCTGAGAGGGATGGAGGGGACATGCAGTAGCATATTAAGGGGGGCGTCTGGGATCTCTATATCCAGTATTGCCTTAATCTGTGCTCTGATATCTTGCCAGTATGGTTGGATCTTGGGGCACTCCCACCATATGTGGAGGTAAGTCCCCCTTTGTCCACATCCCCTCCAACATACAGCGGACGCAGTCGGGTAGATCGCCACGAGCCTGGTAGGAACTCTGTACCATCGTGTGAGAATTTTATAGCAGTTTTCCTGCATTTTCGTGTCTACTGTGCTCGTGTGAGTGAAGCGATAAAGACTATCCAACTGCGACTCGCTGAACTCGTGCCGTAGGTCTCTCTCCCACTCCTTAATATAAAGTGGTTTTCCTTCCTTGCTTTGAGATTGTAATAAGTTGTAAAGCACCGATATAGCGTGTGGGGTGGGTGTTTCGGCCATACACAGCTTCTCAAATGGGGTGGCCGTGTCTGGCGCTCTAACTGGTCGGGTTAGTTTTTGGACAAAGTGTTGGAGTTGCCTATAGCGCCAATCATCCATCATATATGTTCCGTATAGTGATCTTAATTGGTCAAGGGGCATCAGGCCTTGTGTGCCCAGGAAACGGCCACATCTCACCTCACTGTCTCTTGTCCATGTCCTGAAGTATGTTGGTTGTTCGCCCGGGGCGAACCAAGGGAAGCCCTCAAGTGGGGTCAGTGGGGAGGTTGGTGGAGCTAGCCCCTCCTGTTTATTCACAGCATCCCATAGATGCAAGACGTGTGTGGTCGTTGGTGATACCCAGTCAGACAGTCCCCTCCCATCTCTAGGGAGCCATGGGGCGTGGGCCAAATTTCTACCTGCTAAAAATTTTTCAAGTGGGACCCATACTTTAGCAGTTACGTTATGGTGCCAGTCCAGGATGCGTTGTAGTGCTATTGCTTCATAGTATCTACGCATGGTCGGGACCCCCAACCCCCCCTGTCTCTTTGGGCGCTGTAAGGTGCGTAGGGCCATTCGGGGGCTCTTTGCACTCCATACAAAGCGTATGAACATGCTGTTGAGGGTCGAGAAGAACGCCCGGGGCAGCGCAATCGGCACCATTTGTAGATAGAAAAGAATGCGGGGTAACACATTCATCTTCAGGACACTGACTCGGCCCATCCATGTGATTGTGTCTCGGTTCCACTGTTGCAGATCTGCTCGGAGCAAGTTCAGCAAGGGAATATAATTATGTTGGTATAATTGGAAGCATTGGGGTGGGAGTTTAATACCCAAATATTTAAGAGAGGTTGTGCACCAGGTAAATGAGTGTGACGCTTGCAGCTGTGTACGCAATGTGTCTGGGATTCTCAGCGGTAGTATTTCAGACTTAGCGTAGCTAATTTTGAAGTTCGCAATACTTCGATACTGCCGGAGTTCCGCCATAAGGTTAGGGAGAGACAGCAGGGGGTCAGAGACATAGAACAGTATATCGTCAGCATAGGCTGACAGTTTGTGCTCCGTCGGGCCGATCGTAATGCCTCTGATGTCTACGTTAGAGCATATTCTGTGAAGAAGCAGTTCTAGGGTAAGGGCAAACAACAGGGGAGATAACGGACACCCCTGTCGTGTCCCATTATGGATGGGGAAGGGATCTGAAAGCATCCCCTTCACCTTCACTCTTGCCGCTGGGGCTCTATACAGGGAGAGGATCCAAGTTAGCATCCTGGGTCCCAGTCCTGTTCGAATCAGAACTTCTCGCAGGTACACCCAGTCCACCCTGTCAAACGCCTTTTCAGCATCGGTAGACAGCAAGAGACAGGGGGACTGGTCGACCCGCTGTTCCATCCAATGTATGAGCTGAATGGCCCTATTAGAATTATCTCTCGCTTCTCTGCCTGCTATAAACCCCGTTTGGTCAGGGTGTATCAGCGTGGGCATGAGCGGTTTCATACGGTTAGCTAAAATTTTTGCCAATATTTTTATATCCGTGTTCAACAGGGATATCGGTCTGTAGCTGCTAGGCATGGCGGGGTCCTTTCCCTCTTTGTGTATTACCGTTACATGGGCAAGTAACGCCTCCGCCGGTACAGTAGTCCCAGCGGCCAGTGAGTTAAAGTATTTACAGAGGGGGCCTACAAGTAACGTTTGGAATTTGGAGTAGTATGCATTAGTGAACCCATCCGGTCCTGGACTTTTCCCCTTGGGCAGGTCTTTTATGACTGCTAGTATCTCCGCCACAGAGATCGGAATCTCCAGACCTATGCTAGTCTGATCGTCTAGTTGTGGGGCCCGCGCCTCTTCTAGATAGGTTTGTATATGGGTAAGTCTTAAGTTGGCCGTGTTGTCTGGCAGTTCGTCCGATAGATGATAGAGCTGGGCATAATAGTCTCTGAATATTTGTGCTATTTTTGAGGAGTGTACCTGCGTCCTTCCGGAGGGATCTTGGAGCTTATGGACGTGTCCCTGTGCCCTCTGACGAGAATTGCCATAGTTTTAACACAGTGATTTCCTATGATTGTCAGCACCATCTAGTGGCCATAAAACTGTATTTTTCATGAAATACCTCAATCAGTAAAAAAAAGCGCAATACCGCATTATGGCCACTAGATGGAGCCAAGACAATCAGTGTATGAAATAAAATACATAAAGTATTCTTTGTGGCTGAGTGAATGTCGGTCACATTCCTTCAACTTAACAGACCTCTAAGTGTTGTGAAATCTTCCACCACAAAATGTGCTCAGCCAATGAAAGGTAATGACTCCATTTTTATTTCTCTTCTGCTATCAATGGACAACACGGTACAACACTTCATCCATGTCTTTGGTGATCTCTGATCTCCTTATGAACTGTTTCTTACATGATGAAGATCAGCCATGGAGTATATCTGAGGTGTATATCAGGGGTGCTTCTTCCCCACATGAGACCTGTGATGTCCAGCAACATTCATATAGAAGACATTTCCCACACTCAAGGCACTAATACACCTCGAGGGTTGTGTGGGATCCCTGATGTACAGGAAGACAGAAATTCACTGAGGAACAATTCCCTCACTCAGGACAGGAAAGTAGCTTTTCCACTGTGTGCAGTTTCTGATGGCAGTTAAGATTGGCCTTCTGTGAAAAACATTTCCTGCACTCAGGACAGGAATACGGCTTCTCCCCCGTGTGAGATCTCTGATGTCTGTTAAAACTGGAATTGTCTGAAAAACATTTCCCACATTTAAGACAGGAATACGGCTTCTCGCCTGTGTGGGATCTCTGATGTGTGGAAAGATGAGACTTCACTGAAAAACTTTTCCCGCACTCAGGACAGGAATATGGCTTCTCACCTGTGTGGAATCTCTGATGTGTGTAGAAAGCAGACTTCACTGAAAAACATTTGCCGCATTCAGGACAGGAATACGGCTTCTCCCCCGTGTGTAATCTCTGATGTGTGTACAAATGGGACTTATCTGAAAAACATTTCCCGCACTCAGGACAGGAATACGGCTTCTCCCCCGTGTGTAATCTCTGATGTGTGTACAAATGGGACTTATCTGAAAAACATTTCCTGCACTCAGGACAGGAATATGGCTTCTCCCCAGTGTGAGATCTCTGATGCGTGTAAAGCGTGTACTTGACTGAAAAACTTTTCCCGCACTCAGAACAGATATACGGCTTCTCTCCTGTGTGACGTCTCTGATGTGTGTAAAGATTGGACTTCTGTGAAAAACATTTCCCGCACTCAGGACAGGAGTACGGCTTCGTCCCCATGTGAGATCTCTGATGTCTGTAAAGATTGGACATATATGGAAAACATTTCCCACACTCAGTACAGGAATATGGCTTCTCCCCTGTGTGAGATCTTTTATGCCTATTAACATGGAAATTAGAATGGAAACACTTCCCGCACTCAGTACAGGAAAACCTCTTATGTGTTGGAAGGACGGCACCGTCCCTCACAGTCTGAGGATCCTCAGGATAAGAGGAATACGATGGTCCATCTACACTGTGTGGTGCCAGATGGACATTTGAGGTAGCCGGGTTTTCTCCTGGACTATACTGTGTGATGTCCTCATCTTCTACTTTACAGTCTGGAGACAAAGTGAGATGATCCTCTGAGGTTTTCCTCATCTCCCGTCCATCTACTAAAATAGAAATAAAAAGATTATTACTAGACATGAGCTGATTGGTTCCCCTAAACCAGGACTCCGCCCACATCAGGAAGCTTTGTCTCTGAGGATCTTACAATTCCCCCCCTCAAGGTAACGAGTAAATGGCTCCTCTGATCTCCTACCAGTTCATTTCTTTATTCATGGACCTTAGTCAGAGAGTGAGGAAACAACGAGAACTGTCTTTTATAGGAGTGACAGTGATGAGGGGATTATAGGATGAGTGTCCCCACCCCCTCTATCACTCATTGCCATCTTCCCAACACAAGACGTCCTGCACTTCCTTATTTAGTCCATGATTTAGTCATGAATAACAGCAGGGCTGAGCCCCACCAGAGGTCAGAGAGTGAGGATGGGGGGAGAACAACCAAGATGAAGGCTGGACTGATCCTGAAGACCACCATCATTGGGTTATTGACTCCTCCCTCATTATCAATTTATGTTTAAGGTTCCGAAGTATAGCCCTTTCAATACTGGGCACTTTTACCCCCTACCTGCCCAGGCCAATTTTCAGCTTTCAGTGCTGTCACACTTTGAATGACAATTGTGCAGTCATGTAACACTGCACCCATATACAATTTTTATCATTGTTTTCACACATATAGAGTGGTATTTTGGGGGTATAATATCACCGATGGGGTTTTGTTTTTTGCTAAACAAAGAAAACAAAATTGAATTTTGAAAAACAAAAAGGTTTCTGTTATACAATTTTGCAAATAAGTAATTTTTCTTCTTCAATGATGGGCACTGATGAGACTGCACTGATAGGATGGCAGTAATGGACACTAATAGGCAGCACTATTGGGCACAGATGGGCACTGATGGGGCTGCACTGATGATTTGTACCCTGATTATCAGTGTAAATTTGCTCTGTCAGGATTTCCAATTTATCGGCTTTTCTTTCCTCACACAGTGACAGTGCATGAGGAAAGGAAATGCTGATAACTGGCAAGTTTGGTTACATGAGATCAGTTGTGATTGGACACAGCTGATTACATGATAAAGGGCCGATGTGATTGGCTTTTTACCTCGATATTTGATCAGCTGTGTACAAAGGACACAGCCGTCACAGAGCATGCCTGATGCGTGCCCAGCGGGAGTGCGGACGCCCTCCCAGAACAAGAGAGCCATGCTGTAGCTGTCTTTCGGCTATGGCGCGGTACTGAGGTGGTTAACTAGTTGTCAACCACGCTATAGACAAATGAAGGCTACAATGCGGCTGGCTAGTTCTGGGAAGCCGTCACATGACTGCCTCCCATGCTGGCACTTCTGGATGAGTATGCGATTGCTGGGTCCAATCACAGTGGTCCTTTACCATGGAATCGCTCTGTAAACAAACCAGGGTCATGCCTGGTTCAGCTCTCTCCTCTCCTCACATCGATACCGAGGGTGAGGAAAGGAGAGATTGGTTGCTGGATCGTGAGTTTTTCTATATTTTGTGTGCCCTTTGGTGTTCTACAGTGCTCATCAGTGCCCTATAGTGCCCATTAGTGAGCGCTCATCAGTGCCCATTAGTGAGTGTTTACCAATGCCCTACAGTGCTCTTCAGTGCCCATCAGTACCCTACAGTGCCATCACAGAATTCATCAGTGCCAGTACAGTGCTCGCTAGTGCCATACAGTGCACATCAGTGCCCTATAGTGCCATTACAGTACCTATCAGTGTCCTACAGTGCCCTTACAGTACTCATCAGAGCCATACAGTGCACATTCGTGCCCATCAGTGTATATCAATACCTATCAGTGCCCTAGAGTGCCATTACAGTACTCATCAGTGCTTTACAGTGCACACCAGTTCCATACAGTGCTTATCAATGTCATACAATGCACATTAGTGCCCTACCGTGACAGTACAGTACTCATCCATGCCAGTACAGTGCTCATCAGTGTCAGTAGAGTGCCCTACTAGTGTTCATCAGTGCCTATCAGTGAGTGCACAACCGTGCCACCCCATCAGTGGATCCTCATCAGTGCCGCTGCATCAATGCACATTAGTGCCTGCATATCAGTGCACCCTCATCAGCACCCATCAGTGCACCCTCATCAGCACTCATTAGTGCACCCTCATCACCACCCATCAGTGCAACCTCAGCAGCAGCCTGATCAGCGCACCCTCATTAGCACTCATGAGTGCACCCTCATCAGTACCCAGCAGTGCACCCTCATCAGCACCCATCAGCACTCATCAGTGCACCCTCATCAGCATCCAGCAGTGCACCCTCATCAGTGCACCCTCATAAGCACTCATTAGTGCACCCACACCACAACGCAGCTCCCGTCTCTCCAGGAAGCAAAAGGTCTGCAGCCTACCCCTCCACTGGAGCCTCTGCACACAGCGGGCAGGGCGCACTCCATACAAAACACAGGAGCTGCAGATCTTTCAAGGAAAAGCCAGGAGCAGCCTCGGCAAATGACATGTTCAAAAGACTTGTTATACCTCATAGAATATGTGTTGGGGTGTTTGCGTTACAAAACTGGGCCATTTTGTGGGCATTTCCATTGTCCTGGTGCTTCAGGTCCTTCAAAAGTGTGATAGATTGTCAAGAAATTAGATGTGTAATTTATGCACCTAGAATGCCTGACGGTGCTAATTGGATGTTGGTGCTAATTGGATGTTGGGCCTCTGTATGTGGCCAGGCTGTATAAAAGTGTCACACGTGTGGTATTTAGGAGGAGTAGCAGAATATATTTTGTGGAGTCATTTTTGCTATGTACATGCTACGTGTTAGAAATATTTTATAAATGAATGACTTTGTGTAAAAAAAAAAATGTGTTTTCATTTTCTTTCCACATTCTCCAATAACTTGTGGGGAAAAAATTACATGTTCAAAAGACTCATAATGCCTCATAGACTATACATTGGGGTGTTATCTTTCCAAAACTGGGCAATTTTGTGGGCATTTCCATTGCCCTGGTGCTTCAGGTCCTTCAAAAATGTGACATGTAGCCAAGAAATGTGATTTGTAATTTATGTCCCTAGAACACCTGACGGTGCTCCCTGCATGTTGGGCCTCTCTATGTGGCCAGGCTGTGTAAAAGTCTCACACATGTGGTATCGCCATACTCAGGAGGAGTAGCAGAAAGTGTTCTGGGGTGTAATTGTAAGTATGTAAGAGAAATAAAATGTTAATATGCCAATTTTTGTGGGGAAAAAAAAAACACCTTCACAAAGAATTGTGGGAAAAAAAAATACAACTTAAACAACTCGCCATGCCTCTTACTAAATACCATGAAATGTCTGCTATCCAAAAAGGGGTCAGTACATCAGGTGTGATCAATGTGATTGGCACCATAGCTTGTAGACTCTATAACCTTCATACAGACCAAATAATATCCACTGATTTGGGTTATTTTTTTACCAAAGATATGTAGCAGTAGACATTTTGGCCAACATTAATGAAGAAAAAGGACTAATTTGCAAAATTTTATAACAAAAACAAATAAAAATGCTTATTTTCAAACTTCTTGGGTCTTTTTTTATTTTATAGTGCAAAAAAAAGCCCAGTGGTGATTAAATACCGCCAGAAGAAATCTCTATTTATGTGGAAAAAACAGACAAACATGTCATGTGGGTGCAATGCTGCACGATTGAGTAATTTTCAAACTATGAGAGCACTGAAAATGTGACAATTGGTCTGGGCAGGAAAGGGATATAAGTGCCCGGTAGGAAAATGTCCAGCTGGTAGGAAATGGGTGTAACAAAAGAGAATACATATTATGTTTATATATAGCAGTGGGTAGAGGGGAGAGAGCAGAAGTCAGGACTATGTAATGTACAACATATTGTATAAGATACAGCAGATAGGACTATATAGTATCAGAATGATGTAATGTACAACACAGAGTATATAGTGCAGTGGTCAGGAGTGTGTAATGCACAACACACAGTATATAGTGCAGGGGTCAGGAGTATGTAATGCGCAACACAGCGTATATAGTGCAGGGGTCAGGAGTATGTAATGTACAACACAGAGTATATAGTGCAGGGGTCAGGAGTATGTAATGTACAACATAGAGCAGTGCCGGGACAAGGTCACCTGGTGCCCAGGGAGAAAATGGCAAAATATGCCCCCTCATTTATTATGAAAGAGTCAGTGTATTTTCAAAACCAGTTTGAGATACTATTCCACAGCATACAGTAAATGTCAGTTTCAATGATAATCACCCACAGCATCAGTGCCAGTTTATGCAAATGCAATATTAACCCCCAGCATTGGTGTCAGTAGCAGCAATAATAACCCCAGCATCAGAGTCAGTTTATGTAATAAAAAAAAGCCCAGTATTGGTGTCATTTTAGGTAGTAATAACCCCCAGGATCAGTGTCAGTTTCCTCAACAATATTTACGAACATTGTTGTCAATTTCTTTAATAATAACACCCAGCATAGATGCCAGTTTCCATAATAATAACCCCCAATATCAGTGCCAGTTTATGCAATAACAACCCCAACATTGATGTTAGTAGCAGCAATAATAAGCCCCAGTATTGGTGTCAGTAGGAGAAATAACAACCCCCAGCATTGGTGCCAGTTTACACAATAATAACGATAATCATAGATGGCAATTTCTGTAACAATAACACCCAACATTATTATCAGCTTCTCCAATAAAAACATTCAACATTGATGTCAGTTACCGCAATAACAACCCCCAGCATTAGTGTTAGTTTCCGCAGATACGACCCACAATAATAATTTCTTTAACTGTTGTTACAAGCATTTATAACAACTCCTTTGACTGTGACTAGGACCCCCAATAATGATGGATTTTACTGTGGTTATGACCCGAAAAAAAATAATGTATTTGACTGAGACTACGACCCCAATAATAACGACGAT
>BLSH010210877.1:76275-91484 GCA_018402905.1 Glandirana rugosa | reverse complement strand
AGGAAACACAACACTGACTGAATACATTGTTTCTATGTGTTTATCAGATGATGGGGGATCTAGGTGGAGCCCCTGTACTGCTCTCTCCTTTACAATAAAGTCTCCTCTTACCCGGTGATGTGAGGGGCGGCTGATTGTCCATCATGAGGTCCTTGTAGAGATCCTTGTGTCCTTCTAAATACTCCCCCTCCTCCATGGAGAAATAGACAGTGACATCCTGACACCTTATAGGAACCTGACACACACAATGATACAGTCACCATCCAGACACATCCCTTGTCTGTTACTGGATAATGTCCCAGAATTCCCAGCACCGCTCACCTCTCCTCCATGATCTCTCTGGTGACTTCTAGAATCTTCTTTGTATTTCTCTATTCTATCAGGGAGGGAGGTGGAGGCAATGTGATGGTCATATGATCTCCAGACTTCACAGGAGGAAAACTCTAGATCGGAACACAGATAGTAAAATCAAATGATATTCCCAGAGTCCTCCTCACCTCATCATTTAGGTCTCAATTTGCCTCACTTCAGACTGAGGTATAATTTACCCCCACAGGACACCTACACTATCCAGGTTAAAAGCTTGTTGCTGCCATTCTGACATCATTAAATACAACACAGGACCAACAGTCCCACTTTGCTAGTGAGGATGCCAACGGTCTGCCCACAATCTGAGAGCATCAGAAAACAAAAGGTAGATGAAGGAACATTGGGACAAGAAGCTGTGAGGTCAGTGTGATGTCATTGGACATATAGATGGAGGGACATTTGGATGGGGAGATTTGAGGGGCCCTCTATGAGGCTCCCATGCAAACCAAGACATTGTTCCTGGGTGCATCCCACCTCTCCTAAACTGTAGTGAACTTTGACCTTTACCATACAGAAATCTGTCAGGAATGTGTGAAAGTAATCTCTCATGTGATCAGGTGATGTGCGGAGGAATGGAGTGTAAATAGCAGACAATTTTCTCCTGAGCTCCTAATGGTGGGGATGGATTTTGCTGCATGCTGGTGCCAAGTTTCCTACCCCCGGGATCACTGCAGGTGTGGAGAAAAGCTGGGTAAGAGGATATGGAGGAGAGATGAGGAGGAGATCCAGGAATGAGGGTAAAGGTCAGGACAAGCAACAGACGAGAGCATGCAAGAGATGAAGCCGGGGTCACTACACAGAAAATCAATCCAAGGAAACAACAGGCAGGACGAGGAATAGCAAGAAGGAGCTCAGAGACAAATGAGAATATTGCTCAGCCAATGGGAGATTATCTCAGCATGACTTACATAATGAAGGAGATGAGGGGGGAGGGGAGGAAGTCACTTAAGGCGGAGTTCCACCCATTTTTTTAACATTGTCTGTGCTGCAAGCTCTCATCTCTTACAGGTCGTACTCATGACCGTTGTATGCGATATCAATCGTTCGTATGCGCGATTTGAACAGTCGAACATACAACGGTCGTACAAGTTTTGTATGAGCAGACTAGAAAATTTGGTCGTACCAACAAGCTCTCATACGACCGGTACAACAAAGTTGTATTGTGCAAAACACGCATGCTCCAAAGTCAGGAATGGCTGGATGCTAATTACAATCACCTGAACGTTCTCTCCACGGCCGTAGGATCATGAAGCGCAGTCAGTATGCTGCATACAACAGCCAACATACGTTTCGACGCAGTCGTACGTGCGATCGTCTAACCGTGTGTACGGGGCTTTAGTTTTCACAATGGCCATTTTTATTGTTTTTTGATGCTTGTAAATACCTTGAATTTGTATTTATTCCTGACTTCCGCCCCTTCCTAGCCTAGGTGATTACGTCACTAGGCGATTTGCAAGGGTTCCTGGGATAGCAGCGTCATGTATCCCAGGAGTCCTTGTGAATCGCCTACTACCGAAATCGCATGAGATTTCCATAGAGGAAATGACAACAGGCAGGAAGCTAGGCAGTGAACATCACGAGAGCGCCACTCTACCTTCTCTGCTGACAGGGGAAAGGGAGGATGGGGATGAGCGGAGGAAACATTCTGACAGCCGCCTCCCCCTCTTTCACGCCACCTCTGCCTGATTTCAGATAAACTGCAGCCCGCTCGCTCTGTCACCACTTCACTGATGGGAGGGGGGAAGGGAACCCACTACAACTACCAGAGCTGGGTGCGTTCTGTTCTGCCCTGCTCCCCCCATCAGTGAAGTGATGACAAAGCCAGCCAGCTGCAGCTGGAGAGGCCACACAGTGCACGGCTTCAGCCGCCCCCCTGGGGAGCACATCTAGTGACAGGGAACACACTGAGCAGCAGCGAAATAATGTATTGAAGACAAAATATGGCCAGCCACAAGCACGGCGCGGGAGGTGTTTTATGGGGCGATTGCATTCCTGAGCACACATTATCTTCTTCTCTTCTCCTGTCCCGTCCTGATTGACAGGTTGCTATAGCAATGGGGTGGGAGCTTCCACCGATGCTGACATTGCTATAGCAACCTGTCAGGAAGAAGAACGGCCTCCATGGGGCATTACTGAGCATGAGATCAGAAGTGCATGATGGGAAGGCAGACGAACAGATATCCAGGAAATGTATACAGGAGGGCTTCAGATGCCCACAAGTAGAATGGAACCTGCCTGCTTCTGAGATCAGTCAGTAAAAAACAATTTTTAAACAAAGTAAAAGCACAAAAAAATTAGACATCTTAGAAATGTTCATTTACAGGTTATGGCAATCATAGAGCAGTCTTTAAAAAAAAAAAAAGTTCGGGGGACTGGAGCTCTGCTTTAACCACTTGCCGACCGCCAACCGCAGGTTGACGGCGGCAAAGTGGCTCTTTATCGCAAATCGCCGTCATACGACGGCGGCTGCGATAACGCGCACTGTGTGCGCGCGCGCGCAGCCGGAGGCGTGCCCGCGCGCTCACTGTGTTCGGGGAGGGCCAGGGAGCGGGTGCGGTGGCTTCGATTGCCGCCGGCTACCCGCGATGGCCCCCCCGGAGCGAAGGAACGGAGGTCCGTGTGTGTAAACACGGACCTCCGTTCTGTGAAGGGGGAAGGGCTGTGATCACAGCCTTCCTGTATACGAAGGCTGTGACCACTTCCCTTCCCCAGCTAGGGCGGTCCTCCATACAGTTAGAACGCCCAGGGAACATAGTTAACCCTTAGAGCGCCCCCTGCAGGTTAACCCCTTCACTGCCAATGGCATTTACACAGTAATCAGTGCATTTTTATAGCACTGATCGCTGTATAAATGCCAATGGTCCCAAAAAGTGTCAAAATAGTCTGACATGTCCGCCCCAATATCGCAGTACCGCTAAAAATCGCAGATCGCCGCCATTACTAGTAAAAAAAAAAAACCCCAAAAATGAATCTCATCATCCGTAAACGCGACCACTTTTGCGCAAACCAATCAATAAACGCCGATTGCAATTTTTTTTATCGCAAATATGAGGAAGAATATAAATCGGCCAAAATAGATGAAAAAAATGGTTTTTTATATTTTTTTTTGGATTTGTATTTTAGCAAAAAGTAAGAAATTTGGGTTTTTTTGCAAAATTGTCTGTCACGAACCCCCACACACTCACGGCGACTAGCTAACCGCGACGTGCGTGCTGTGACCGGGAGAATAAGGAGAAACTTATACTACCATAAGATTTCACTGTGCTTTCACAGCCCGCACTACCTTCGGCCACCACTAGAGGGAGACTCCACTCCAACTGGCTGACCACACACAGGCAGATACGAATCTTACATACAATCTGGTGCACTCTATGGGTTGGGGAGCAGTCTAGCAATTAATACACTTCTAGGGTTTCTCTAGCTATCCTACAAGCTAAAACCCCGGTGCTAATCACTCTTCCCACTGTCCACAAACCCACACCAGACCCACAATAACCGATAGCCTGCCGTTTATTCCTATATCGAATTGGTCTGCTGAGCCACCACACATACACAGATCTGTTAGTTTACAATCTGCATGCAATCTGCCCACACACAGAGCAATTGCACACCGATTGGCCTGTAGCGTAATCCAAATATTAAGGCACTAAAATATCACAATCTCTCTAGAGATATGAGTCCTAGCTTAGTACACAGAAGTCACTTATTAATTTTAACATTTAATATCCCGAAAATGGGCAGTGCATAAAGTATATACAAAGAAAAAAGGAGTTACAAAAAATACAAAAAGATAAACAGACAATACATACAAATGGCAATTCGCTATGAAAATAAAAGGGAATAAAAGCAGAAATAAACGCTACGTTACCGCCGTCTATCCCTGGACCGAAGTAAGTCTAGAATTGCGGAAATCTCTCAGTTCAGAAAAGCGACTTCGTAGAGGAGACGACTTGGGACAATGAGACTCCCCAATTTATTGGAATATGGATGTGGGCTGGACGTTAGCCCCTGGCCAATCAACCCTGGGGGGAGTTCCCGTCCCAGCCCACAGGATGTTTCATGTTTTGAAACCCCCAACGTCAAACTGGATCAGAACATCGCTGACCACTGGATCATGGATAGGATTTCCAAATCCAGCGCCTTTTCCCATTCGCGACAGTGCCAAACACGGCCTACTTGCCGCAACCTAGCGCCACCTAACGGTTTTGTGCATTTTTCTGAGACCCAAAACCAGCGACCAATATAGAGTGATATGTGCTGGTAGCTTATCACCCGTACGATCCAAAGGAATTATTTTCATCTCTCTGCTGTTAATATTTCAGCTTTTATGAGAGATGAAATATATTCTTTTGATCTGTTGATACTAATCAAAGCTTGTAGACTTTGTGGGACCTAGCAGATCGCCCCCTGCGGTTCCTGCAGCCGGGAGGCTAGAACTCCTGCTTGAAGCTCGTGTAAGGTGACAAGCTGTGATTACTCTGATTGGTAACTCTTATTAGTGTCTAGGTGTGAAATGGATCAACTGGACATTTTAGCTTGCTTACTTCTATTTACATGCTAATGAAATGACATTTGGCCTGGCTAACATTGTATGCTATACTTTCATCAGAATTTAACTTCATCCACAATCATACTATTTCTATAAATCACATCACATCTTGCTATGGCAAACTATCTTACACCCTCCATTTATGTTACATTGTCGCTCTTCTTTTGTTTATAGCGGCGATCAGAAATGATGCAGAGGGGAGCAAATACCACCAAAAGAAAGCTCTATTTGTGGGAAAAAAAGGACGCAAATTTTGTTTGGGTACAACGTCGCACGACCGCACAATTTTCAGTTAAAGCGACGCAGTGCCGAATCGCAAAAAGTGCTCCGGTCCTAAAGCTGGAAATCCTTCCGGGGCTGAAGTGGTTAAGGTGACCATAGATCCATGGAAATTCAGCTGGTTCAGCAGGGATCGGTCACATTTCCATCCATGTGTGGTCACTGCCGGATAAAAGTCACTCCATCAACGGCTGCAGCCAATAGCTTCATCACTGATCTGTGTATTCTGAGAGCGGAGGAGCGCCCCCCATTGTCAGAATACAAAGTGCAGCGGGGAGGATTCCCCCTTCCCCCTCCAATGTGTGGATGGGGGAATCGGTTCAGTTGTTTTCACTCAGCCCACTGGCTGAACGATAAAACTGAACCATGTATGGGCAGCGCAGGAAGCAAAATATATTAATCATCAACTGATCCCCATGGAGGGGTTAATCTACATATTACCTCCTCTGCCGGCAGATCCCGCAATGTGTCCTCTCTACTTCCTCCTACATCAGTGGTTCTCAACTCCAGTCCTCGGGACCCCCCAACAGGCCAGATTTTAAGTATTACCTTGGGGAGATGCAGACTAGAATATGGCAATCACTGAGCAGCAAATTATATCACCTGTGATGCATTTCAGTTATCCTGCAAACCTGGCCTGTTGGGGGGTCCCGAGGACCGGAGTTGAGAACCACTGTCCTACATGGACGTTCCTGTGTGTATCTGACATCACTTCCTGTCTGAACCTGACATCACTTCCTGTCTGAACCTGACATCACTTCCTGTCTGAACCTGACATCACTTCCTGTATTCCATAGAGACTTCCTGTGTGGGTAGAAGTGAGATCACCACCTTGTGGAGCTCAGAGGAACTGCAGCCCTGAGAAAGGTCTGGTAGTGTGAACACGGCCTTGTGCTGTGTGTGGATGTCCTGTATATCCTTATAGATGGGTCATCTCCACTCCCACCAAGGGGGATAGAAATATATTACTGCTCGGGGGGAGACATTTTGGCTCCTTTGATTTTGCAGTAAAATTGATTGGAGATTTAGTCATGTAGAACATCTGTTATATGGATACAAAGAACCCCAGCCGAGAGTAAAGGGTGGAAATGGCTCCTGATCCCCAGATTTGGGCAATTATGTCACCAATAGAAATTGAATAAAACCCGCGCTATGTGTAACAACTCAAATACCTACAAATATAACTTATACCGGACTGCTGCTGTAACAAAGGTAAGTATTCCCTTTATCAACTAGAAGAGCATTATGTGTCACAGCGCTGTCCTATTGTGTGTGCTCATAAATTATCACAAATACACTAAAATATGTGGATACATTCATATATAAAGTGCTAGGGGCTCAAATAATATTCTCTGCAGGTCTACTGCTTCCACTTTACACCTACTTCATTCATCTTATGGTGTTTATCAATTAATTAAGTAAACTGATCCATGTGCAAATTCATATACAACATAAAGTGATTTGTGCTCAAGATGCTTTTCCCTGCAGATCCACTGCTTCCACTTTGCACCTAGTTCATTCATCTTATAATATTTGCTGCTATAATAAATAAACTAAAATCTGTGCACATTCATGGAATCATAGAATATTTTTTGCTCAATATAGTGTTCTCTGGAAACCCACTGCTTCCACTTTGCATCTACTTCGATTAAATTATTTTGTTAAAAAAATATTAAAAAATTGTTTTTGTTTATGTAATGCAGCAGCAAATATTATAAGATTGATGAAGTAGGTCTAAAGTGGAAGCAGTGGATCTGCAGGGAACATCATCTTGAGCACAAAGCACTTTATGTTGTATATGAATTTGCACATGGATCAGTTTACTTAATTTATTGATAAACACCATAAGATCAATGAAGTAGGTGTAAAGTGGAAGCAGTAGATCTGCAGAGAATATTATGTGAGCCCCCTGCACTTTATATATGAATGTATCCACATCCCCTAGGTATGATGAGGAGACGGATAGATACTCGGTCCCAGTATCCAATAGACATGGCCCCCTTCCTAATGAAGAAGCTCCAACAGGGGAAGGTTTTTTAGGGAATCCCCTTATTGGGGGGAGTGCCCTATCAGACCCCCCGAGGAGTAAGAAGAGGCAGAGAGGATGTAGATCAGGAAAGAGACTACAAAAGAAAAAAGTCCTGGTAGGCGTGGGTATTTTCAATGTAAGTGGGGTAGATCTATCTAATGAAGAGATCAGGGTTTGAAATTTGCCCCGGTATAAAACTTGAACAAATTTCAAACATACAGCATGTGAGCGTCCAGAAGTTTATGAGAACGAGTAACTGAAAAAAGTATTTTTTAACCAAGGCCCCCGATAGGATCACACGTCCATCCATGGGAAGAGCTTCTAATCCAGCTAACAAATCAGTGTTTAACCCCTTAGTAACTGATAATAAGTCTTCAGAAATATGGTGGTGGGGGATCTGAGAGAGCTCAAGTATAAAAAATGAAAGACCCCACGTATATTCAATAAGGGATCTCTATGTTAGAATCCAAGAAAGATTTAGTGATCCGTCCTGCGGACGAGGGAGGAGGTTTGGTGGTTCTCAGCAAGGCCTACTATAGGGAAGAAATGGAAAGGTTGCTGAGTGATAGGGATACACATCAATTATTATCCAAAGATCCTATGTTTGAATATAAGGATCAATGGCATCTTCTAGTAGAGAAGGGGAAAGATATTGGGGTTCTTAATAAAAAAGAATCTCTTTATTTAGACCCCCTAGCCTGCCGCACTCCCATTATATCCTTTCTCCCAAAGATCCACAAAAATTCTGTATGGCCCCCTGGGAGGCCAATAATAAATGGGATTGAGTCAGTGTGTGCCAGGCTAGGGTAGTATATTGATTGCTTCTTGAAACCTCTAGTGTCAGAAACGAAAGCGTATCTACGAGCAGGGCCACTGTTAGAAATCACAGGGCCCCGTACAGCCTACCTGACAGGGCCCCCTTCAATCATGCCCTTCACTCTACCTCTGGCCCCGCCCCTGATGCCAGCTTGAAACAAAATGCAGGCTTGCTGCTGTTTACATATGCGCACAGAGCCAACGCAAGAAGGAGCGGGGACAGTTTACATTTCTTTTAAATTGTATTTATTACAAATTAAAAAGAATCTTACACTTTTTAACTTTTTTTTTTGCTTTCACAAGGCATGAACAACATCCTTTGTGATAGCATGGGTCATGACAGGCCCTCTTTATTTAGAGATTTGGGGTATTTTAGCCCCCATATATTTCCTTTGGCCTCCAAAGTATCTGAGTTTGATCAGATGCTTGTTCAAGCCAGTAATGGCCTCTTTACATCACACTGAAACTGGAAGTGATAAGATCCACTTCCGGTTTCTGATGTCAACACGGTGGGAGGAACGATATCCACCCCTCTCACTGTGTGCCAGGAGCTAGATGCTACTGGTCACATCTTAAAGGCAGTAAAGGCGGTGGTGGGACCCCATTCCACTGCCTGTAAAAGAAATCCAGTGGCTTCTTAGCCCCTAGGATTACTTTTTCTTAGTGCAGAATCGCTGGGGCTACAAAATGATATATTGATCATTGTTGCAGTTATGGCTGAGTATCACCCTTCCAATACAGCGACATACTGGTACGTTGCCGGATGGGAAGCAGTTAAAGGGGATTGGTTTGGGGGGCAGTAAAAATTCAGCCCAGCTGCACATTTACTGCTCCCCCAAATTAAGTATAAACTAGCATCTCACCATTTCTTATGGTCATCAGCATTACAATAATCATCACACAGGCAGCACAGTATGCAGGTGCTCTATCATGGCTCTGTGTCACAGTGTTGTTGGGTGCTGACTTTGCTAACTTACAGCTGTACTGTATATAATAGACTGTAACACAGCACAGCCATAACAAAGTCAGCACCCAACCGCACTGTGACACAGAGCCATGATGATGGAGTACCTGCTTATTGTGCTACCTGTGTGATGTTTATTATAATGCTGATAACCTGCTGTGTGATATATAATGGGACACAGTGAGGATTCAATGCTCTACTCACTGTGTCCAGTGTAGCCACGCTGTCCTCCTCCTCTTCCCTGTCAGTGACAGCAACTTCTCATATATCCTGTGGAATGCAGCCGGGAGCCAAACGGATAATCAGAGTATCACTCCGCCGGCCAGGACTAATAGAATAGTGGGGCGGCATTATATCCATGCACCCGAAAATGAAGAAATAGTCCCTCCACTGCGCTCCTCTCCTGGGCCCCTCTGTTGCTCTGATGGGGCCCAGGAAAATGATATTACCCCCTCTATAAGTAAGTTGGAGCGGAGTATGAGTTTAAAAAGTGATTTTTTTAAAATGCAGCAATAAACTGTAATGCTGCTCTGGCCCCCCTGTGGAGCTGATGGGGGCGGGCCCAGTACAACAGGGCCGGTTGTACTGCCCTATCAGCGGCCCTGTCTACGAGACACCAAACATATCATACAGCTGCTAATGTATTTAGAATGCCATTCAGAAAGTTTCCTCATTTCAGCGGATGTAGGATCACTTTATAGGATTATTAGTCACGAAGATGCCATTATATTGGTTAAATGGGCCCTAGGTTCCTCAAACCTTTCTGTCAAGAACAGGAACAGGAATCTATTGGAATGTCTTGACTTTTGTCTGCAGAAGAACTATTTTTGGTATAAGAATCAGTTCTTTCTGCAGACCAGGGGAGATGCGATGGGTACGAGGTTTGCTCCCAGTGTAGCCAAGCTTTTTATGGCACACGGAGGAAGAAACCGTATTCAGGGATTGCCCAGAGCAGCTCCTCTCCTATAAAAGATACATAGACAATCTGTTTATCGGAAATCGGATGAGACTAGCCTTCAGGAGTTCATGCTGAAACGTAATACTAATAGGAGGAACATTGTTCTCTCCTGGAATGTTAGTAAAATCAGCATGAACTTTTTAGACCTGGAAATCTTTAAAGATGGTCACGGTTTAAAAATGCGCAATTATTTCAAGCCAACAGATCGGAATGGGTATATCCCTTTGGATAGTTGTCATCACCGGACCTGGTTGAGTAATGTCCCCAAGGGACAATTTATAAGGCTTAAAAGGAATTGTTCTCTTGAGGGAGATTTCTTAGCTCAATCTCAAATCATCGCACAAAGATTTATAGCCAAAGGCTTTGACAAAAAAACTCTTACTGAAGATTTTAATAAAGTGCAAAATTTGGACCACTCTCGCCTGATTTTAGATAATAACAAAAATACAGAATCCTCCCAACAGTTTAAGATTGTTCTTGACTACAATGTTCAGTACAAGAAAGTGGAACAGATTATATCTAAGCATTGGGGGATCCTACTTAAGGATAAAGTTCTGGGACCAATCTTGCCCTCCCGACCTGGACATATCTATAAAAAAGCCCCTCACCTGAGGGACCGCCTGGCTCCTGGTGTGATCAATCCACCATTTATAAGGGAGAACAGTATATTCTCCTTTTTGGCAGGTTTTTTGCCTTGCGGACGCTGTAAGGCATGTAAATTGTGCAAAGAGAATAAAAAAAGCCTAAGGAATTTATGGCTTCTGTTACCCAACGTCCTTATAAGATAAAATATCTCATCACCTGCCAAACAGAGGGAGTGATATATATGTTGGAGTGTGGTTGTGGCCTCCAATATGTGGGGGGGACTTCTAGAGCTTTGGCAGTTAGGGTTGGCGAGCATGTGTCTACTATTAAAAGGGGAGAGAAATCCCACAGTGTCTCCCGTCACTTTAGGGATCACCACCATCGTGGCCCTAGTCAGTTAAAATTCTGGGGGATAGAAAAGGTCCCCAGACACTGGAGAGGAGGGAACTATATAAGGAGTTTGGGTCAGAGGGAATCCCTCTGGATCTATGACACTCAGGTTATGAAACCGTTCGGGTTGAATATTGAGTTCGAACTGAACTGTTTCATATCTGACAGATGAGATGTATCTAGTTGAGTGCGTCACAAATTCCATTGTGGTCAAAGGACTATCTGTATGGTATATATCTTTTTGTATATATTTTTATGATTTCTTTTTAAGGTTTTAAGCATCTTGCAATTGGTTGCTGGTTCTATGTTTTATGGACTGTCTCTATGATAAGATGTTTTTTAAATATGGTTATGTATATTCTAGCTGTTTGCTTGGGCCCAATGGATAGCGGTGGGTGATGTCTGTGTCTAGTTGTTGTTAAATATTTACTAGCATCTGGCTGCATTGGCCGCTTGTATGGCACCGCACTGGTTAACTCTTAGGGAGTATTGGAGCTACGGGGGATTAGATTCTCCTCCTGCGGCTTTCAAATAGGTGTGGAGGTATACTGACTTCCTAGGTCTTGTGTTGTTTACACTATGATGTGAACTAAGAAGCGTCCGTCTCCTAGGATACGAACGGATATATATATATATATATATATATATATATAGCGAAGGTGACGTCCCAGGCCATGCCCTGCTGATGAAGGCACGTGATGCCGCAACGCGTACAGGGGAGGAGCCTGCTGTGACATCACCCACCGCTAACCCAAGGACCTCCATGGCGATGTTTAATTTTATGCTGTGAAAAAGACAGATGTTTGTGAGTACACTATTTTTATTAATAAAATTGAGAGTTTTACAGTCTACACTGAGTTCGGTATTTGTTCATTCCTTACATATCATCGCTCTCTTATGGGTTCGCTAATGCCAAGACCTGCCTATGTTTATATTATCCCCAAGGGGACAAGCGCATCTGACCCTCTAGTAAAACTGGGGTCAGATGGTGAGGTGATAGACCACTTTAGCCGGTGAAGGGATCACACTCATTTGTATGCATCTGCACTTTGGTGGTTCCTTTCTGCATGCTGATTCTTCCTCCAGCCTGTTTGCAAGATTTTAGAAGTACTGTGTGCAGACTTTGTCTCTCAAATATGAACAGTTTTTTGCGCTGCATAGTTTTTTTGGATTTAGTGATATATTTCTATCCCCCTTGGTGGGAGTGGAGATGACCCCATCTATAAGGATATACAGTACATCCACACACAGCACAAGGCCGTGTTCACACTACCAGACCTTTCTCAGGGCTGCAGTTGCTCTGAGCTCCACAAGGTGGTGATCTCACTTCTACCCACGCAGGAAGTCTCTATGGAAGACAGGAAGTGATGTCAGATGCAGACAGGAAGTGATGTCAGATGCAGACAGGAAGTGATGTCAGGTACGGACAAGACATTCGATTTTGTAAGACGTAAAGAGAAGATACTGCAGGAACTGGCGGCAGAGGAGGTAATATGTAGATTAACCCCTTCAGAGGGATCAGGTGATGATTAATATCTTTTGCTTTCAAAGCTGCCATACATGGTTCAGTTTTATCATTCAACCAGTGGGCTAAGAGAAAAACTGAACCGATTTCCCCCATCCACACATTGGAGGGGGATGGGGGAATCCTCCCGGCTGCACTATTGTATTCTGACAATGGGGGGCGCTCCTCCGCTCTCAGAATACACAGATCAGTGGTGAAGCTATTGGCTGCAGCCGCTGATGGAGTGACTTTTATCTGGCAGTGACCACACATGGATGGAAATGTGACCGATCCCTGCTGAACCAACTGAATTTTTAATGCACTGAAAAGCACCAATCAGGCTGCAGGTGACCCCGTCTCTCTATTCAGCTTTCCTTCTCCTCTATAAGATGCGCTCTCTACCATTCCTCCTGGCAGTTGTGTCCTCTTTCCTTCACCCTCCTTTCTGCCCTCTCCCTATTACTGCACTTACTATCTCCTGCTAATTCTACACCCCCATGCTGATAAAACCTCCAGGATGCTGGGCGAGTCCCTTCATATAAATCGCACTCCCACAATGCCTTCCTCACTCTTCTGCTTCTGCTAACTTCTGGTGAAATGTCCCCAAACTCTGGGCCTCCATCATTTAAAGGGGTTGCAAAGTCTCACTGATTTTCACCTTAATGTATTCTATGCATTAGGGTGAAAAACCTTTTTTGGCTGCAGCAGCCCCCCCAGAGCCCCCCTTTTACCTACCTGCTCCAAATCTGTTCCAGTGCCAAGTATAAGCCCAGAGGCTTCAGCCGATGTCTCTCTCATCATTGGATAGATTGAGAGCAGCAGGAGTCATTGGATCCCGCTGCTGTCAATCAAATCCAGGTACGCGGGGGGCAGCGCTGAGTCTCGCTGTCTGTGTCAATAGACGCAGCAGTGGGACTCAGGAGCATGCTCGCACAGGGAGAGCGGCTTTCCAAGGGGGCACCCGATGAAGGGGAGGAGCCATGAGCACCCCAGAAGAGGAGGATTGGAGCTGCTCTGTGCAAAATCCTTGCACAGAGCAGGTAAATATAGGCACCTTTGTTTTGTTTTTTTTAAAACGGAACCTTTACAATCACTTTAACTGTGACCAATGCTCCCATCACTCTACGCCCTCTGGCTGCAGCCACAATCCACAGAACTTGGTTTCCATTCCTCTTCTTTCCAAAACCAGCCTCCCCTTCTCCTGCGCCATCTGGAATGTCCGCTCTTTCTGTGACAAACTCACCTCCCGCCATAACCTCTTTATCACAAATTCCTTTAACCTACTTGCCATTACTGAAACCTGACTTTATAAATCCGACACTGCTTCTCCAGCTTCCCTCTCCCATGGCGGCCTTCTCTGGTCCCAGTGGATGAAAAGTGGACCACAGACCCAGTGGATGGAAGGGAGGTTTAATGGAAATCCTTCTAGCCCCACACAGCACCTATCAGGTTCTTCACGCACCTCCCTCTCTGACACTCTTCTTTTTTGAGGTACATTGTATTCATCTGTTCTCTCCCGTTTCTCTAAGAATTGCTGCCATCTACTGGTCCCCTGGAACCTTCCTTGACTTCTCTGCCTGGCTACCCTACTTTCCTCTAAAATCCCCACAATCATTTTTGGTGACTTCAACATCCCTGTTAATGCCAGTACTACAGCTACTTCTAAACTTCTCAGTCTAACCTCCTTTCCTGACTTGAAGCAATAGATAAAGGTTCCTACTCATTCTGAAGGCAACACCCTTGACTTGTATTCTCCTGTCTATGCACCCCGTGCAACCTCTCCAACAATCCTCTCCTGCTCTCTGATCACCACCTTATTAGTTTGGCTCTCTCCCTGTCTTTCACCTCTCTCTAACCGCCTAACCGTAACCTGTAGAATTTTTTTCTACCTCAAACCTTCTCTTCTCTGCTACTGACCACCTCTATGACAAATTCTCACCCCTGTCCTGCCCCAACCTAGCCACTTCTGTCTACAACAGCTCACTGTCATCCTCCTGAGACAAGCTCACCCCCTCACTACACACAGAATCAGGCCCCGACCCCTACAACAGTGGCAAAAAGATGACACCAGACATCTCAAAAAACATAGCAGCGCTCTTGAGCATCTGTGGCATAAGACTAAATCTCACAAACACTTCAACCAATATAAATATTCCCTTCAAAAATTCACTGCCAAGCAGACCTATTTTATTACTCTCATTAACATCTTTTCATCCAGTCCCCGTAAAATCTTCTCTACCATCAACTCTCTTCTTCTTCGTCCTCCGCCCACCAACTTACTCAGGAGATCGCCAATCACCTGAAAAATAAGAATGATTCAATTTGTCAGATCTCCAATGCTCAGATACCTTCCCCGCTAACACCCCATGTCCACCGGTACAATCATTACTTCCCTCATTCAATCCTGCTGCTATTGACGAGGTTGCTAAATTCACATCCACATCCTATTATTGTGTGACCAATACCATCCAAATAATTCTTACTTTACATGGCCACCTGTACCCCACAATCGCCCCTTCCATAGACTCGTAACCTCTAGACTGTTTAACTTAGTAAGAATAAAAAGTCCACTAACCGCTAGAGGACTCATTCAACCACCCGCCTCCTGCTTCTTCTTCTCTCAACTACCATCTCTTCTAAAATGCCCCTGACCTACTTTTCTACAATTACTCTCATTATTTTATCCAGACGAACCGTCACTTAAAAACTTCCCTTATAAATATAACCAACTTCACAAACACTCTAAATCAGAATACGGTGTCTACG
>BLSH010210857.1:366570-378876 GCA_018402905.1 Glandirana rugosa | reverse complement strand
TTGCCTATAGAGATTTCTAGGTACCGTAGTTTGGCGACGTTCCACAGGCGTACGCCATTTTAAAGCGCAACATGTTAGGTTTTTTAATCAAATATTCTTTAGTGAAAAATCTTTTTTCTCATTTACACATTAAAAACATCTTCCCACCCACCACCACCCCACATGTCCCTATTATTTGTTCCCCATAGACTATACACATAGCTTCATATACTTATCTTCCATTACAATACATACTTCACCCATACACCCCTCAAAACACCTCCCACCCTCCAATCACAAAACTACACATTTTCTCTAAATACCACAATACATAATTTCCCCTTTCACTCCTACCCTCCCCCGACATCATTTGTCCCATCCCCCATTATGGGGGGCCCATTCTCCTTCCTTTTCCTCTATACAACACATCAGAGCAATCCCTCTGCTATTATTCTTTAGTTATTACTTAAATATATTATTCTTATCTATTAGAATCCTCAACCAGCAAGAAAAGGAAGAGGAAGGGGGGGAGAGAAGAGAGAGAACTCTTCGGGATCCATTTACATCCAACCAGGATTTCCATATTTCTCATGTTTCTTTATACATCTCCCCGCCTAATATATGTAATCCTTCCCTTCCATATCACGTCGTTTATAACTTTCACCCATTCTCCGCAACTTGGGGGAGCCGACGCTTGCCACCTCTGTGCAATCAATTTTCTTTCTTGAAACAAACATCTAATCCAGCCTTTCTCAACCTTTTCAACACCGAGGAACCCTTGAAATAATTCTCCGGTCTCGGGGAACCCCTGCTAAAAATTAAAAATCTACAACTTATAATACATTTGTGTGATGGTCAATGGGAAGAATGCTCCTTACACTTGTGGTCATTGGGAAGAATTTACCCCCCTTACAGATAGCTAAAAAGATCAATGATGTCATTGGGAATTTATCTGAGAGGTAGAAATTGACCATTGCTCAAGGAACCCCTAGCAACCTCTGGAGGAACCCTAGGGATTCACGGAACCCTGGTTGAGAAACCCTGCATTAGTGTGATGGTCAATGGGAAGAATGCTCCTCACACTTGTGGTCATTGGGAAGAATTCCCCCCTTACAGATAGCTAAAAAGATCAATGGTGTTATTTAGGAATTTATCTGAGAGGTAGAAATTGACCATTGCTCAAGGAACCCCTAGCAATCTCTGGAGGAACCCTAGGGATCCACGGAAACCTTGGTTGAGAAACCCTGCATTAGTGTGATGGTCAATGGGAAGAATGCTCCTTACACTTGTGGTCATTGGGAAGAATTACCCCCTTACAGATAGCTCCTACCCGCTCCCTGGCCCCCCCCCCGAACACAGTGAGAGCGCCCCCGGCTGAGCGCGCAGGCTCACAGTGAGGGATATTGCAGCCGCCGTCATATGATGGCGGTTTGCGATATCGAGCCACTTTGTCGCCGTCAGACTCGGTCGGCGGTCGACAAGTGATTAAAGCTATATTTCGCTAAAAATACAATAAAACTATTAGCAGACACAAATACAACATAACTCACAGAATTCCTGCTAAATCTAAAAGAGGAGTTTAGGAGAACCAGAAGTTTTCTTTTTTTCTGTCTCTTAAACGTTGAGCTTAAAATCTGCCTGTAATCGTCCTAATGTGTATGGACACATAGGATAACATTGAGCTGCTTCTACATGCAAAACACTAAACTCCTGTAGAAGCAGCAATTTTTTTTTTTAAGCCAGTGTGCATGGAGTCTAAATTAGAGATAACAAACTCCAGTGCTGAGAGGAGGGGGCCCACACAGGGAAGGGGATTAGTAAAGACTGTCTCTTTCTTATCAGATAAAAGCTTGTAGCAAGGGAGAGGCAAGGAGAGCAACTTTCATCTGCTGGAGGAAAAGAGACACAATTGTCATCTGTCACTAATCCCCCCTGTGTGGGCCTCCCTCTTGTCACGTACCTGGTGGTGGAGTCTGTTGTGCAGGGAACAACCTCTCTTACTATCCTGACTCACGGAACCCTGGAAGTGGGGACAGGGAGCCCGGGAGTACAGGGTGGCACGAGGGCTTGGCAGAGTGGCTGATGCTGATGCAGGAGTCTTGCTGCAGCTGGGGTGAAGGTTCCCATTAGCCACTGGTGGTCTCCGGCAGAGGGGCCGGGAGTAGGGTTGCCACCTTTTCTTCAAGTCAAACCCAAACACTTTAGCGGTGCACAGCAATTTGTTTTTATAGTATAAACTATACATTTTGCTATTAAATAACATTTCTAATCGTGTGAAGTTAATAAGAAGAGTCCCCCTTTACATCCGAGTCCGCAGAGTTCCCTTTCACTGTAAGCTGGGACTCTGCAGACTGATGTAAGGGAGATCTCTGGGGACTCTAACATAAGGGATGCTCTGAGAACCCTGATTTCAGGGGGAACATTGAGAACTCTGATGTAAGGAGAGGACTCTGATGTAAGGGGGAACGTGGTGGCCTCTGGTGTAAAAGGGAACTCTGATGTAAGCGGTGCTCTGAGAACCCTGATTTACCTTAGTGTACACACAATTCAGATGTATCTGAGGCTGCTGTACTTCAAATTTCCATCCCTCACTTTCCATTTCTGAGGCACAGCATCGGGGAGAGGAGTGAGGACAGACACAGAGGGGTAGGGGAGGGAGGAAGAGGTGCAGATTGAGCCCTCTCTCCTCTCCCATCTGTGTGTGTCTGGGGGGGGGGGGGTTGTTATTGCTGGCTTTGAGCAATGTGAAAGAGAGTGTAACAGATTCTCTCAGCTTAGACAACTGCAGCCAGCAACCCTGCTGGGAAGCCATAGTCCAGTCTGAGTAATGTGTCCGGGTTTCTGGCAGTCTGTAACCCGGACACATGATTCCAAACCTGAACTGTCCGGGTGAATCCCGGACAGGTGGCAACCCTAGCCGGGAGCCCGTGCAGTGGATGGAGGGATGATCAGAGACAGGCCGGGTCGTCAGGAGGCGGGCGGTGCAGGACCAAGGGAGCAGGCAAAGAGTTGTCGGGGTCACAAGCCGGGTTGCCAGGAGGCGGGCAGCGAGGTACAGAGCAGCAGGCAAAGAGTAGTCAGGGTCACAAGCAGGGGTCGGTGCAGGCAGAAGGTGATGAGAAGTTAACAAGCCGGGTCACAGGAAACAGGAAGTCAGATCAAAGAGGTCACTCAGGAACACGGATACGCTGTAGACAGGACAGCACTTGCTGCAGGGTGCTGCTGGCTTAAATAGGCCGTTTGGCGCCAATACCGGCGCATAGGCACGTGCACGCATGCGCGCATAGGAGCGCGCACAAGCTATGTGCGCCCACACACAGTCCTTGGAGCCACGGTTCTTTCCTGACACCTCTGTGCTCTGGGCCCCGCACACCAGGGCTGGTTGTACCCCCCTATCAGCGGCCCTGCACACAGGTAGCCAATGCTAAGAGGGGTGCATATGCAGGAATACATCTCAATTCCCGGAGAGGCCTGCCAATCTAAACGTCCCTTATCCTCTGACAGCCCACCCTGCCAGCCCCCGACAGAGAAGGGGGGCACAGGAGTACCTCCATCAGACCTTCTCTGACCCGAGGCCCAGTCTGAAGCAGGCAGGGGCAGGGGGCCCCATTCCCGAAGCAGATAGGGGAGGTCGCTCTGGCCATCAGGGAGGGGGTATTCAGTGATAACCTTAAAGGTCTGCCGTGCCAGGTTCCATAGTTAAGTTAAACATGTGCATATCAGCAAACAACACACCAGCATAAAACAAGTGGGGAAGAAATGAATAGGAAGAAATGAAAGAACAGAAAAGAGATGGGGGGGCCTTCTGGGCACATACATACAAGAGAGGATGATCGCTCACACCGATGATCAGCACCACGAAGCAGAACATAAGAAAACATGGCGTCTATGCAAATTCTAGAGGGAAATTCAATTGGATGAGCCATGCTGACCTAGGTGTCCTCTGAGAGAGGGTTCAGCTAACTCTAGCAATGCAACATCTAGACTGGAGGAAATATCTCCCTGGTCGGAGGTATGTTCCAACCACAGAGCCCAAATATGATGAAATCGGTCTAATTTACCTTTATATGCTGCCACCCATTCCTCCACTTCTTTCATCTCCCTCGACTTCCTAACCCAGTCTTCCCGACTTGGGACGTAAATTGGAAGCATATGTTTGGCAGCGTTCAGTAGGTGCGGTAGGGCACTTTTCTTATATTGGCCAACTGGTATTGAGGGAATGTAAAGGAGAAAGTGCTACAGGGAAAAGGGGATGTCTAAGCCCAGTATCATCTTTATCTGTGTTTTAATATCTTTCCAAAAGGGCTTGATTATCGGGCAGTCCCACCAAAGAGGCAACAGTGTACCTCGTTGGCCACAGCCTCTCCAACAGCGGTCTGATATGGAGGGGTACATTCGGGCAAAGCAGGCGGAACCCTGTACCAGTGCGTCAAAAGCTTATAATTCGTTTCCTGGGTTCTTGACTCAATCGAGCAAGAATGTGTGAGCTGATGCAGGTGATCCAGCTGCGCCCCGGAGAACTCCATCCCTAGGTCGCTCTCCCATTCCCTAATATACGCTGGCTTAGTCCCTGGCATTGGCCATTCCCAGTAGTTGGTATAACTCCGAAATCATATGAGGGATTGGCTCGTCAGGGACAAAAAGTCGCTCAAAGGGCGTTAGTGTGGAAATATCTCTAATGTTTTAGCCTTGTGTAGCAAAAAAAATTACTGAGTTGGGTATATCGCCAAAAGTCCATGGGAAAGCTCTGAGAGCCACGAGTGTAGGGAGTCTACCATTCTCCAAGAATGTTCCGCAGCAGACTTTAGTGTCCGCTGCCCATTTCCCAAAAAAGGCCACCTGTTCCCCCACGGGGGGAAACCACTGAAAGCCCCCAAGTGGGGCCAATGGGGACATGGGGGGGGGGGGCGCCAGTGCATATATACTATTAATTCAGTCCCAGACTTTAGGAACCTGATACGTTAATGGAGAGGTAGTGTCAGGAAGGTCGCCAGCACAAACTCCCCCAGGAAAGCTTGTGCGCGTTGGTGCGCGTGTGCGCACGCATTGGCGCCAAACGGGCCATTTAAACCCTGCTAGCCCTCAGAATGGGTGCTGTCTGATCTACAGCGTTACCCGTGATCACCTGCTATCTGTATCTGTTCCTGTTGTTACCCGACCCGGCTTGTTTGAACTATTCTGTTATCTGCCTGCACCCGAACCCGGCTTGTCTTGACTACTCTTCTGCCTGACCCACTGTACCTCACTGCCAGTCCGTCGCCGAACCTGCTTGTCCCTGACTCTGCTTCTGTGCCTGGGACAGTGTTGCCAACCTCCCGCAGCATTTTTTACTAGCAAAACATGGAAAATTTACTGGCAGAGCACATTTTTTACTGGCAACCGGAAAAATAATAGAACTCCTATTAAAAACTAAGATAATTGATATTTAAACACAACATGGAAACACTGACAATACCCATATCAAGTAGTTTGCTTGGTTTACACTTAAAAAGTCAGCACAGCATGACAAATTATCAGACCCTGATATTTATAGACGGTTGTAAAAATCACTGACTTTTACAAATTGTCAGTAAATTTACTGGCGGTTGGCAACCCTGGCCTGGGACCATCCGGTCTCTTCAAGTGTCCTGCTCTGAACACCAGCACTCTTCCAGCACATCTCCTGACCACCTACTGACGGATACTCTTGGACTTCTACGGGCACTCATACCTCACCATGCTCCTGTGGCCGCTGTCTCGACCCCAGCGGTCCCCCGTACCCGGAGTTGTAGGAGAGGCCTCCACCGACCATCAGGCTCACTACCTGGTACGTGACAGGTAGCATCAGATAGTCCCCTAAACTCCTTGGACAGCCACGGGGCATAAGCTAAACTCCTACCTGCCAGACACTTTTCCAGGGACACCCAGAGCCGTGACTTGGTGTGAAAGCGCCAGTTTAACAATCGCTGAAGAACGATAGCCCTATAATACCTCCTTATATGTGGTATACCTAGGCCTCCATCCCTTTTTGAACGTTTCAGTATCCTCATGGCTATTCTGGGTTTCTTTGTACCCCACACAAATTCAGACACCATACTGGTAATTTTAGATAAAAAGGTACTGGGTAAGGGCACAGGCACCATCTGCATATAAAAGAGTACTCAGGGGGAGAATATTCATCTTAAGAATATTCACATGCCCCAGCCAAGTAAAGGCAGTTTTAATCCATATTAAGATCCTTCCTAACCGCTGCCAATAGGGTAGGATAGTTGCTATTATATAAAGGGAGGTGCTCAAAAACCATTGGTTTAACAGCTGAATGGGTAGTCTAGGGGTGGATTGGGGGTGAAGTGCGTCTCTTGTACAACACCTGAGGCCCCAGTCTTTTAATTTCCACCCATGGGCGTAACGATAGGGGTTGCAGGGGTTGCGATTGCAACCGGGCCCCATGCTCCAGGGGGCCCATGTGCCTCCCCTGTACACCTGGATAGGAGGGATGGCAGGGACGGCATTTAGAGGAACCAATCTTCTCCATTTTCCTCCTAATGGAGGAGATTGGTTCCCCTATATGTTGCCCCCACCGCCCCTCCTATCCAGTTTACTTGTCTTCTGCTGTTCCCAGGGTCCCTGTGTGCTTCCCTGGTCCCCCCCACAGAGCTGCTGTCTTCCCCCCTCCTCTCTCCTGCCAGCTGCTGTAGATAATAGAGAGATGGGAACGGGTCGGTAAATTTATCATTTACCGGCTCCTTCCTTTTCTGAATGGTCAGTGATTGGTACCAATTGGTTCATTCATAACTGAAGCATAGTAAACAGTTTTTACTATACTTCCATTTTTGAATGAATGGGAGGCTCGGTACTCAACTATTCCTGTCCATTCATTCTGTGCAACAGAGGCTACACAGTTGGAGATTGAGGGCTGAGGTTTTTTTAGAACCCTAATATCTCATCAAAACCCCCCCAACAAAGCTCCTAAAATAATTGTAAAAAATTAAATTGTAAAAGAAATAAAATAAAATGGTAAAAAAATAATAAAATTAAAATTAAAAACTACTGACACCAGTGAGGGAACTATCAGGATTGCAAAGGTTGCAATTGCGACCGGGCCCTGGCATTTCACCACCATGGGGAGGCCCAAAGATTGCAGTAAGGGGGCACGCTGCAGAACTTGTGAAAGGGTGCCGCTGCAGTACTGTAATAAAGAGACCCACAATAGGAGTAAAGGGCCCCAGGATCAACTAGAAGAGGGAAGGGCCCTGGCCAGGGGTCAGGGGGGCCCTTCATATTTTCTTGCACCGGGGCCCTGAAGGTTATAGTTACGCCTCTGTTTCCACCCATAATTTTCTTTGCTTGTGTGGGGAACAAAGACCTCTGACATTATAGGAAATTTCCTTAAAAGATGCCATGTTGATCTAAGAGGGATGTCGGACCAGTAGAAGTGGCGACAATCACGGTGTGAGCGATGCAATAGGCAGTGCACCCTAGGGATCAGCATAGAAAGAAGGAAAGGGGAAGAAAAAGAAAAAAGATACATTAAAATGAGAATCAGTTTCATAAACGAGAATAAGCAGTGCATCAGGTCACAGCAGGAGTGGGCTAACCAGCCTGCCTCGAAAAATAACCACAGGCTAGGCACAGAGCCCAACCCTGTCGTGAGGTGGGCCTGGGGGCCCTAGCCTACCTACCCAGCTAGGGTCTACTCCACAAGTGGTAGGACCTACTTGGGGAACACTAACCAGCATGGGGGGGGGGGGGGGTTGTGAAGAGTCCATGGAGTCCAATGTTCATATGCATAGTCGTGCACCTAAAACAAAATGTGTGAATCAACAAAAAGTGAGCAAAGAAACATTAACATTAGAAATAAAAAATTGCAACACTCATCATTTTATTTTCTAGGGCCTCTGCTAAAAAAATATATTTATAATGTTTGAGAGTTCTAAGTAATTTTCAAGCAGAAAAATATTGATTTTACATGTAGGAGAGAAATGTCAGAATTGGCCTGGTAAAAAAGTGATTAAACTGAGAAAATGGACCATTTTAGGAAAAAAAATAAGATCATTTTGGAAACTGATGACAGCAACACATTAAAAAAAAAAAAAGTTGGCGTGGAGCCATGTTTACCACGATGTAGCATCCCCTTAAGACTCTGTAAAGGTCTGGGAACTGAGGAGACCAATTGCTTGAGTTTTGGGAGAGGAATGGTGCCCCATTCTTGCCTGATACTGCGCCTTGAAAAAGTATTCATACCCCTTGAAATTTTCCACATTTTCTCATGTTACAACCAGCGGCGGCTGGTGTGGGAGGGGCGCTGGGGTGCCGCCTCCCCGCTGGCAAAAGACGAAAGAAAAAAAAAGTCAACCCCGCCCACCTACAGGTGGCACCGGTACATTGACTTTCTTTTTTTTTTTTCTTTTCGGCTCCTTGGCTGTCACATGACAGCCAAGTAAGTGAGCCTATTGGTCGGCCATTCAAGCCTATGCATGTGCGCTTCTTCCTGCGGCCATGCATAGGCTGATTGGCTGCCCTGAGCCTCCGCTCAGGGTGATTGGATGAGGGGCCGGGGGCGGGTCACTGTGGCAGCGGAGGTGATTTCCGCTCCCACAGAGACCATGACCGCCCGGGGACGACGAGGGGGGGACAGCCGCTCTCCGTGTGCCGAACTCTGCAGACCCAGCACGCTCTCGCATGCCGAATCTCTGCAATAATCCTGCCTGCTGGATGGGGTAAGTGCAGGGGGGGGGGACTCTGCAATGTACCCCACCTGTGTCCCTGGCTGCAAACTGCCCCCACCTGTGTCCCTGGCTGCAAACTGCCCCTCCTGTGTCACTGGCTGCATAACTGCCCCCACCTGTGTCACTGGCTGCATAATTGCCCCCACCTGTGTCACTGGCTGCATAATTGCCCCCACCTGTGTCACTGGCTGCAAACTGCCCCCACCTGTTTCACTGTATACTGTGTCCTGTGATGCTGAGCTGTATACTGTGCCCTGTGATGCTGAGCTGTATACTGTGCCCTGTGATGCTGAGCTGTACACTATGTCCTGTGATGCTGAGCTGTATACTGTGTCCTGTGATGCTGAGCTGTATACTGTGTCCTGTGATGCTGAGCTGTATACTGTGTCCTGTGATGCTGGGGCTGTATACTATGTCCTGTGATGCTGAGCTGTATACTCTGTCTTGTGATTCTGGGGCTGTATACTTTATCCTGTGATGCTGAGCTGTATACTCCTGACACAATATGTGGAATACAGGGGACGGAGTGGGTGGATTCTATAAGGGGTGGGGCTTATTAAAAGTAGGAGGGGTCAAAGGGAAGGGCGGGGCCTGGCACCACCCCATCCAAAAACTTCACCAGCCGCCACTGGTTACAACCAAAAATATAAATGTATTTTATTGGGATTTTATGTGATAGAATGACACAAAGTGGCCCATAATTGTGAAGTGGAAGGAAAATGATAAATGATACAAATAAATCTGTGAAAAGTGTGGGGGGTATTTGTATGGCGCCCCCCGGAGTCAGTACTTTGTAGAACCGCCTTTCACTGCAATTACAGCTGCAAGTCTTTTTGGGGAAGTCTCTACCAGCTTTGCCCATCTAGAGAGCACATTTCTGCCCATTCTTATTTGCAGAATCCCCCAAGCTCTGTCAGATTGAATGGAGAGCGTCTGTGATCAGCAATTTTCACGTCTTGCCACAGATTCTCAATGGGATTTAGGTCTGGACTGTGACTGGGCCATTCTAACCCATGAATATGCTTTGATCTAAACCATTCCATTGTAGCTCTGGCTGGATGTTTAGGGTCGTTGTCCTGCTGGAAGGTGAACCTCCACCCCAGTCTCAAGTCTTTTGCACACTAACAGGTTTTCTTCTAAGATTGCCCTGTATTTGGCTCCATCCATCTTCCCATCAACTCTGACCAGCTTCCCTGTCCCCGCTGAAGAAAAACATCCCCACAACATGATGATGCCACCACCATGTTTCACGGTGGGGATGGTGTGTTCAAGGTGAAGTGCAGTGATTTGGCGTTTTGCTTTTAGGCCAGAAACTTCAATTTTGGTCTCATCTGACCAGAGCCCCTTCTTCCACATGTTTGCTGTGTCCCCCACATGGCTTCACGTAGATTACAAATGGGACTTCTTATGGTTTTCTTTCACCAATGGCTTTCTTTTTGCGACTCTTCCATAAAGGGCAGATTTGTGGAGGGCACGACTAATAGTTGTCCTGTGGACAGATTCTCCCACCTGAGCTGTGGATCTCTGCAGCTCCTCCAGAGTTACCATGGACCTCTTGGCTGCTTCTCTGATGAATGCTCTCCGGTCAGTTTAGGTGGACGGCCATATCTTGGTAGGTTTGCAGTTGTGCACTCTTTCCATTTTCAGATGATGGATTGAACAGAGCTGTCACATACCTGGTGGTAGAGTCTGACTTATGCAGTAGGCAACCTCTCTTACGGCCCTTGTTCCAGAACCCCTGGTAGAGTAGACAGGGAGCGCTGGAGCACAGGGGAGCACGAGGGCTGGATGGGACACTGGTGGTATGAAGTTGTCCCGTAGTCCGTGCTAGGCTGAAGAGTAGTGGTGCAGGCTGGGTCATTAACTTGCGGTAAGAGCGGTACCGAAGGAGCAGGCAATTGGATGGTCGGGTGCAGGCGGGGTTGTTAACAGGCAGGCAGGTAAGGTACAGAAGGAGCAGGCAATCGGATGGTCGTAGACAAGCTGGGGGTCGGTGCGGGCAGAGTTCAAGCAGACGTGGGTTCCGGCCGGGTCACAGGTAATCAGGAAGCTCATAACGGGTAGCTCAGGAACACAGTAACGCTGTAGAATGGACAGCACTTGCTACAGGAAGCAGACTGTTTAAATAGAGCTGCCCGGCACCGCCTCCTCCGGGAGCGCGAGGAAACAACAACAAAATGCAAACAAGTCCTCAGCACAATCTTCTCCTAACAAGAGCTCCGTGAGATGTTCAAAGATTGGGATATTTTTTTACAACCTAACCCTGCTTTAAACTTCTCCACAACTTTATCCCTGACCTGACTGGTGTGTTCCTTGGCCTTCATGATGCTGTTTGTTTACTAAGGTTCTCTAACAAACCTCAGAGGGCTTCACAGAACAGCTGTATTTATACTGAGATTAAATTACACACAGGGGGACTCTATTTACTAATTAGGGGACTTCTGAAGGCAATTGGTTCCACTAGATTTTGCTTATGAGTATCAGAGTAAAGGGAGCTGAATACAAATGCCCCCCACACTTTTCACAGATTTATTTGTAAAACATTTTGAAAACCATTTATTATCTTCCTTCCACTTCACAATTATGAGCCACTTTGTGTCGGTCCATCACATAAAATCCCAATAAAATACATTCACGTTTATGGTTGTAACGTGACAAAATATGGAAAATTCCAAGGGGTATGAATACTTTTTCAAGGCAATGTACCTATAGGTAAAAGTCAGTAAAGGAAGTTTACTACCTCTTTAAGACAAGTACATGGCACAACAGACGCTAATCAGGAATATGGAACCTTGTAGTAACCTTCTTTAAATTGGAACTGAAGGAAACATGCTGATTGCGAACATTCAGGCTTTCTATTACTGACGAGACTTGCAATGGTACATAAAAAGTGATGGGGTGGCCGTAGAGCCACCCAAATCACTTTTACTAAACATCTGATTGCCGGCTGTAAAAAATGATACGTAAAAAAAAAAACCTATACGTCTTATGGATGTGAAGTGGTTAAAAACCCAGAGATTCATATCAAACGCTCAATGTATTTATATTGATCATAGACAGCTTGATCATATCAATGAAGGTTCATGAATTGCTTGCAATTAGCAGGTTGTTCCAATATAGCACAACGACAGGGAGTCTGCTGCAGTGTTACCAACCTAACAGATTAAAATTTACTGACACGACACCCAAAATTTACTGGCAGGAGAAAAGTGCCCATTTTTTTTACTGGCTGCCAGTAAAAATACTGGCGGTTGGCAACGCTGGGTCTGCTGCTGAGTATGAGCTGAGCAGTGAACTACCTCAGTTGCAAGTTTTTGCACTTCCCTCTTGCTAAAAGGCAGTTGCCCCTTTTGTCTACCTCTTGGCATGGGTGTCCGCAGGTAGGGACAAGGGGGGGCAATTGCCCCCCCCCCGGCATCAGGGATCGGATCGGGGGTTCCCCAGTAGGTCCTTATCCTCTTGAGCCATGTATGCAGTCTCTGACCATCTCCTGTACCATGTCCACAGTCTCTGACTGTTTCCTGTACCATGTCCGCAGTCTCTGACCGTATCCTGTACTATGTCCGTAGTCTCTGACGCCTGTATCATGTCCTATGCCAGTCTCTGACGCCTGTACCAT
>BLSH010210857.1:353552-366560 GCA_018402905.1 Glandirana rugosa | reverse complement strand
TACCATGTCCGCAGTCTCTGACCGTATCCTGTACTATGTCCGTAGTCTCTGACCATCTCCTGTATCATGTTTGCAGTCTCTGACCATCTCCTATACTATGTCCGCAGTCTCTGACCAGATCCTGTACTATGCCCATAGTCTCTGACCATCTCCTGTATCATGTTTGCAGTCTCTGACCATCTCCTATACTATGTCTGCAGTCTCTGACCATCTCCTATACTATGTCTGCAGTCTCTGACCGTATCCTGTACTATGTCCGTAGTCTCTGACCATCTCCTGTATCATGTTTGCAGTCTCTGACCATCTCCTATACTATGTCCGCAGTCTCTGACCGTATCCTGTACTATGCCCATAGTCTCTGACCATCTCCTGTATCATGTTTGCAGTCTCTGACCATCTCCTATACTATGTCTGCAGTCTCTGACAATCTTCTATAATATGTCTGCAGTCTCTGACCGTGATAATGTAATAATGACATTGTCAAAAAGGGGCAGAGCATGGATGACCTTAAAATTATGCCCTCCCCTGAAAAAAGTTCTGCGGACGCCCATGCCTCTTGGCCTGACCCTGCTACAATTTCAAGCTTACTGTCGCAAGCTGAATTAGGATGCATAGGCACTGTGTAATGCAGTTAGCCAAATTAGCCACTAGATGGCAGGCTTGTACCTAAAATATCAGTAAAGAGAAGGGGGCTGGTTGTATTGAGTGTATCAGTTTTCTTTATGGTACACCATGGGACACAGAGCATCTTCATATCCATGCCAATAGGGTTATGCTTCCACCTCCAGTTGATTGGACACTGGTAAAAAATAAAAATATAGTCCCTGCTGCTGCTGCTGCATATTTACCCATAACTAAAATACTGAAAGCTGCTTTCCTTATGTGTACAACTCTGGTATGACTATGTCCTTGCTGTTTAACCATCTGTAGACCGGCCACACTTCAATGTTTATTGTCTCCCTAGTGTCTTAACCCCTTGCTTACTGGGCACTCAAACCCCCCTCCTGCCCAGACCAATTTTTTGGCTTTCAGCGCTGTTGCATTTTGAATGAGAATTGCACGGTCGTGCGACGTTGTACCCAAACAAAATTTATATTATTTCCCCCCCACAAATAGAGCTTTCTTTTGGTGGTATTTGATCACCTCTGCGTCATTTCTGATCGCCGCTATAAACAAACAAAAAGCGACGATTTTGAAAAAAAGAACAATATTTTTTTTACTTTTTGCTAAAATACAAATCCAAAAAAAAAAAAATAAATAAAAAAAATTATTCATCAGGTTTGGCCGATATATATTCTTCTACATATTTTTGGTAAAAAAAAGAAAATCGCAATCGGCGTATATTGATTGGTTTGCAAAAAGTTATCGTGTCTACAATCTTTGGGAATTGACATTTTTATTATTTATTTATTTTTTACTAGTAATGGCGGCAATCTACGATCTTTATCGGGACTGTGAAATTGGGGCGGACATGTCAGACATTTTTGACACTTTTTTGGGACCAATGACATTTATACAGCGATCAGGAATTTAAATATCCACTGATGACTGTATAAATGGCATTGGCAGTGAAGGGGTTAACCTGCAGGGGGCAGTGAAGGGGTTAACTGTGTTCCCTAGGCGTGTTCTAACTGTGGGGGGGGCAGGGCTGGCCGGGACATAACAGATCTAACTGATCCCAGTGACAGGGGTTAGTAGATCTGTCATGTCCCCTGTCACAGAACGGAGAACCGCCGTGTTTACATCGGCGGTTCCCCGTTCTGCGGCTCTGACAGGGTATCGCGGGTCTAGGACAGACATCGAGTCCGCCCGACCCGCGGGCACGCCCACGCAGTGTGCGGCGGGCGCGGGTGGCTGCCGCCTGTGAGTGCGCGCCACGAGCGCGCACAAGGGCTGGACGTCCACCCGGAGATTCAGATCCACGCTGGAGCTGTACTTCGGCTATATCGTGGATCTGAAGGGGTTAAATAAAATTATGACCTCCTTTTATCTTTACAACGCTGCCCTCTTGCCAGTCTGATTCTGAAGTCAAAATCTTTCTCTGTTCAGCCAGCTATCCTTTATTAAAGTGGAAGTAAACTTCTGTAGCCAATGGCCCCCTTAGGGGTGGCTGGTAGTTGTGGTTCACCTGTCACTCTGCCCTCAATCACACAATTTTCCTTTCATCTCTAGTCACTGAACAGGCCGATACTTTGTTTTTGTTGTGTTATTGAGGGGGTGAACTTGGATGGGGTAGGGATGATTGTGGGATGCCCCAAGAAATCAGGAACGGGACCATTCTATATACACCTCCGTATATACACTCCTTCTTCCTCCAGCACTGTCACTTGCTGACTGTTACACTCCTTCACTTCTCTCCTGCACAATGCTTGCTTCTTGCCAGTGAGGCCTGAAGGGATATTTATCAGGCCTCCATCACATTACTGATAGCAGGACCTCCGGACCGCCCATTACAGGCAAGGGCCACTGGCCCAAGAAATGTAGCGGAGTACAAATATGCTAGCAGGGCTCGATGGACTACTACTCCCAGCCCATCCGCTTCCAGGCCACCTCAGCCCACCTGGCTGCTCTGGCCTACTCCACTGCCCAGTGACACTGCTCCCCTGACTGGCTCCTCTGACCTCCAGAGACTGCTTATTACATCCTCCCAGCCTGCTCCAGTCCTCTTCTCCAACTCCCAGAGTGTTCACTCCCCGACAACAACACCGGTGGATCCTTTAAAGAGTCTTTCCTGTAGCCTCTCTGTTGCTCCCCTGCTCCCTTGTGCTGCTCCAGGATCTCTTCTCCACTTCTGGCTGCACCCAAGCCACCAGGACTCAAGATCACCCCCCCAGATTGGGGGCTTAAAGGTGATGCCTCAGCAACCTCTGCTACATCTCCACTCTTCCACCCGACACTCTCCTCCCCCGACTGGGCTAATCCTGGGTATTTAAGGAGGCCTGCCCCCTGCCAACCCAGGTTGAGGATTGGTCAGGGCTCCTTAGAACACCCGAGATAGCTACACCTCCCCTCCACCTCACTTTACAGAAAGCACCAGTACCTTCAGGAAAGAAGTGGGAGGTTCTGATGACACATCTGTGATCCACCCAGTCCTTCCTGAGCCACTCCCAGCCCAGAACCAAAACAATTAGGCCTGCATAACACTCAGGCCTGGATAAATTTGCCTCTCCTATCAAAAATCCTATTTACACAGCACCTATCACTATAGGGGTGCTACACTTCCATTGATTATTTGTGCCTATAATAAGGCTTACCTATAGGTACTGTAAATATCTCCTAAACATGCACCGTTTAGGAGATATCTGCTTTAAATGCAGCCGATGACATCATCGGCGCATGCACTTTGAAGGAACGGCCACTCGTGGCGTTTTGTCAGAGCCCTGTGCCGTGACTGCCGGCTCCCATGTGTGCACAGGAGTGACGTCACACAGCTCTGGCCACTCACATAGCCGGAGTCCGCGGACCCAGAAGGAAGATGGGTGAAGATGGATGCTGGCTCCAGCGATGACAACAAGGGCTTTGTTTGCAGGTAAGTTTCACATAATCTACTATTTCCAAACTTCTCAGTCTAACCTCCTCCTTTGACCTGAAGCAATGGACACAAGCTTCTACTCACTCTGAAGGCAATACCTTTGACCTTGTTTTCTCGCACCTATGCACTCAGTTCTATGGGGAGCCCCACCTAGCGGCCACTGCAGAAGCAGCTTTTCACACCTTCCAGCAAGGCCGCCGCACAGCGGAGGAGTATGTCTCCGAATTCCGGCGCTGGAGCGCTGACACAGCCTGGAACGATGCGGTTACCAATTCAGGCTGGGCCTCTCAGAGCCGCTCAAGGATGAGCTGGCTCACATCGGGGTGCCTCATACCCTCGATGCCCTGATCAATCTGTCCATACAGATTGATGGTCGTCTGCAGGAAAGCGATCCCCTGCCTCTGGTCTGGTCCTCTCTCTTCCAGCGGTTGGGAACCGCAGCTGTGTTCACAAAATTAGACCTCAGCGGGGCGTACAATCTCATCCGCATACGGGAAGGGAACACCACAGGCACGTGAGATGTGTGCTTGCCCGCCTTCGGCAACATGGCCTATATGCCAAGGTGGAAAAATGCGCTTTTGAACACACCAGCATATCCTTCCTTGGCTTTGACATCTCGGATACAGAAATATCTATGGACCCGCAGCAGGTCTCAGCCATCCTGGACTGGCCAGCGCCAGCCGACTAAAAGGTTGTCCAACGGTTCGTAGGATTCGCAAACTTCTACAGAAAGTTCATTAAGGGGTTTTCGGCGGTCATAGCACCCATCACCTAACTCACAAAGCAGGACTCTCGCTTCCGTTGGACTCCTGAAGCCCAAGAGGCCTTCACAAAACTTAAAGAACTGTTTACCTCTGCCCCCGTTCTTAAACACCCAGACCCGGCTCTGCCCTATTTTCTCGAAGTGGGCGCATTTGAGACAGCAGTGGGAGCAGTTCTCTCTCAGAGACGAGGCCCAAAGGCCACGCTCCATCCCATTGCTTTCTTCTCCCAGAAGCTCTCACCCCCCGAGAGAAACTATGACGATGGTGACCGGGAACTGCTGGCAATCAAATCCGCCCTGGAGGAATGGCGGTACCTTCTGGAAGGAGCTGCTCACCCTGTTCTGGTCTTCACAGACCACAAGAATCTCGAGTATCTGAGGAAGACTAAGAGGCTCAAACCTCGACAGGCAAGGTGGGCACTATTCTTCTCATGGTTTCAGCTGCACATAACATACAGGTCTGGGTCCAAAAATGTGAAGCCGGGCGCCCTGTCCAGAAGGTTCTATGATCCGGAGGATTCCTCTCCTCCAGACACCATTCTACCTGCCAACAGCTTCCTGCTGACCCAAGAGGACTTTCCCACCCGGATCCTTAGTGGGTAGCACCATGCCAGCAGATCATGGGCTCACCATAACCAACTTTTCATCCCACAGGAGCTGCGCCTAGCAGCGCTTGAACTCTGCCACCACCTCAAACTAGGCAGGCACATCGGGGGTCGTAAGACGGCAGAGCTGCTTTTCTGCTCATTTTGGTGGCCCCGCCTGAATGAGGACTGCAAGAACTATGTGAGTGCCTGCCCCGTCTGTGCCAAGAGCAAGACTGAGAGGTCCAAAGCCTGGGGTCTGCTGAATCCATTACCCATTCCGGAACGACCTTGGTCCCAGATCTCGATGGATTATATAGTTAGGTTACCACCATCTGCAGGCAGTACCATTCTTGTGGTGGTAGACTGCCTCACAAAAATGGCCCACTTCATACCCATGAAGGGCACCTCCACAGCAGCTGAAACAGCTGAAATATTCATCAAAAAGGTGGTCCGCCTTCATGGCATCCCCAGCAACATAGTCTCAGATCGAGGGGTGCAGTTTACGTCCCTCTTCTGGAGGTCTCTGTACTCTTCCTTAGGAATTGATCTAGCCTTTTCCACCATGTATCATCCGCAGTCAAACAGAGAGAACTAATACAACCCTTGAGCAGTACCTCCGCTGCTACTCTTCCTACTCTCAGGACGATTGGGCTTCCCTGTTGCCAGTAACCGAGTTCGCTTATAATAACTCAATTCATTCTGCCACTAAGCAAACCCCATTCTGGGAGAACCTCAGCTACCATCCTACCTTCCTACCTGGCCTGTCAATGGAGAGCACTTTACCTGCTGTACTGGAAGTTATCCAGTTCTTAGAGAAAAACAATAAATTGTTACAGGAAACTCTTTCTCAGACCCAGGCACTCAATAAGAAAAGTTTTGACAAGGGAAGACGAGGGGAATTGGAACTGCAACCGGGCCAACGGGTCTGGTTATCAACAAAAAACTGAGGCTGTCCTGCCTCTCCAGGCCAAAATACATTGGACCTTTCCCAGTAAAGAGACAAATCAACAAAGTAGCATTAGAACTGGATCTACCCTCTTCGCTCCACATTCACCCCGTCTTCCACGTGAACCTAATTAAGCCAGTGGTCAAGGACCTCTTCCCTGGGCATAACACAGCTCCACCAGAACCGGTCTTGGGGGACGGAGAGGAGGAGTTTGAGGTGGAAACCATCCTCGACTGCAGGAAGAGAGGAGGCATCATCCAGTATCTGGTAAAGTGGAAAGGCTATGGGCCTGAAGAAAGCTCCTGGGAGCCAGAGAACCACCTGCACCCCAGAGAGCTAATCAGGGCGTTCTGGAGAAGTCACCCGACCAAAAGAGCCCGTTTGGGCATCTGAAGGCTGTCCCTTGGGGCGGGCAATGTTAGGAAAATGGCCGTTTCTGGAGGTCTGTGCGTGTTTGCACGCCTGGGCGCACCAATGGCGCCAAAGTGGCCTATTTAAGCAGACAACACCTTGCAGCAGATGCTGTCCATTCTACAGCATTCCTGTATCCTGTGACCCAGCTATTACTCTGAAGACTTCCTGTATCTGTGACCCCGGCTTTCCTTGGACTTTGTTTGCTTTCAGCCTGCCCTGACCCCCGGCCTGTCTATGACTTCTCTTTACCTGCTCCTTTGTACCTCTCTTGTCCGCACGTTGTCGACCCTGCCTGAACCCGACCATCCGCCTGCCTGATCCTTCTGTACTGCACTGCCAGCCTGTTAACGACCCGGCCTGCATCACTACTCTTCTGTTTGCACGAGCACAGCGGACCCCCAGCTATCACCAGTGACTAAGTCAAGCCCTCGTGCCCCCCTGTGCTCCAGGACTCCCTGTCCCCAATACCAGGGGTTCTCGAACTGTGGCCGCAAGAGAGGTTGTCCCCTGCACAAGTCAGACTCGACCACCAGGTATGTGACAGGGAGATTCGCATCATGGATGTGCAGCCAATAAATCTGCAGTAACTGCGTGATGATATCATGTCACTATGGACCAAAATCTCTGAGGAACGTTATGTTTCCAACGCCTTGTTGAATCTATGCCACGAAGAATGAAGGCAACTCTGAAGGCAACATGGGGTCCAAACCGGTACTAGCAAGGTGCACCTAATCTAGTGGCCAGTGAGTGTATATGTTATTCAAGTGGGCAGTCTAATATAACTATGGACATGTATAAGAACTTGCATTGAAGTATACATCTGATATGTTATATACTGTATCTTTCATAGATCTCATTCCCTTCCCCTTGAAGAAGATTCATAAAGAATGAGTTGAAATGTATTAGGTTCCCCTGGCGGGATATTTCTGCTTACAAAATCTTCAATAATGGATATGTATATTCATCAACCCGGGGGTATTTGGGTATTATAACAGTTGAAGTCATCTGGAATGTGTACCATTATGTCAGAACATAAAATATTTTATGCAAAAATGTTTTCAAAAAATTTCTTAGTAAAAAGTATGTATTTTTTTTGTATCATTTTGTTCTTTCTGTGCCTTTAAAATGGCCCAGGGATAAACCTGAGGCATGGAATCTGGGTCAGGGTTATTAGAGGTTAGGACAGGGTGACTCATCAGTGCCTCCCCCTGGCTCTAGAATATTGGAGAATATTCTAGAAGTTAATGGCAGAAGCTAGGAGGGGTTGCCTTGAATATTTAGGGACCCTTAACCAATCACCCGGAAGTGGGCCTGGGAGGGGACTAAGGAGTCCTTGAATAGCAATGAGCCATGGAGTCGGAGGGAAGATGGAGCAGCAGTGCTGAGGGGAAATGTCACGTACCTGGTGGTGGAGTCTGACTTACGCAGGGGTAACCTCCCTTGCGACCCTGATTCGTGAACCCCTGATGGAGCTAACAGGAGGTCCAGGAGTGAGGATGGCACAAGGGTTGAGTTGGTCACTGGTGACAGTTGTAGTAGCTCTTCCGGTGTCGTGCGGGATTTGAAGAATGGTGGTACAGGCAGGGTCGGCAACTGGCTGGTGGTGCAGTACAAGGGAGCAGGCAAAAGAGTAGTCGGGTACAGGCAGGGTTTGTTAACAGGCTGGCAGCAGAGGTACAAGGGAGCAGGCAAAAGAGTAGTCGGGTACAGGCAGGGTTTGTTAACAGGCTGGCAGCAGAGGTACAAGGGAGCAGGCAAAAGAGTAGTCGGGTACAGGCAGGGTTTGTTAACAGGCTGGCAGCAGAGGTACAAGGGAGCAGGCAAAAGAGTGGTCATGGAAGCCGGGGTCGGTGCAGGCGGAGATCAGAGCAAGGTCAACACAAGCCGGGTCACAGGAACAGGTCAACAGATAAGCAGGTAGCTTCAGGAAAACACACAAATGCTGTAGATCAGACAGCACTTGCTGCAGGGCGCACTCAGCTTAAATGGAGCCGTTTTGCGCCGCTTCCGCAAATGCGAAAAGCGCGGAAAAGTGCCAATAGGTCCTTTGGCACGGGTCTTCTTCTAACAGGAATCTTTCGGTGGGCATTGAGGGACCCCTGGCAGGGAGGGGTTTTACCTCGGGCTGGAGCTCGGGAGGCTGGCCTGGAAGGATCCTACTACAGGAGGCAGTTGGAGGAACCTTTTTGAGAGAGGCAGTAGGAGCAAGGAGAGACAGTGAGTAGATCAGCCAAAACCAAGCTGTTGTTCATGATAAATGGTATCTGATCTACAGTGCTCCTTGTAAAAAGTGGTATTCGCTTTCTTGCGTCTGACTACCTGCTACTGATCTGGCCTGCTTGACTACTTCACTTACCTTCTACCATCCAATCTCCACTGATCTTCTACACCAGGGATAAGCAATTAGCGGACCAGCTATTGCAAAACTACAAGTCCCATCATGCCTCTGGGTGCCATGCTTGTGGCTGTCAGAATCTTGCTATGCCTCATGGGATTTGTAGTTCTGCAACATCTGGAGGTCCGCTAATTGCATATCCCTGTTCTACGCAATTCCTGACCTGACTCTGAGGACACGCTGGCTACCTATCTACCATAGCTGCTGGAAGATCTACAAGGCTCTCGTGCCACTCTGCGCCCTTGTACGTCCTGTTACTTTACCAAGGGCACTGAGCCGGGGGTGGAAGAGATTCATCCACCAGGTACGTCACAAGGCGATTGCAGGCGTCACCACAAAGCCAGCAATTAAAAAAGAAACACATACATAAGACAAAGGACTATAACCATTGGCATTAAAATGGTCGCAGCACTGTTATTGTCTTCAAAGTCCTACTTTATTAAACCTCCATATATATTAAATCCCACAACTCAAGCAAAAAATTCCAAAAGTATTATAAAAACATGACTTGGTCCCCTTTTAAAAAAAAAAAAAGAGATTGGAGTCCAACTAACGCAGATCTTTTGATCCCATGATGAAGCCGCGAGTCAAAGAAGCCTCCAGAACTGTATGAGGAATCCTTGTTTTCTTGCCTACAGCTTGACCCAGGTAAGTCCTAATAGGATGCATAGCTCCCAATTGTTCCTGATTTCGAGGGACTGCCCCTGATTTGGAACAAAGTCCCTCTTTCCTCCTCATTTGTCTCCCATTTTGCTCTGATCTGTATTGTTGAACATAAAATGCACTATTTAACTTTAAAAAGTGTTTCCCGGGGCTAAACCTTTCGGCCGATTTCTAAATTGCTGCATTTGTAAATTTCTAAGCCAGTATAAAGGAACTGTAGTGATAAAAAGCACTTGTAGGTTTGACTAATTTTTTTTTTTTGCTTACTTCTCCTTTAACCACTTCAGCCCCGGAAGGATTTCCAGCTTTAGGACCGGAGCCCTTTTTGCGATTCGGCGCTGCGTCGATTTAACTGACAATTGCGCGGTCGTGCGACGTTGTACCCAAACAAAATTTGCGTCCGTTTTTTCCCACAAATAGAGCTTTCTTTTGGTGGCATTTGATCCCCTCTGCGTCATTTCTGATCGCCGCTATAAACAAAAGAAGAGCGACCATTTTGCAAAAAAAAAAACAAATTTCTTACTTTTTGCTAAAATACAAATCCAAAAAAAAAAATTATAAAAAAACATTTTTTTCATCGGTTTTGGCCGATTTATATTTTTCCTCATACTTGTGATAAAAAAAATCGCAATCGGTGTTTATTGATTGGTTTGTGCAAAAGTGGCCGCGTTTACGGATGGTGAGAATTCATTTCTGGGGTTTTTATTTTTTTTTTATTTTTTACTAATAATGGCGGCGATCTGCGATTTTTAGCGGTACTGCGATATTGCGGCGGACATGTCGGAACATTCTGACACTTTTTTGGGACCATTGGCATTTATACAGCGATCAGTGCTATAAAAATGCACTGATTACTGTGTAAATGCCATTGGCAGTGAAGGGGTTAACCTGCAGGGGGCGCTCTAAGGGTTAACTGTGTTCCCTGGGCGTGTTCTAACTGTCTTACTGTTTGACTGGCAGGGGGAGGGGAGTGATCACAGCTTCCATGTAGAGGAAGGCTGTGATCACTCCCTTCCCCCTCTATCAGAACGGAGGTCCGTGTTTACTTACATGGACCTCCGTTCTTTCACTCCGATCGAGTCCGCTGCACCAGCTCCTTGGCCCCCTCGGAACACAGTGAGCATGTGAGCGCGCCTCCGGCGGCACGCGCGCTCTCACAGTGCGCGATCTGGTAGCCGCCGTCGTATGACGGCGGTTTGCGCAGGGGACCCACCTTGTCGCCGTCAACCTGCAGTTGACGGTCAGCAAGTGGTTAAGGGGGTGTGGCAGGGGGGTGTGTCCTATGCCTACATACTTTTGCTGATAGGTGTCCCTCGTTCCCATCTCAAAAAGTTGGTAGGTATGTAGGGTGTAGCCAGGTGGAGATGGCGACACCACCCTTTATTTTTACTCTCCCTCTACCGAGATACTGATGTTATTCTGCACCATCCTCCTCCAGTCATAGACCTCTATGCAGAGGGCTGAGAATCCTGGGAGTTGTAGTCTGAGATGGCAGCCATGTGATCGCTACACTACAAAGGTTACACTACAGATCCCAATAGGCACTGTGCAGTAGGAGGAGTGGAAAGATGATTTTTATTAAACTGCCCAGGAAAGTTCTTCCTCTTGGCACCGTGGTCAGAGTTAGAGAGAGAGCACCTCTGTCTGAATGTTCATCTGCCAGTAGGAGATCATAGCAGCAGAGATCCGAGCCTGAATGGAAGTGAGGACACCCAGGGTCGGTGCAGCACTGCCCACATCCCAGCAGCACTCACCCTCTGCTTCCCACTTCTGATCAAGGGAGGAGAGAATGAGGCCCCCCCCCCATCTTTACAGCAGGAGGTCACCGCAGCATCCCAGGGACTGGTGAAAGGGCTATTCACCCATTGATGATACTGCTAGCAGGGACTGAGCCACTGAGAGCAGGATACCAATTGAACCCAATCTATACCGCACCCATACTGCACTTATTCCAAACTTAGACTGCACTTTTATCAACCCAATACCACATTATACTGAACCTTTACAGCTCCTGAACCAAATCTACTTGGCACCTGTGCTGAGACTTTACCATACCTATACTGCACGCAAGCAGGGCTGCCAACCGCCAGTAAATTTACTGACAGTTTGTCAAAATCAGTGATTTTTACAACTGTCTATAAATATCAGGGTCTGATAATTTGTCATGCTGTGCTGACTTTTTAAGTGTAAACCAGGTTAATTACTTGATATGGGTATTGTCAGTGTTTCCATGTTGTGTTTAAATATCAATTGTCTTAGTTTTTAATAAGAGTTCAGTTATTTTTCAGGTTGCCAGTAAAAAATGTGCTCCGCCAGTAAATTTGCCATGCTTTGCCAGTAAAAAAACGATGCAGGAGGTTGGCAACACTGCACGCAAGTTAACTGCGACTGACGTTATGTGCACCAACGCTCATAAAGGGCCCCATCGTTAGCCAGCTGAAAGGACTGCTGCTCCTGTAAAAAATATTCTGCAAGGCTCCCTTGTTCTCCTGCCCCCTCCTACCTCCTTTTTTGTGGACAGTGCATACTCATCATTCTAGGACTAGCATCACCACCATTAATGTGCTCTGGTAGTATAGTTCCAGCTCTCAGTAGATTATACTTTGCTACTGCTCTCTGCTGCACTTGAGGGGCCTTGCTATTGTTTATGCTGATGTCATCTTATGTCTAATAATTTTGTAGGCTAAATTGTTAATATCATTGTTAATTCATTTCATGCTTGCTTAGTTACCGATCAAATTGGGTGACAATATAATAAATTTGTCTTTGCTACCTGGTTTGGTGCCTGTTTTCTTTGATATAACACTACTATTGGGTATTAAGTATTACTTTCAGTGATTTATTGTGATATTGTATGTTTGTACACCCATAGAAGGGCAGGGTTGGTGCAACCATAAGTTAGCCTAGGCAGCTGCCTTAGGGCACCAGGATGGGGGGGGGGGGGTAATCTGAATCCCCAGCCACTTGCTGAGGGATCCAGATTTTAACTGCTGCAGTCATGTGCTTTTAAGACACGCCGGGCCACTGTAGTGGCCAGGAGTGTGGGTACTTTTCTAAAGCCGACTGTTGGCTTTCAATGTGGAGGTGATACAAGCGGCCGTGGAGTCGCTGATTACTTCCACAACTCCCCCTCCCCCAACATGTTCACTGGCCTGGTGCGCTCATAGCGGGTGTTGCTTGGAAGGGCGGCAGAAGCTCAGCGGACCTCTGTCTGCTGAGCCTCCTTCCTATGCACAGAACAGGAAGTGAGGCGTATGATGTCACTACCTGGCCCTGAGCTGTCAATCACCAGGATTAGTGCCCAGTGAAGGGACTGATTGAACACAGATAGTGCTCTGTCAGCTGCAGTGGTGTACAGAGGAGACATCCAGGGTCTAATAGACCCAGGATTTCTTATGGGGACCTACAGAGGAGACATGTGGTGACGTCGACTGTCTCGTGATAGACACAAGTTAGTCAGGGAAGTGACCCGTGATTAGGACCACTAACTGTCGAGTCCCGGTCCATCACTGTAGTATGCGGAGTGAAGGACAAGACACGTATCCTTCCTCCGAGTCGTCTGTCTCCAGGCGACTCGAAGACGGCGGGAAGGTTCGTTGTGGGCGATACTCGCGTGGTCCGGTCACTTGTACAACCCCCTCCCCCTCAACACCTTCATTAGTCGCTGAGGTGCCGGCGAACATAGTGGAGGTGTAACTTTCGGTTGTC
>BLSH010210857.1:264628-291874 GCA_018402905.1 Glandirana rugosa | reverse complement strand
AGTGGGAGGAAAAGTGCCCCATCATTGGTATCAGTGGGAGGAAAAGTGCCCCATCATTGGTATCAGTGGGAGGAAAAGTGCCCCATCATTGGTATCAGTGGGAGGAAAAGTGCCCCATCATTGGTGTCAGTGGGAGGAATAGTGCCCTATCATTGGTGTCAGTGGGAGGAATAGTGTCCCATCATTGGTGTCAGTGGGAGGAATAGTGCCCTATCATTGGTGTCAGTGGGAGGAATAGTGCCCTATCATTGGTGTCAATGGATAGAATGGTGCCCCAAGGGCCAGATAAAGGCAAGCAAAAGGCCACATCCGGCCTCCGGGCCACAGTTTGGAGACCACTTCTCTACTCTGTACGTGGCAGGCGGGGAAGTGTTGCAGCTTAAAGGGTTAGTTTACCTACAGAAGAAAAAAAGGTGAACGCATCACAGGTCCAAGAAAACTACGACCAATCACAAAGCGCAGTGCGACTTGCGCATGTGCAGCTGGAAACGGGCTGTGAACCCGCAAAGCTTCCCCTCTTTCCCTTAGGCCCCATTCACACCTCAGCATTTTGTAACTTGAAGAGGTATTTTTGTTGCGCGAATCAAACAGATTTGGGCTTTTGTATTCCCATAGAAATTAATGGAAAAGCACCATTCGTGCGACTTTCTGATCGAATGAAAAAAAGTAAAAAATAAAATAGTAATAATATATGAATAAATAAATGTAAAATAAATGCAAAAATAACTAAAATCATCATAAATAAGTAAAATAAATGAATAATATGTAATAATACATTAATAAATAATAATTAACTTCTAACCTTAAAAAATATTAAATACATTATTATTATTATTATTATTATTATTATTATTAGAGCTTCACCTCTTCTGGGAAGGCTGCCCACAAGGTTTAGGAGTGTCTATGGGAATGTTTGACCGTTCTTCCAGAAGAGCATTTGTTAGGTCAGGCACTGATGTTGGATGAGAAGGCCTGGCTCACAGTCTCCACTCTAATTTACCCCAAAGGTGTTCTGTTGGGTTGAGGTCAGGACTCTGTGCAGGTCAGTCAAGTTCCTCCACCCCAAACTCGCTCATCCATGTCTTTATGGACCTTGCTTTGTGCAATGGTCCAAACCATTTGGTGGAGGGGGGGATTATGGTGTGGGGGTTGTTTTTCAGGGGTCGGGCTTGGCCCCTTAGTTCCAGTGAAGGGAACTCATAAGACGTCAAGACATTTTGGACAATTTCATGCTCCCAACTTTGTGGGAAGAGTTTGGGGATGGCCCCTTCCTGTTCCAACATGACTGCGCACCACTGCACAAAGCAAGGTCCATAAAGACATGGATGAACGAGTTTGGGGTGGAGGAACTTGGCTGGCCTGCACAGAGTCCTGACCTCAACCCAATAGCACACCTTTGGGATGAATTAGAGTGGAGACTGCGATCCAGGCCTTCTCATCCAACATCAGTGCCTGACCTCACAAATGCTCTTCTGGAAGAATGGTCAAACATTCCCATAGACACTCCTAAACCTTGTGGACGGCCTTCTTAGAAGAGGTGAAGCTGTTATAGCTGCAAAGGGTGGGCCAACTCAATATTGAACCCTACGGACTAAAGCCTCGTACACACGGTGCAACGGTCGTATGAAAACGGTCTTACAACCAGCTTGCTATACGATCATCCGACCGTTAGTACGCGCGATTAGAACAGCCGACGTGCGACGGTCGTACAACAGAAGTTGGATGAGCAGACTAGAAAACTTTGGTTGTACGACCATTGTACCGTGTGTACAGAGAAGCTGGTCCAACAAAGTTGCTCAGAAGTCAGGAACGCCCGGAAGTGTCCGTTGTGGGAAACCTGCGTTCCTAATTCACAAATCACATTCACCTGAACTTCCTCTTTATACGCTCGTAGCACGTCACTACGTTAGGCTTGGTCGTACGATCGCTTAGTGCAATACGCGAGATACAACAGCCAACATACGCTTTTGGCCGTTCGGTCGTACGACCGTCGTACCCGTGTGTACGAGGCTTAAGACTGGGATGCCATTAAAGTTCATGTGCATGTAAAGGCAGGTGTCCCAATACTTTTGACAATATTGCGGATGTACAGTATTTCCTAGTTCTTCTATGTTGGCCCCTTTATAATTGAGCTTCCCTTTCCAGGTATTCGTTTCGGGAACGGCGTCACTCGGATGATGCGGAGCGCAATGCCTGTAATGCAGAGCACTCGGCACAATGTTGGTGTGTGGGAAATGATGGGTAATTGCCCTGCTGTTAGCGGAGACGAGAAAATAGCTGAAGTTCCCATTTCAAGAAATAAAGACAAATTTCCGTTCTCAAGGGAAAGAGTCAATGCATGCTGGCCAATTATCCTATCAGAGTGCGGGCAACCTAAAGCATGTGGTTAAAGGGCTACTTCACTTTTACCCCCCCCCACAAAAAAAACTGCAAAACTGCCAATGCAGGTAAGGGGCGCCTGTAGATTAAAACAAGCTTTGACCAGTGGCAGGGCGCACGGGCGCCGCCCCCCCCCCCATCCATGCATCAGGCCCCCTGATCTACATGCAGGGCGCCGGATGCATGGATTCCAGTGGGGGAGGAGGAGTGTTTTTTTTAAGCCAGAGGCTCTAATAGGCTTAAAAAAAGAGTGGTCTCGGGGCGCAGAGCACTGTGCACCCAGCCCACCCAGTTGTGTAACAATAGCCAACGGAAATTCGCTACTTTCACACTGAATGTGCTCCTGACCAATCAGGAAGCGGGTTGTGAGACCCGTTTCCCGATTGGCCGAAAGGACAGGTCATCCTATTGGCTGCCAAGAAGGAGCGAGGAGACATATGGAGCCGGGACACAGAGGATACAAGCTGCCACCATCTCTGCCTGTCAGCACAGGTGTGGGGGTCCGTGGTCAGGTCTGTCTGCTGCAGGGGCTTTGCTAGGTCTACAAAAGATCTGGGGCTAGAGCCCTTAGCAGCGAAGTAAAGAAAGTCATATGCTTGAGCGGGCATACACATGTATAGAGTATACGTGTGTGTGTGTGTGTGTGTGTGTATATATATATATATATATATTGTTACATATCTGAGTGCAGATCCTCCTTACAACAGGGTCCCCAAAGAGCCCCTTCCTTACATCAGGGTCCCCAGAGAGCCCCTTCCTTACATCAGGGACTCCAAAGAGTCCCTTCCTTACATCAGGGTCCCCAAAGAGCCCCTTCTTTACATCAGGGTCCCCAGAGAGCCCCTTCCTTACATCAGGGTCCACAGAGAGCCTCTTCCTCACATAAGGGTCCACAGAGAGCCCACCCTTACATCAGGGTCCACAGAGAGCCTCCCCATATATCAGGGTCCCCAGAGAGCCTCCCCATACATCAGGGTTCCCAGAGAGCCTCCCCATACATCATCATCCCCAGAGAGCTCCCCATACATCATCGTCCCCAGAGAGCCTCCCCATACATCAGAGTCCCTAGAGAGCTCCCCATACATCATCGTCCCCAGAGAGCCTCCCCATACATCAGAGTCCCTAGAGAGCTCCCCATACATCATCGTCCCCAGAGAGCCCCCTATACATCAGAGTCCCTAGAGAGCTCCCCATACATCAGAGTCCCCAGAGAGCTCCCCATACATCATCGTCCCCAGAGAGCCCCCTATACATCAGGGTCTCCAGAGAACCTCCCCATACATCAGGGTCTACAGAAAGCCTTCCCCTTGCATCAGGGTCTACAGATAGCCTCCTCATACAGCAGGGGCTACAGAGAGCCCCCCTCCCCATACATCAGGGTCCCCAGAGAGCACCCCTTACATCAGGGCCCCCAGAGACCCTCCCCATACATTAGGGTCCCCAGAGAGCCTCCCCATAAATCAGGGTCCCCAGAGAGCCTCCCCACACATCAGAGAAAGAGGATGGTGGATGAGAGGGGGCGAAAGAGAGACCCTCTAGCCCTGCCTGCAGTCCCTACTGTCCCAGCCTCTGTCTGTGTGGGTAGGTGTGTGTGGGATCCACCTCCCTCCTGCCCGTCCTTGGTCAGCCTTTTTTCTTCCTGTCCCATGACAGTCACAGCGAGCTAGGAGAGGAGCTTGGAGAAGGAGTGCAGGCTCTGGGAGGCACCGGAGATGCTGCTCATGGTGGTGGTGAGGCCTCATCTCCTCTCTCTCACTCCCCCCTGGGCTCTTCCCGGCCGCCCAGGCTTCCTCCTCCCTATTTGAAGATGCCACTGGACCAGCAGCGTCTGCTCCAGTCTAGGACCATGACAAGGGGGCTGGGCTCAACTTTTTAAGCCCCACAAGAACTAGCGCAGAAGAGGAGGAAGTGGAATCCTCCTCTGCTTTGAATGCTGGGCAGGGAGGGAGTCGCGGCCGTGATGTCACTGGTTGCTTAACACTAGGCGGCTCTAGCAATTAGTGACCAGGAGTAGAGTCAGGTGGAGGCGAGGGTGGAGCTGGAGCCCCTGCCTCCTGCATTCTGGACCAGGACATACCTGCTAATTGCAGTACTGCATCCACCCTGTAAGAGACTCGGGGCTATGGGCCCCAGACTCGGGGCTATAGCCCCAATAGCCACCCCCTAGCAACGCCCCTGGTCAGCTGCCCCCCCCCAACTGATGGAGCAGCAGCCGCCACTGGCTTTGACCAAAGGTAAATAATGCCCTTACTATAGGTGCTGTCCGTTTACATTCCTCCCGAAGCCTGGCCAAAAAACTCCCAGAGACGACATCACCCTGCCCTGTTGCTAGGACGTTGCTAAGACGCTCCCAGCTAATTAACATTACAAGCATGCTATAGGATAGCTAGCAGTCAGAACAGCTTCTAAAAATTGTAACCATTATTGCTTAAGACCCCCAGGTAGAGGCCGGTCTGATGGATTTCCTGCTCTTCGGAAGCCTCATTTCCGCCGTGGACCCCGTCGCCGTGCTGGCCGTGTTTGAAGAGGTTCATGTCAACGAGACCCTTTTCATCATCGTGTTTGGAGAGTCTCTGCTGAACGACGCCGTGACCGTGGTAGGTGCTGCATGCGCAAAAGTTTTCACCCTGTTTCTCGTGACAGAACAAACGCACACTGCCTGCATCCCAATAGGGGTACTGCCTGCCAGTGGATGCATGGAAATGGCACTGCCTGCCAGTGGATGCATGGAAATGGCACTGCCTGCCAGTGGATGCATGGAAATGGGACTGCCTGCCCGTGGATGCATAGAAATGGGACTGCCTGCCCGTGGATCCACGGCCATACAGAGGTCATAAACCCAAAACCAAAAATGTCATAGATTGCAGCTCACCAATCATTAGATGTGGTGGCTGCATTAGTTTTCTTTGGCTTTTCCCTCTCTGTGTGCCCCTGGTGATCTGGCCAGCAACACATCTTCCTGTATTTGAGCGCCCCCACTTTTTATTCTCTTACAGCATTGCCAGTCAGTCTGGGGGGGGGGGGGGGAGTGTTTTAGCAGATTTAAATACACTAACAAATTAACCACTTCAGCCCTGGAAGGATTTCCCCCTTTAGGACCAGAGCGCTTTTTTGCGATTCGGCACTGCGCCGCTTTAACTGACGTGGTCGTGCAAAGATTTGCGTCCTTTTTTCCCCACAAATAGAGCTTTCTTTTGGTGGTATTTGATCACCGCTGCGTCATTTCTGATCGCCGCTATAAACAAAAGAAAAAGAGCGTCAATTTTGCAAAATAACCTGTTTTTCTTACTTTTTGCTAAAATACAAATCCAAAAAATATATAAAAAAAACATTTTTTTCATCGGTTTTGGACGATTTATATTCTTCCTCATATTTTTGGTAAAAGAAATCACAATCGGCGTTTATTGATTGGTTTGTGCTAAAGTTGCAGCATTTACGGATGATGAGAATTCATTTCTGGGGTTTTTATTTTTTACTGGTAATGGCGGCGATCTGTGATTTTTATCGGGACTGTGATATTGCAGCGGACATGTCGGACATTTTTTTGGGCCCAATGACATTTATACAGCGATCAGAAATTTAAATATCCACTGATTACTGTGTAAATGTCATTGGCAGTGAAGGGGTTAACCCGCAGGGGGAGATCTAGGGGGTAAATGTGTTCCCTGGGTGTTCGAACTGTGAGGGGGGCTGGGCTGCCAGGGGCATAAGAGATCTAACTGATCCCAGTGACAGGAATCAGTAGATCTCTTACATGCCGCCTGACAGAGCGGGGGACCGCCAAGTTTACATTGGCAGTTCCCCGTTCTTTGGCTGTGGCCGCTCATCGCGGCTCGCCAGCGGATATCAGGTCCGCCCAAGCCGCGGGCACACTCCTCCGGAGTGCGGCGGGCACGCGCGCCCCCTAGTGGCCACTCCGCAAATTGCCATTTATTTACGGCGATTCGCAGGACCCGTCCACACTGCCGCTGTAAATATACTGCACGCGGTGTGGAAGGGGTTAAAGCCACATTCCACATTCCTCTCCCTGTATATGGGAGCAGCGATCTCTCTCCTCACCCAGTCAGCCCAGCCCCCATACAGCTAGAACACTGACAGGGAACACATTTAACCCTTTGATCGCCCCCTAGTGTTAACCCCTTGCCAGTGACATTTATTCAGAAAACAGTGGTTATTTTTAGCTCTGATTGCTGTATAAAGGTATTTGGTCCCAAAAAAGTGTAAAAAATGTCCGATCTGCCCGCCGCAATATCGCCGATTTAAAATAAATAAATAAAAACGCCAGTAATCCTCCCCATAGTTTGTAGACGCTAGAACTTTTGCACAAACCAATGAATAAACGCTGATTGCGGATTTTTTTCAACCAAAAATATGAAGAAGAATATACATTGGCTAAACTTATGAATAAATTTGTTTTTTTATTTTTATTTTCTGGATATTTATTGTAGCAAGAAGTTAAAAAAATATTGTTTTTTTTTAATCAAAATTGTCGCTATTTTGTTTGTTTATAGTGCAAAAAAAAACAAAAAACGCAGAGGGGATCAAATACCACCACAAGAAAGCTCTATTTGTGGGAAAAAAAGGACTTCAATTTTGTTTGGGTACAACGCCGCACGACCGCGCAATTGTCAGTTAAAATGACGCAGTGCCGAATCGCAAAAAAAGTGCTCTGGTCAGGAAGGGGGGTAAATCCTTGCGGGGCTAAAGTGGTTAATAAATAAAAGCTGACCACTGTAAGCATCCCTTGTCATTGGTAAATGGTTTATCTAATCCCTGTAAACTGATACATGTTCAGGAGTGCTTGTTCTGTTGATAAGCAGCAGACTTAATGGACAGCTCCCCAGGTGAAAATAAAGAAAAGAAAGCCTAAAAAAGAAAACGAATGCAGCTATCACATCTAAGAATTGGTAATCTGCAATATAATAATTGTTTGCTTTTGGGCTTAATAGCGCTTTAAGTACGCCCCTGTGAACAAGGCCTAAATCTACATATTGGTCCGCATTCGCTCCTTAACTGGGTGCTCCCTCCGCTTGTTACATCAAGCTGATGGAGGTCAGCACTCCAGCACTACCACCCACATCCTGCCCAGGCCAACTTTCAGCTTTCAGCGCTGTCGCACTTTGAATGACAATGGCGTGGTCATGCAGCACTGCACCCATATCTATGACATTTTTTATCATGTTATTTTTCACACAAATAGAGATTTATTTTGGTGATATTTATTCACCTTTAGGGATTTTATTTTTTTGCTAAAGAAACAAAAAAAGACCGAAAATTTTGAAAAATAAAAAAAACAGTTGTCATAGTTTGTTATAAAATTTTGCAAACAGGTAATTTTTCTCCTTCATTGATGTGCTCTGATGAGGCTGCACTGATGAGCACTGATAGGCTGCACTGATGGGCACTGATAGGCTGCACTGACGGGGACTGATAGGCTGCACTGATGGGGACTGATAGGCTGCACTGGCGGGCACTGATAGGCTGCACTGATGGGCACTGATAGGCTGCACTGATGGGCACTGATAGGCTGCACTGATGGACACTGATAGGCTGCACTGATGGGCATCGATAGGCTGCACTGATGGGCACTGATAGGCTGCACTGATGGACACTGATAGGCTACACTGATGGACACTGATAGGCTACACTGATGGGCATCGATAGGCTACACTGATGGACACCGATAGGCTGCACTGATAGACACTGATAGGCTACACTGATGGGCACGATAGGCTGCACTGATAGGCACTGATAGGCTGTACTGATGGGCACTGATAGGCTGCACTGATAAGGCGGCACTGATGGGCACTGATAAGACGGCACTGATGGGCACTGATGAGGTGGCACTGGTGGGCACTGATAGGTGGCATTGATGGGCACTAATGCATGGCACTGAAGAGCAGTAATAGGTGGCACTGATAGGTAGCACTGATAGGTGGCACTGATGGGCACTGATAGGTGACACTGATGGGTGGCATTCATGGGCACTTGTAGGTAACACTGATAGGCAGCACTAATGATGAAATGATGAGGCACTGATTGGCAGCAATGATTGGCACAGATAGGTGGCACTGGTGGGCATTGGTAGGTGGCGCTGGTGGGCACTAGCAGGTGGCACTGATGGGCACTGACAGGTGGCACTGGTGGGCACAAATGAGGCAGCGGTGGCTCTCTGTGACAGATGCCGGTGATCGGGTTCTTCTTTTTCTCCCCACACTGTCAGCATGAGAAGAAAAAACAGCCGATTACCGGCTCTGTTTACATCACGTGATCAGTTATCATTGGCTGACAGCTGATCACGTGGTAAGGGGTCAAGATTGGCCCCTTACTCCAATCTGTGATCAGCCGAGTCGCTGGAGGCACAGGGCGCTCGAGCACGGGAGGATGTACATGGAAGCCCTCCCGGGAATTAAGGCCCGCGCTGTAGCCGTCTTTCCAATATAGCGTGGGCGGGAAGGGGTTAATGCGCAGCTTTCATTACAACAATAGCTGGTGACCCTGCTTTGACTCTGCTTGTTCAGCACTCCCTGTTAGAGGGTGACGCTGTCCCTGTCTCCAAGTTGAGCTCCTGTGTAGTCACCCAAGTGTATCACCCCTCTGACACCCCAAAGGCAGGATGGCACCTCCAGAGGCAGGGGCGGGCTAGCATTTCACTCCAGGGGTGTGGTCATGGCTAAAATGGGGGGCATAATGGCCGCCACTCACTTTTTGTCTTGTAAAACGGTGAAGGAGGTGCGGGTTAGGGGTTCGAGATACCATAGCAGATCACTTATAGACTCTCCAGATCAATGCCCACCTTCTCGGTGTCAGAACCTTTAAGCCGACCCGGCACCACTGTAAGCGCGTTCCTAGATTTCAGTGCATCCTCCTAGTGAATCACCAGGCCCTTCTCAGAGACCGGTCTTCTTCCTGGCTCTCTCCAGCAAAGGGCCTCCCCCGGGTCTCCTCCTTGGCATAGCTTCCTCCAGACCAGGCAGGACAGCTTCAGGACCACTTCAGCGCTTGTTTGGCCCCAAACCATGCTATTGGGCCTAGCAGCAGAGCTCTATCTAGCAGCACTTCCCTAAGGCTCCATTCACACCTGACGAATCCAAAGTTGCAGCAACTTTAGAGTGCAACTTTGGAGGCAACTTTGGATGGGTGCAACTTGGATACAACTTTGGCTTAGGCCAGTGATAATGAACAACTGTTGCATTTTATAACATTCAGGTATTACTTTCATGCAGCTTTTGAGGGTTAACATTGAAGTCTATGCCCCTCAAGTTGCATGAACGTCGGACCAAAGTAGTGCATTAACTACTTTGACGTCGCAGCACCTTTAAGTCGCACACATATGAATGGTTATCATTGGAAAACATGGGGAACAACCTATCATGCAACTTTGATGTCCAAAGTGTGAATGGAGCCTAAATATTTATATTCCCCCCCAGCATGCACCAGTGGCCCAACCCTCCTACTGGATTGGCTAAAGGAAATATACATATCCATAACTTAGTTTTGTTTGTGAAATCTCATACTATGACCAGTGACATCTACTGGTGACAAGGAGAAATCACAAGCCAACTCAAGCTTAGGGAAAAACCAGGTGACAAAACTATACAACTAGTATGAGCTAAGTCAGGGCTGGTGCAAGGATTTTTGACACCCTAGGCAAAACCTCATTTTGCCGCCCCTTTGGCTCCACCCCATGACTCCACCCCCTTTGCCCTGTCCATGTATACAATGGAGGTGGAGATTTTTGCAGCACCTCTCTGCCCATTTCTTTAGCCGTGGTCCACAGGCCTGCACCTGTGCCCCCTGGACCCGCCTCATTTTATCGCCCTGGTGTGCTGCCAGCCGCGGCTCTCCAGTGACATGAGTGATCAATGCAGGCCGGTGACAGATCAACAGCGGCTGGGCACCCTGGGTGGCAGTGGCACCCTAGGCAGCCGCCTACTCCGCCTAGTGGTAGAGCCGGCCCTGAGCTAAGTACAGCCCAACCAAAAATGAAATTGACATAGGAGCCCCTGTTTAGGACAAGGGGGCTGCCCACGCTATAGATGGAGGCTACAAGAGGCCATTCCAACACATATTATGCAGGCATGAATCACTGCTGTCACAATCAGGAAACCTAACCTGAGAAATGCCATGCAGCTGTTGCTGGAGTGGATATAGAGAAAGAGGAGCCGCCGCATCAATGACAACAGAATATTTAATAAAAAGTGAAAAAAAGCATTTTATGATACACAGGGCTTTAACCACTTCCCGACCATGTGCAGTATATTTACTGCGGCAGTGTGGCGCTGTCTCGCGAATCGCCGTATATAAGCAGTGATCCGCTCCTGCGCATTTAGCGGGCGGGAGCGCGCCGGCGTGCTCTCGTGCCCGCGCGCTATGCGCGAGTGTGCCCGCAACTCAGGTGGACCCGATCTCCGCCGGCGGGTCGTGATGAGCTGCTGGAGGGAAAGAACGGGGAACCCCCGAAGTAAGCATGGCGGTTCCCCGCTCTGACAGGCGGCATGTCAGAGGTCTACTGATTCCTGTCACTGGGGTCAGTTAGATCTCTGGTGCCCCTGGCAGCCCAGCCCCCTCACAGTTAGAACACGCCTAGGGAACACAGTTACCCCCTAGATTGCCCCCTGCAGGTTAACCCCTTCACTGCCAATGGCATTTATACAGTAATCAGTGGATATTTTAAATTTCTGATTGCTGTATAAATGTCATTGGTCCCAAAAAAGTGTCAAAAATGTCCGACATGTCCGCCGCAATATCGCTGTCCCGATAAAAATCACAGGTCGCCGCCATTACTAGTAAAAAAAAAATAATGTAAAAACGGCAGAAATGAATTCTAATGGTTTGTAAACGTGGCAACTTTTGCGCAAACTGCCAATTGCGATTTTTTTTTTTTACCAAAAATATGAGGAAGAATATAAATCGGCCAAAACCGATGAAAAAAAATGTTTTTTTATATTTTTTTTTGGATTTGTATTTTAGCAAAAAGTAAGAAATATATATTTTTTTGCCAAATTGTCGCTCTTTTTTTGTTTACAGCGGTGATCAGAAATGACGCAGAGGGGATCAAATACCACCAAAAGAAAGCTCTCGCCAAATCGCAAAAGGTGCTCTGGTCCTACAGTGTAATTCAATGGGCACGCTTTAACTCCTTGGGATATGTGCAGAATATGCCCACATCCCTAAATACGAATTAGAAAAACAGACCCTCTGGTGGGACTTTAACCACTTCAGCCCCGGAAGGATTTCCAGCTTTGGGACCGGAGCCCTTTTTGCGATTCGGCACTGCGTCGCTTTAACTGAAAATTGCACGGTCGTGCGACGTTGTACCCAAACGAAATTTGCGTCCTTTTTTTCCCACAAATAGAGCTTTCTTTTGGTGGTATTTGATCACCGTTGCGTCATTTCTGATCGCCGCTATAAACAAAAGAAGAGCGACAATTTTGCAAAAAAACCCAAATTTCTTACTTTTTGCTAAAATACAAATCCAAAAAAAAAATATAAAAAAACATTTTTTTTCATCGGTTTTGGCCGATTTATATTCTTCCTCATATTTGGGATAAAAAAAATCGCAATCGGCGTTTATTGATTGGTTTGCGCAAAAGTGGTCGCGTTTACGGATGATGAGAATTCATTTTTGGGGTTTTTCTTTTTTTTTTACTAACGGCGGCGATCTGCGATTTTTAGCGGTACTGCGATATTTCAGCGGACATGTCTGACCATTTTGACACTTTTTTGGGACCATTGGCATTTATACAGCGATCAGTGCTATAAAAATGCACTGATTACTGTGTAAATGCCATTGGCAGTGAAGGGGTTAACCTGCAGGGGGCACTCTAAGGGTTAACTGTGTTCCCTGGGCGTTCTAACTGTGTGTGGGCTGCCCTGGCTGGCGAAGGGAAGTGGTCACAGCCTCCATGTACAGGAAGGCTGTGATCACAGCCCTTCCCCCCTCACAGAACGGAGGTCCGTGTTTACTTACACGGACCTCCGTTCTTTCACTCCGGGGGGGGCATCGCGGGTGGCCGGCGGAGATCGACTCCGCCGCACCCGCTCCCTGGCCCTCCCCGGACACAGTGAGCACACGGGCGCGCCTCCGGCAGCGCGCGCGCGCTCACTGTGCGCGATCTGACGGCCGGCGTCATATGACGGCGATTCGCCTTACAGAGCCACTTTGCGCCGTCAAATGCCGATCGGCGGTCGGCAAGCGGTTAAAGGGCGTAGACTCCACAAAAACAAATGCAATAAGTATAAAAAGTTTTCTGTTTATTACAAAATAGTAGTTAAAAAAGGGAAAAAGGGGGGAAAGACAGGGGATGAAGCAAGGGGTACATCCCCCAATCTACAGAACGTTATTAAAATGCAACAGTACATATAGCAGCACCACTTATTTAATGCATTACTGTGTACTTGAAACAGAGTGCAACCCAACGCGTTTCAAGATTGTGCTTTGTTCCTCTTCATCAGGGTGAAGTGGTGATATAGCTCATATCGTTCAGACATATATATAGCGCATAGCGTGGGTTCTCGTATAGAACTAATGCAGGGTATAAACAAGAGTAAAGGATGCTGCTACCGCAAGTATCATAATGTCCACCAAGGTAGGTAGCGAGGATCGATCCCCACATAACCGCTTGTGAAAGAGAGGTAGGTGGAGTAGTAGAGGGAAAGGTGAGGTAGGGAGCGGAATTAACCACCCCCAACGGCTGGACTCCAGGGAGGAGGGCTTGCTGAAGGGTGGGCTGCCCGGTGGTGTGGGTCAACCCGTGCCGTCTATATTATATATAGATGGGGTATGGGCAGTAAGAGGGCTGCATGGGAGTAGAGCGGATTCCAAAAGGTATGGTCTCAATGGTGTAAGTATAGTCGACAGGTTAAACAAAATACCACGTGGAGACAAGCCCCTCCATCAAGTCGCCAAAATGGCGGGCGGAAGAGCAGGCAAATGCCTAGATGCACATGCAAGATCTATGCCAGTGGTTCTCAACTCCGGGACCCACTAACAGCCCAGGTTTGCAGGATAACTGAAATGCATCACAGGAATGGGCGTCCGCAGAACTTTTTCCAGGGGGGGGGGCATAATTTCAAGGTCATCCATGCTCTGCCCCTTTTTGACCATGTCATAATTACATTATCACGGTCAGAGACTGCAGACATAGTACAGGAGATGGTCAGAGACTGCAGACATGATCCAGGAGATGGTCAGAGACTGCAGACGTGATACAGGAGATGGTCAGAGACTGCAGACATGATACAGGAGACAGTCAAAGACTGCAGACATGATACAGGAGATGGTCAGAAACTGCAGACATGGTACAGGAGACAGTCAGGGACTGCAGACATGGTACAGGAGACGGTCAGAGACTGCAGACATGGTACAGGAGACAGTCAGGGACTGCAGACATGGTACAGGAGACGGTCAGAGACTGCGGACATAGTACAGGATACGGTCAGAGACTGCAGACATCGTACAGGAGATGGTCAGAGACTGCAGACATAGTACAGGATATGGTCAGAGACTGCAGACATAGTACAGGAGATGGTCAGAGACTGCAGACATAGTACAGGAGATGGCCAGAGACTGCGGACATGGAACAGGAGACAGTCAGAGACTGCATACATAGCACAGCAGACAGTCACAGACTGCAGACATAGCACAGGAGACAGTCAGAGACTGCGGACATAGCACAGGAGACAGTCAGAGACTGTGGACATGGAACAGGAAATGGTCAGAGACTGCATACATGGCCCAAGAGACTGTCAGAAACTGCATACATGGCTCAAGAGACAGTCAGAGACTGCAGACATGGTACAGGAGACAGTCAGAAACTGCATACATGGCTCAAGAGGATAAGGACCTAGTGGGGAACCCCTGATCTGATCCCTGATTCCAGGGGGGGCAATTGCCCCCCCTTGCCCCTACCTGCGGACGCCCATGATCACAGGTGATATCATTTGCTGCTCAGTGATTGCAGCATTCTAGTCTGCATCTCCCCAAGGTAATACTGAAAATCTGGCCTGTTGGTGGGTCCCGAGGACCGGAGTTGAGAACCTCTGATCTATGCAGATGCAGCTCACTCTTTCCCAGCGCCCTCATGCAGCAAACACGTTTAAAACCTTTTTTCATACCTATTGCATTTGTTTTTGTGGAGTCTGTGCCCTCTAAAGTCCCACCAGAGGGTCTGTTTTTCTAATTTGGTCCTACAGTGGGTAGTCCTTCCGGGGGTGAAGCGGTTAAGGAAATGACACTTTCTCCATTTAGGGTTTAGATTCTTTCATCTGTCCTCATTATAATTGAAATGAGACATTCTGCAAGCGAGCTGCCCTTCTGCTCTCATCCTTTATTTATCGGCGTTGAGTGACACACAGACCTCTTTCTTTCTGTCGTGTTGCGCTCTCTTGGCTGAGCCACCTATAGGATCGTTATTAGTATCAGATGGCATCAGAGCAGAAGACCAATCTGCGAGGGTACTTATCGCATTTATGCTAGTATATGGCAGATGTATCCCGACTGGCAGCAAATACGCAATGACTGCACACAAGAGCTTACTATTTAGTAAAAGTGGATTCAAACCCAACCAATAAAATCTCATATAAGCTTTAACATATTTGTAGTGCTCACCCCTGAAGGAGCCACTGGTGATGATGGGTCCCAGTGTTGCCAACCGCCAGTAAATTTACTGACAGTTTGTAAAAATCAGTGATTTTTTCAACTGTCTATAAATATCAGGGTCTGATAATTTGTCATGGTGTGCTGACTTTTTAAGTGTAAACCAGGCAAACTACTTGATAGGGGTATTGTCAGAGTTTCCATGTTGTGTTTAAAGATCAATTGTCTTAGTTTTTAATAGGAGTTCAGTTAGTTTTCAGGTTGCCAGTAAAAAATGTGCTCCGCCAGTAAATTTTCCATGTTTTGCCAGTAAAAAAACGCTGCGGGAGGTTGGCAACACTGATGGGTCCTCTGTTCTGCCACGACTCTTAACACTGCTCGGTCCCCACCTGGTTAGAGGTGAAGGACAGCCCACACCTGGATAGCTTAAAGTGTTACTAAACCCACAACAGTAAAATCAGTCTGTAGATGCAGCATAGCATGCTTGTTATAATCACTGTGGAACTTAAGGGGTTAATCCTCTGCATGGATCTTCCCCTCCTGTACTGTCTATCTGGGAAAGACCAGCTAACACAGGCAGGGTAGCCAACGTGCACATGCTCAGTTGTGTCTTTTATGCTGGAGAGAATATTTACTTGTTCTCAGAGCTAGCCAAGTCACATGATAATGACATCACACATGTGGGCGTGTATACAGGCTGTAGTGGAAATCTCCTCCTACCTGAAAACTCAGCACTGGACAAACTCTGTATGCATAGATCTTCCCCTCCTGTACTGTCTATCTGGGAAAGACCAGCTAACACAGGCAGGGTAGCCAACGTGCACATGCTCAGTTGTGTCTTTTATGCTGGAGAGAATATTTACTTGTTCTCAGAGCTAGCCAAGTCACATGATAATGACATCACACATGTGGGCGTGTATACAGGCTGTAGTGGAAATCTCCTCCTACCTGAAAACTCAGCACTGGACAAACTCTGTATGCATAGATCTTCCCCTTCTGTACTGTCTATCTGGGAAAGACCAGCTAGCACAGGCAGGGTAGCCAACATGCACATGCTCAGTTGTGTCTTTTATGCTGGAGAGAATATTTACTTGTTCTCAGAGCTAGCCAAGTCACATGATAATGACATCAGACATGTGGGCGTGTATACAGGCTGTAGTGGAAATCTCCTCCTACCTGAAAACTCAGCACTGGACAAACTCTCTATGCATAGATCTTCCCCTTCTGTACTGTCTATCTGGGAAAGACCAGCTAACACAGGCAGCGTAGCCAACCTGCACATGCTCAGTTGTGTCTGTAGTGGAAATCTCCTCCTACCTGAAAACTCAGCACTAAACAAACTCTGTATGCATAGATCGTCCACTCCTGTACTGTCTATCTGGGAAAGACCAGCTAACACAGGCAGGGTAGCCAACATGCACATGCTCAGTTGTGTCTTTTATGCTGGAGAGAATATTTACTTGTTCTCAGAGATAGCCAGGTCACATGATAATGACATCACACATGTGGGCGTGTATACAAGCTGTAGTGGAAATCTCCTCCTACCTTAAAACCCAGCACTGGACAAACTCTGTAGGTTATCATGTAACCGTGGTATACAGATCATCTAAAAAGGCATAGGCGTGCGCACATAGGGTGGCAGGTGTGCCTGGGCGCACCCTAGTCACCCGGTACTGTGCAGATTCCCCCTGCTGCCTGGCTTCAGAGAAAGGGACTGGGGAATCTCTGTCCTCAGTCTCTTTCTCTGTCTCAAAAGTGAGGCATCAGGGGTTTGTGTTAGACCCCTGATATTTCACCACAGTCCCCCAGCAGGGCTCCTAAAAGAATTGTAAAAAAAAAAATAAATAAATTTAAAAAAAATTGTTAAAATAAATGAAATAAAATAAAAATAAACTACTGACACGATCTCTGCCCTACTGACACCGTCCTCTGCCCTTCAGACACCGTCCTCTGCCCTTCTGACATATACACACACACTCATGTTTGTTTGCGCTTTGTGGTGCGCACCCTAATGCTATAATAGGCTGCGCCCACCTATGCAAAAAGGTATATAGTGTCCGTATTTTAATGTAAAAACATGATTTATAAGCTGTGGGCGCTGTGGGCACTGTGGGGGTGGGGGGTGGGCTGGGCAAATGAACTATTTTCATATTACTGGGTTTAGTAACACTTTAAGCGTTAGTAAATCGCAGATGTATAATAAAGCACAGAACAATAGGCCAAAGACTACCAGATGATAAGACCCCAGATACGGGTATCTGTAAGTGTTCCTAAGTAGGGTACCACTTTATAGTGGAAGCAAACACCTGGCACCTTAAAGTGATTGTAAAGTCCCGTGTTTTTTCCCATAAAAATAACAAACATGTTATACTTTCCTGCCCCGTTGCAGTGGATTGGCACAGAACAGCCCAGATCCTCCTCTTCTCGGGTCCCTCTTCTGTGATCCTGGCCCCTCCCTCCTGTTCAGTGCCCCCACAGCAAGCAAGCTGAGTCATTCAGACAAAGAGCCCCGAACCGGCCCACCCCCTCTTTCCCCTGATTGACAGCAGAGGGAGCCGATGGTGCCGCTGCTGTGCCTCAGGCCAATCTCGGATGGCTGAGATACTCAAGGACATCGCTGGACAGAGAGGGACCTCAGGTAAGTATTAGGGGTACTGGGGGGGGGGGGTGGGCTGCTGCACACAGAACGCTTTTTATCTTAATGCATAGAATGCATTAAGATAAAATACCTTCTGCCTTTACAACCACTTTAAGGTTAGTGTTGGCCGGCTTGTGGTGGGGCCCTTCTGTCAGTGGTTCACAGAGGAATGTCTGTTTGAAAGTAACTGGTGTATAGCCGCTGGGCTACTAAGTAATGAGTAGCTTATGTGGGACTGCATGTATCAAGCGGTTAAATGCAATATCTGTGTTCCACACACTTGGCTGTAAGCAGTTCCAGATATTGGGTCCCGGAAACTCAGTTCCCCAGCTCTGGCTCACATACAAGTGCAGTCTCTAGCAAGCTCTAGGAGCAGGTATGTCCTCCCTCTGTTACAGGCTGACAAGCTCCAGTCGCAAGTTCTCTCTGTGTCATGCCCCCTTCCCTTTGTAACCGTAGCTCATTCCACAGTAGGTCCACTCGGCATGGCTTCTCCTCTCTAAAGGCTCCAGTCTCGCCGATGTGAGGCACAGACCCCGACAGCTTCTTCGTCAGGTTAGGTTATTCTGACAGCCATGGCTGCTGGCTGTTACAATACAATGGAAAAAAATCAAGGGTTGCATATAACTGCATCTGCTTTTATCTATGGATCTACCCATCATTTGATGTGTTTTCTTTAATGGTAACCTTTAAAGCGGAGTTCCACCCAAAAGGTGACCCCCTGACATACCACAATTGGCATGTCATTTTTTTGGGGGGGGTCCACTTCCTCTCCTAGAGCCGCGGCTCCTGAAGGAAGTCCACCTCCCCCCCCCCTCTCGGTGATCTTCTGGGATGCCTCACAGGTCCCAGAAGATACGCCGGCCATTCACAGAGCGCAGCGTGAGTTGTGCATGCGCAGTCCTCGCCCCCGGCTTTGAAGCCAAAGCTGGGCGCCCACACTTGTGATGCGGGTGCCGCCGAGGGGGTAAAGAGTAATCCCTCGGGCGACCGCATTGCTGGAGCCTGGGACAGGTGAGCGTCCGATTGTTAAAAGTCAGCAGCTACACTTTTTGTAGCTGCTGACTTTTAACCGGGTGGAACTCCGCTTTAACCAGGGCTGGATTAACATAGGGGCTATTGGAGCTGTAGCTCCAGGCCCCTACCTTAAGATAGGCCCAGCCCAGTGAGTCATTGATGCTGCCCAGCTCTGCTCTGTGTGTGTGTGAACATTATTGATATATAAATCACAGGCCCCCCAAAATCCTCAGCACCAGGCCCATTATGCTCTTAATCCGGCCCTGGCTTTAACCTTCAAAGTTTTCAAGGTGACACATTTGGCATGAATCATAGAAAATCAGAAAGGACCATCGGATGTTGGTAAAAAGTCATATTAAAAAAATACCCCAATGGTTTGATTTACTAAAAGCAAATAGACTGTGCACTTTGCAAGGGCATTTGCTGCAGAGCTTAGTAAATGAGGGAAAGCTCTGCTGGCTTTCATCATCCAATCATGTGCAAGCAAAAATGCTGTTTTTTAAAAAAAATGTCCTTGCATGTGATTGGGTACAATATATAATGTTTGGGGGTTCTAAGTAATTTTCTAGCAACCCCCCCCCCTCCCCGATTTAAGCTTGCAAGTGTAAAAAAGGGCTCCGGGGCTGAAGTGGTTAAGGGGTTGTGGCAGGGGGGCGTGTCCTATGCCTGCATGCTAATAGGTGTCCCGCGTTCCCATCTCAAAAAGTTGGGAGGTATGCATTGCAGGGATTGTAACAAACTGTTGCAGATTCCTATCCTTTGTTATTCTGAAGAAATAGCTGTTCGTTTGTGAATGTGAATGGGAGTGATTTTATCATGTATCAATGAGCTACTGCACCTGCAGGGCTCTAATGAGGAAAGGGGCAGGGTTTGCATCCCTTTAGACGTGATCAACCCTTTGGGAGAATCTCACCAAAAATGTTTGTTACGGAGGATGCCCAAAATCTGATTTGTATCTTAGTGCAGACTTCTGGGAAATCAGTGAACCAATTACGCAAGCAGGCAATGATGTTTCTAGGGGGCGTTCCATATATCGTCTGTGTACAGAGCGCCTCCAGGTGGCCATATTGCATTTTACAGAAAATTACTGTGGCTGCAGATTGAGAAGGAAAGGTCATTTTTAATAACATTCAATTACAGTATGACTTGGGTCGCCATTGTATATTATTACACAGGATTTATATAACACCAATAATTTACACAGCACTTTACAATATGAGGGCAGACAGTACAATTACAATACAATTCAATACAGTAGGGATCAGAGGGCCCTGCTCGTTAGAGCTTACAATCTAAGACTCGGATCACACAGGGGCGATCCGACTTCAGGCACGACTTCATAGCCGCAGAGGCGTAACTAGGAACCTTCAGGGCCCCGCTGCAAGAAATTATGAAGGGCCCCCCTGACCCCTGGCCAGGGTCCTTCCCACTGATCCTGGGGCCCTTTACTCCCATCGCAGGTCCCTTTATCACGGTACCACAGTGGGGCCCTTTCACAAGTTCTGCAGCGGCCCCCTTTCTGCCATCTTCGGGCCCCCCATGGTGGTGAAATGCCAGGGCCCGGTCACAATTGCAACCTTTGCAATCCTGATAGTTCCCTCACTGGTGTCAGTAGTTTTTAATTTTTATATTCATTTTATTATTTTTTTACCATTTCATTTTATTTATTTTACAATTTTATTTTTACAATTTATTTTAGGAGCTCTGTTGGGGGGCTTTGATGAGATATCAGGGAGTCTAAACAAACCACAGCCCTCAATCTCCATCTGTGTGACCTCAGCTGCACAGAATGAATGGACAGGAATAGCTGTGCACCGAGCCGCCCATTCATTCAGAAATGGAAGTATAGTAAAAACAGTTTACTATGCTTCAGTTATGAATGAACTAATTGGTACCAATCACTGATTCTGTCCATTCATAAAAGGAAGGAGCCGGTAAACTACAAATTTACCGACCCGTTCCCATCTCTCCATCATGACTCACCTTCTACAGGAGGGGGAAGACAGCAGCTCTGTGGGGGGGACCAGGGAAGCACACAGGGACCCTGGGAACAGCAGAAGACAAGTAACCTGGATAGGAGGGGCGGCAGGGGGCAGCATATAGAGGAACCAATCTCCTGCATTAGGAGGAAAATGGAGGAGATTGGTTCCTCTAAATGCCGCCCCCGCCATTCCTCCTATCCAGGTGTACAAGGGAGGCACACGGGCCCCCTGGAGCATGGGGCCCAGTTGCAATTGCAACCCCTGCAACCGCTGTAGTTACGCCCCTGCATAGCTGACTTCAGCGCGACTTTAGGCGACTTCAGTGCGACCTGAAGCGACCTCAATGCCAGGCAACTTTGCTTGAGCCAATCAGAAAAGGGTGGGAGCCAGGAGGGGGTTGCCTGGGTTTTTCACTGAGTAAATTCTTTTATTTTTCCTGTAAAGTTGCTTCAATATAGATGGGGGATCCGACTTGGAGGCGACTTCCATTGAATTCTATGGGTACAATTCGGATAGAAGTCGCCTTGAAGTAGTACAGGTACTTTTCCTGAAGTCGGGGCGACCTCAGTGTAGTGTACATTAACCACTTCTGGACCACGTCACGTACATTTACTGCTGCAAGGTGGCAGCATAATGCCAGTCTCCATATATAAACGGTGGTTCATGCCCACTGCGAGCTCCATACGTACCTGTATGTGATTTTGTGCAGGCGATTTAGGGGACGCGCGTGTGCCACCGGAGCGCTGCTCCTGCTGTGATTGGACACAGCGTGAGCCAATCAGCGACCAGGACCCGCCGATCATTCGGAGGAAAGGCAGAACGGCGGTCTGCCTATGTAAACAACGCTGTTCTGTTAAAGACTAAAAGAGAGATCTGGTGCTTCAGCTGAGATGAAACATGGATCTCTCTTTTCCTGCAGTGCATCCACTTCCCTCACAGTTAGAAATCACTCCCTAGGAGCACAATTAGCCCCTTCATCACCCCTGATGTTAACCCCTTCCCTGCCAGTGTCATTTAGCACTGATCACAGTATTGGTGTCACTGGTCCCAAAAAAGTGTCACCATGGGGTTGATTTACTAAAGGCAAATAAACTTTGCACTATGCAAAGTGCATTTGCTCCAGAGCTCAGTAAATGAGCAGAAGCCCTGCTGACTTTCATCATCCAATCAGGTGCAAGCAAAAATGCTGTTTTTTCTATTTTCCTTGCACCTGATTGGGTATTCTTTGCAAAGTGAAGCCTTACCTCATTTACAAAGCTTTGGAGCAAAGTGCACAGTCTATTTGGCTTTAGTAAATCAACCGCTTAGTGTCAGATTTGTCCGCCGCAATAAAAATCGCAGCTCGCCGCCATTACTAGTAAAAAATATTACCAAAAATAAAAAAAGTCCCTAAATCTATCCCATGGTTTTTAGACGCTATAACTTTTGCGCAAACCAATCAATATACGCTTATTGGGATTTTTTTTTTTTTTTACCAGAAATATGAAGCAGAATAAATGTCGGCCTGAATTGGTGAAGAAATTCAATTTCCCCCACCGTGCCACCATCCAAGATTGATGGAAAAGGATTGAAGGAGCAACTCCTTCAAAAATTAGACAGGAGTTTGCAGGCACACCACAGGCACTTGGTATTATAAAAAAAATATATATCTTTATTACAGCAAATTGATCACATACATGACATATACATAAAATCACCCTAACCTGAGCAGAAAAGCACCACCCGTATAACCAGCAATTAGGAGGTAGAGTTGCAGTATGCAGAGTAGGCTAAAAGTATCGCCTTTGATTAGCAAATATTAGTAACTCTATGAATGTCCTCCACGCTGGTGTGTCAACGCGTTTCGCTTCCCAGAGCTTCCTCAGGACGCGTACGGGGGTGGGTGCTGTCGGGCTCTAAGGTTAGGAAAGCACTAGACACACATCACTGAGGTCCCATTCACATCTGAGCGTTTTGTAGCTTGAAGCCTGAAGCTACAAAACGCTGGAGGGGGAAAAAAATCAATGATTCTCTATGGAGACGTTCACCTCTCCACTCAAAAACGCCTGAAGCCAAAAGCCTGAAAACGCCTGAAGCTCGAAGTATTTTTGTAGCTTGATTTGGGCGTTTTTTCTACTTTTTACATTGGTGACCTTTTGACCTGTACAAAATCGCGGTTAAAAAACCGCGGCAAAAATCGTTGTAAAAATCGTGGCAAAATCGCGGTAAAAAAACGTGTGTATTTCTGCCTGAAAACGCGACGCCCAGGTGTGAATGCAGCCTTAGACATCGCACTACAGCCAGCACTTGCCAGGTTTGTAAAAACAGCAGAGGTGATCAAATACCACCAAAAGAAAGGTCTATATGTGGGCAAAAAAGGACGTCAAGTTTAACGTCGCACGACCGCGCGATTGTCAGTTAAAGCGACGCAGTGCCGAATCGCAAAAAAAATGGCCAGCAAGGGGGTAAAGCCTTCCGGAGCTGAAGTGGTTAATTCATAAAGCTAAGTCAATATAATCAGCTGCCCAGAACCTCACATAGCGTGAAAAATCCAGGTTGATTAAACTGAACGCAGTTTGTCTAGGACGCGGATTAAACCTTCTTTTTTTTTTTTTCCTCCCCCGGCAAGTAATTGGAATTATTGATCTGTTTTTCCTCGCTCTTTATTTGCGGTGGACGTCACGCAGAGACGCCGCGTTCTGGACGTGTTGTTCCGGTTTGAATGGACAATAAGGTGGCGCTTTCCGTAAAATAGGACAAAGTTCCTATCACAGAAGAGTTTTATAGGGCCGTGCGTTATACAGGCGGTGACACAACGAAATAAACGCATTGTTTCCTTTTCAAAGAAAGATAAACTCATTTCAGTCTTCATCTAACCTTAACCACTTCAGCCCCGGAAGGAATCAGTGGTGTAGTGGATGGCACTTTCGCCTGGCAGCAAAAGGGTCGCTGGTTCGAATCCCAACCACGACACCACCCTGTGCCTGCGTGGGTTTCCTCCAGGTACTCCGGTTTCCTCCAAAGACATGCTGGTAGGTTAATTAGATCCTGTTTAAATTGGCCCTAGTTAGGGTTGCCACCTGTCCAGGATTCACCCGGACAGATCGGGTTTGGAATCCTGCGTCCGGGTTTCAGACTGCCTAAAACCTGGACACGTTATTCAGACTGGACTATGGCTGATGGCTGCAGCTGTCTGTTACATTCTCTTTCACACTGCCCAAAGCCAGCACTATTAACCCCACCTGCCCCCAAACACACACCGACAGGAGAGGAGGGAGGGCTTGATCTGCACCTCTTCCTGTGGAGGCTGGAAATTTGAAGTTCAGAAGCCTCAGATACATATGGATGAGAGCTGCTGAATGCCAAGGGGTGAGTGAGCTCCCCATCCATCCCTGTCTGTGATAAAGTCTCTCTCCCTTCTCTGTCCTGCCTCTGGTACACTGAGGTAAATCAGGGTTCTCAGAGCTCCCCTTACATCAGAGTTCTCCTTTACACTATAGGCCACAGTGTTCCCCCTTACATCAGAGTCCTCTCCGTACATCAGAGTTCTCAGTGTCCCTCCCCCCCCCTAAATCAGGGTTCCCAGAGCATTCCTTATGTCAGAGTCCCCAGAGTTCTCCCTTACATCAGAGTTTGCTGAGTTCCCCCTTACAGTGAAAGTTGTAAAAGGGAAACTCTGTGGACTCTGATGTAAAGGGGGCCTCTTGTTATTAACTTCATATGAGTACAAATATTGTTTAATAGCAAAATATACTGTATGCATGGTTTATACTATAAAAAAAATGTGTTGTGCGCTGCTAAAGTGTTCGGGTTTGACTTGAAGAAAAGATGGCAACCCTAGCCCTAGTATATGTATGAATGTGAGTTAGGGGCCTTAGATTGTAAGCTCCTTGAGGGTAGGGACTGATGTGAAATTACAATGTATATGTAAAGTGCTGCGTAAATTGATATAAGTACCTTAAAGAGGAAGTAAACCCTGATGGGGTTACTTCCTCTATGTTCCCCTGTAAAGTAGAAGCATAATGGGCTACTATGCATCGCATTTTGTGTCACTTACCTGCAAACGAAGCCGGGCCGCGTCCATCTTCTGCCGCGACTCCAGGCGCTGTGACTGGCCGGAGTCGCATGCGCGCGGGAGCCGCCAGTCACGGCACGGTCGCAATGGTGGAACGGTACGGAGGCCGTTCGTTCACTGCGCATGTGCCAACATGACGTGGGCACAGCTTCAACACTGCATATCTCCTGAACCGTGCAGGTTTGGGAGATATGCGGGGCACCTACAGGCAGGCCTTATTCTAGGCCTTATTATAGGCTTACCGGTAGGTTAAAGTAAATAAGGAATTACCCCTTAATGACCCAGGCCATTTTTTGCGATTCGGCACTGTGTTGCTTTAACTGGCTTTAATTGTGCGATCGTGCGGCGTTGTACCCAAACAAAATTTGCATCCTTTTTTTCCCCACATTTAATGCATCGATTAAATTCAGCACCCCTACTGATCACTGTAATAATGTCACTGGTTCCCAAAAAAAGTGTCAAAAATGTCAGGTGTCCAATCTATCCGCCGCAATGTCGCAGTCCCGCTAAAATTCGCTGATCGCCGCCATTACTAGCAAAAAAAAAAAAAAGTAATGAAAATGCCATGAATCTATCCCCTATTTTGTAGATGCTATAAGTTTGCGCATGCTATTTTGTAGATGCTATACCTTTGCGCAAAAGTTATAGCATCTACAAAATAGGGGATAGATTTATGGCATTTTCATTACTTTTTTATTTTTTACTAGTAATGGCGGCGATCAGTGAATTTTAGCGGGACTGCGACATTGCGGCGGACAGATTGGACACCTAACTGACATTTATGACACTTTTTTTGAGAACCAGTGACATTATTACAGTGATCAGTAGGGGTGCTGAATTTAATTGATGCATGGTGGTGGTATTTGATCACCTCTGCGGTTTTTATTCTTTGCGCTATAAACAAAAAAAGAGCGACAATTTTGAAAAAGAATATATATATTTTTTACTTTCTGCTATAAAACATTTCCAAAAAAAATTTTATATAAAAAAACAAATGTATTCATGAATTTAGGCTGATATGTATTCTGCTACATATTTGTGGTAAAAAAAAAAATCAGAATGCGTACAGTGGAACCTGGGATTGCGAGCAACGCGGTTTGTGAGCATTTCGCAATACAAGCTGTTTTTTTTTTTAAAAAAATCCTGCCTCGGTTTGCAATCATTGTCTCGCAAGACGAGCTGAATTCAAGCCCCTGTGCATTCAATACCGTATGTGGCCAGAGGTGCGGGGGCGCTGGTGAGGCTTGGAGACGCTCGGAAACACTTGGAGCACCCGAAAGTGTCAACAGTTCCCGGGTGTCTCTGAGCCTCTCTGAGCGTCTCTGCATGTTTCCGGGCGTCTCGGAGCCTCACCAGTACCCCCACATCTCTGGCCACTTACAGTACTGCATAGACAGCAGTGCTTGTGGAACAAATTATCTGAGTTTCCATTGTTTTGTGTGTCATGATGATAACTGCCCCCCTCCCCCCCCCCGCCTGTCCCTATACTGCCCTAACCCGCCCATATACTACCCTAGCCTGCCCATATACTACCCTAGCTAGCCTGTCTGTATACTACCCTAGCATGCCCATTTACTATCCTAGCCTGTCCATATACTACCCTAGCCTGTCCATATACTACCCTAACCTGTCTATATACTACCCTAGCCTGTCTATATACTACCCTAGCCTGTCCATATACTACCCTAACCTGTCTATATACTACCCTAGCCTGTCCATATACTACCCTAACCTGTCCATATACTACCCTAGCCTGTCTATATACTACCCTAACCTGTCTATATACTACCCTAGCCTTTCTATATACTTCCCACGCCTGTCTATATAGTGCCCTAACCTGCCCCTGTCCTACCCTAGCCCAGCCCTATACTGCCCCAGCCCGCTCCATGGAATTGAACATAATGGAATGTCATATAATGTTGCATATAGACAAGGGGCTGTTGCATGTAAATCTGACTTCCTGATAAATTTAATTTTAGTTTTAATTATCATGATATAAAATAATGCATGTGGGGGCCTTTTGGTGGGCATGGTGGGTGTAATGCAAGATGGAAACATGGGCGCCAGTCACTTTTTGGATGCAATAAAAAGAGATGTATTGTCTCTTAACAGAACTGGGGGGGAGAGGGCTAGGGCCAGGACACCCTTAGGCAGAGGCTACAGCAATTGGCAGACTGCGGGACAAAAATAATAGACAGTGATACAGGTGGAGTGCCTTTAAGCTGGATGCAGCAACGGTATTTGTAGAACTGCTGTCTCCTATGGCAACTGAACTTTCAACAGTCAATGGAGATCTGTACACGTAACGCACAGTAACCCGTTATATATCTTCTCTCATATCTTCACTCTCACTTAGCTCCCGGTCTCTCACTAGACTTCAAGATTCCAGCCGCCGCTGGATCCCCTGAGCTATTCCACAGATAACCCACTGTATAATCCTCAAGCTTCACCCCTGCTAACCCGCTGGGTCCCTGGCTTGGCACGCTGTCTAAGCTTTCCCACTTCTTCACCATCCCCAGCTGGTGAAAAGCAGTGGCGGCTGGTGAAGTTTTTGGATGGGGGGGGGGGGGGTGCC
>BLSH010210857.1:224297-234848 GCA_018402905.1 Glandirana rugosa | reverse complement strand
CATCACAGTTCTCAGTGCCCCCCTTAAATCAGGGTTCTTAGAGCACCCCTTACATCAGAGTTCCCCTTTACACCAGAGGCCACAGTGTTCCCCCTTACATCAAGGTTCTCAGTGTTCCCCCTTAAATTAGGGTTCTCAGTGCCCCCCCTTAAATCGGGGTTCTCAGAGCACTTCTTACACCAGAGTTCGCCTTTACACCAGAGACCATAGTGTTCCCCCTTACATCAGAGTTCTCAGTGTCCCCCCTTAAATCAGGGTTCTCAGAGCACCCCTTACATCAGAGTTCCCCTTTACACCAGAGACCATAGTGTTCCCCTTTACATCAGAGTTCTCAGTGTCCCCCTTTAAATCAGGGTTCTCAGAGCACCCCTTACATCAGAGTTCCCCTTTACACCAGAGGCCATAGTGTTCCCCCATACATCAGAGTTCTCAGTGTCCCCCCTTAAATCAGGGTTCCCAGAGCATCCCTTATGTTAAAGTCCCCGAAGTTCTCCTTTACATCAGAGTCTGCAGAGTCCCCCCTTACAGTAAAAGGGAAGCGAGTTCAGATGTAAAAGCGAAGCTCAGTGTATTCAAATATAAAAGGGGAACTCTGGTTAGGGGTTAAATTATTATTATTAATATTATGTATGTATTATTTATTTTATTTATTATGTATGAATATTTTTATCTATTTATTTATCATTATTCACTTATTATCCAGTCTGAATAGTGTGTCCGGTTTTCAGGCAGTGTGAAACTCGGACGCATGATTCCAAACCCGAACTGTCCGGGTGACTCCCGGACAGGTGGCAACCCTAGCTGGAGGGGAAGAAGGAGTGTATATATAGATGATCCATTTCAAGAACTGTTTGATCTGCTGGGCATCCCATAATTACCCTATACCCATCTAAGTTAAATCCCCTAATAAAAACAGCAAAACACAAGTAGCGGCCTGTTCTTCCTGACTCCGGATGTAAGGAACCACAATTTCCAGCAACCCCTATGGGGGAACGGCTACATTAATATTTATTTTTATTCAATTATTGCATTTGAACAATAAAAACACTCAAAAACGTGCGACACAACGCATGAAAACGCTCACAAATGCGCAACCTGCGTGCTTCAGTGCATTTCTACGTGAAAAACCGCTTCAGAAAGGGACCTTAATCCAAGCTGCAAAAGAACCTCCAAAACTTTTTTGACCTTTGGGCGTTTGGTTGCAGGGGACACGGAGCGGAGATGCGAATCACCTCCATAGAGAATCATTGATTTTTTTCTCCTCCATCGTTTTGGCGCTTGAAGCTACAAAACGCTGAGATGTAAACGGGGGAGTAAAGTGCCAGTTTAACACTTCCAGGTATTTATTACCTCTCTCTGGGATCACAGTACCCCCCCTGACAATGCCTTAGTCTGCTTCCTTCTCCAGAAGGATGGAGCCATCTTTGTTCAGGCATCATCCAGGGTCACCATCAACTTTTTGGACTGAGATGAGGGTTCAGTTTTGGTAGAGTGATGTGAATCCTGGTGCCTGTGCAGTTCTTAGCTGCAGGGCCGGTGCTACCACTAGGCAAACTAGGCAGCCGTCTAGGGCGCACTGCTGCCTAGGGGCGCCCGGCTGCTGGCTTCCCTCTGCGTCTGTAAACAACTCCGTCTTAGGCAGCTGCTTCGTCCGACCGGTAGTGTAATTCGAGGCACAGCGCAGCACTGGCACCAGCGCTAGAGGGAGCAGAGCCGATGCTTTCTGTATATCGCCACCTCCTGTCGCATGGGCAGGGCAAAGGGGGCGGAGTCAGGGGTAGAGCCAATGGGTGCGGCAAAATGAGGTTTCGCCTAGGGTGTCAAAAATCCTTGCACCAGCCCTGCTTGGCTGTGTTCACAAATATCCAAAACACATCAGCTGCATCCTCTCAGCTTCAAAGTCGCAATGTACAGCCTAAGTGATCACTGGGAAAGAGGAGACAAAGGAAATGTTTCCTCCTGCCTGCAGCTGACTGATGACATCCTTTCAGCCTAGCCTAGCCTGCAGAACAAGGATGGCTTCTTAGTGACAGAATGTCCAGATATTTTGAACATTTATACTGTTGCTGTGTACTGTGTAATGCCATGAATACAATGACTTGAAAAAGTATTCATACCCCTTGCACTTCTCCATTTTGTCATGTTACAACCAAAAACGTAAATGTATTTTATTGGGATTTTATGTGATAGACCGACACAAAGTGACTCATAATTGTGGAAAGAAAATGATACAAATAAATCTGTGAAAAGTGTGGGGGGCATTTGTATGGCACCCCCCTGAGTCAATACTTTGTAGAATCGCCTTTCTCTGCCATTACAGCTGCAAGTCTTTTTGGGGAAGTCTCTACCAGCTTTGCCCATCTAGAGAGGACATTTCTGCCCATTCTTCTTTGCAGAATCCCCCAAGCTCTGTCAGATTGGATGGAGAGCGTCTGTGATCAGCAATTTTCAAGTCTTGTCACAGATTCTCAATGGGACTTAGGTCTGGATTGTGACTGGGCCATTCTAGGACATGAATATGCTTTGATCTAAACCATTCCATTGTAGCTCTGGCTGTATGTTTAGGGTCGTTGTCCTGCTGGAAGGTGAACCTCCGCCCCGGTCTCAAGTCTTTTGCAGACTCTAACAGGTTTTCTTCTAAGATTGCCCTGTATTTGGATCCATCCATCTTCCCATCAACACTGACCAGCTTCCCTGTCCCTGCTGAAGAAAACCATCCCCACACCATGAAGCCGCCACCGCCATGTTTCACAGTGGGGATGGTGTGTTCAGGGTGATGTGCACTGTTAGTTTTCCACCACAAATAGAGTTTTGCTTTTAGGCCAAAAAGTTGAATTTTGGTCTCATCTGAGCAGAGCCCCTTCTTCCATGTTTGCTGTGTCCCCCACATGGCTTCTCCGAAACTGCAAACAGGACTTCTTATGGTTTTCTTTCACCAATGGCTTTCTTCTTGCCACTCTTCCATAAAGGGCAGATTTGTGGAGCACGACTAATAGTTGTCCTGTGGACAGATTCTCCCCCCTGAGCTGTGGATCTCTGCAGCTCCTCCAGAGTTACCATGGACCTCTTGGCAGATACTCACCACAGAGGTCACTGCCTGTGCCCGGTGCAGCCATTGTGATGGACCGTTAACCCAGCGGATATCTACATCGCAGGAGCCGCAATACTACCTAGTGGACCTGCAATTTGGGCTTTGTTATCCGCAGCCCTGGTCGGATTGGGCCTTGTGACACCACCCAAAGGCAGGGGTAGAATTGCAGCTTGGCGACTCCCCTGTGAACACAGAGGACAGAGGGGAAGAAGAGATTGCCATGGCCTGCAGCCTGGTCAGGGACCTCGAAACCGTGAGTACCGTTAGGTGGAAGTCCGGGGTCCCTGAAATGCCAGCCGAGTCCCAAACCATAGGCATCCCAGTTGGCCGGAGTCAATAGTTGAGGGGGAGGCGCCCCCTGTCGAGCCGAGTGAGGATGCCAGGGAAAGGTCCATAGCCTGGGGGTCACCCAGACTGCTGGCAGGATTTGGATTTGTGGAGCACCTGGTGGGGCGGTCACCCCCAAGTGAGGAATCTGATGAGGAGCAGAAGACGGGGAGTTCTCATGCCTTATACTTTTCAGATGGGGATGAGTCGAACCCCCTCAGGATTCAAAAGACTGCAGCATGAATCCCCAGCATGGGCGTCCGCAGAAGTTTTTTCAGGGGGGGTCATCCTTTTAAGCTCACCCATGCTCTGCCCCTATTTGACAATGTCATTATCACATTATCGCGGTCAGAGACCGCTGTTATTGTACAGGAGACAGTCAGAGACGGCAGACATTGTACAGAAGACAGTCAGAGACTGCAGACATAGTGCAGGAGATGGTCAGAGACTACAGACATGATACAAGAGACGGTCAGAGACTGCAGACATTGTACAGGAGATGGTCAGAGACTGCAGACATACTACAGGAGATGGTCGGAGACTGCGGACATAGCACAAGAGATAATCAGAGACTGCATACATAGCCCAAGAGACTGTCAGAAACTGCATACATGGCTCAAGAGGATAAGGACCTAGTGGGGAACCCCAGATTCCAGGGGGGGGCAACTGCCCCCCCTTGCCCCTACCTGCGGACGCCCATGATCCCCAGTGTCAGCCACCACACCTTCTACAACTGGCCTTCCACCACCCAGACCAGGGCAGCCACTGACCATCATGGACATTGTCGAGAACCCTAGGGAGGAGTGTGAAGACGAAATGACATGGGAGTGTCTTCATGTACCGAAACCTTTGTGGGGACCTGATAGCAGCTGTTGGGAGAGGTTCATGGAATTGAAGAAGGAGTGGAGCCATGGGCGTGCTATTCGGAGAGACTGTGTGACAGCGGCGGCTCCTCCATAGAGGACGCTAGTGAGCCGCCCTCTCCCCGCCAATCCTTCTAAAAAAAAAAAAGTATGGTGCCCCATTATATGGCTGTCCCGGCTTTTTTGGGAGATTTGCTGTCAGCTGAGAGTAATTCCCAAAGCCCATTGGTCAACCATTAAAGTGCATAGATGTGCGCCAGCCAGGCGCACATCTATACACTGATTGGCTCTGGCCTCAGTCGCTGTCCCCCAGACAGTGACTGATTGGTCGGGAGCGGGTGCGGGACTGGCAGACGTGCTGGTGCTTGGGCTGCATGCACGCCCCTCTGAGGTAAGTACTGCTGTGCTGCTGGGATCTGTAATACCTGTGTACTGACAATACCTGTGTACTGGCTGGTGGCAATACCTGTATACTGGCAATACCTGTGTACTGGCTGGCGGCAATACCTGTGTACTGGCAATACCTGTGTGCTGGCTGGCGGCAATTCCTGTGTACTGGCAATACCTGTGTAATGGCTGGCAGCAATACCTGTGTACTGGCTGGCGGTTATACCCATGTACTGGCAATACCTGTGTACTGGCAATACCTGTGTACTGGCTGTGTAATACCTGTGTACTGGCAATACCTGGGTACTGGCTGGCTACAATACCTGTGTACTGGCTGGCGGCAATACCTGTGTACTAACAATACCTGTGTACTGGCTGTGTAATACCTGTGTACTGGCAATACCTGTGTACTGGCTGTGTAATACCTGTGTACTGGCAATACCTGTGTACTGGCTGGCTGCAAAACCTGTTTACTGGCAATATCTGTGTACTGGCTGGCTGCAATACCTGTGTACTGGCTGGGTGCAATACCTGTGTACTGGCTGCAATACCTGTGTACTGCCTGCATACTGTGTTACTGGCTGCAATATACCCCACCTGCGATGCTGAGCTGTATACTGTGTCCTGTGATGCTGAGTTGTATACTCCTGACACAATATGTGGTATACAGGGGACGGAGTGGGTAGATTATATAAGGGGTGGGGCTTATGAGAAGTAGGAGGGGTCAAAGAGGAAGGGCGGGGCCTGACGCCCCCCCCATCCTTAAACTTCACCAGCCGCCACTGGTCAGGGGCCACACTTCAAGTAAGTTGCCCAGCACTGTCCTAGGTAGTCTTTAACACGTTTGCTAAGCATCTATGTTTAGTCTGCTTAATCGATGCTAAGTTTCTCCATATCCAATCCCTGTAACTGACAATTAAGGTTAATAAAAGATTGGCTGGTTGAATCTTCAGCACAGTTGTCAATAAATAGTCTCATGGGTGCCATTCAAGACTCTGATGAGGAGATGAGCACATTTAATGCTCCATCTGTAATTTTATTTTTTTATTGAACCGGCTAATGACCCTATCTCATTCCCTTATTGAAATGCCAGTTATATTTATCCTGCCTCGACACCTGTGAGTCATTGCTAATGTAATATGAATGGCACTGTTCCTAGGGCATGGCATAATGGGGCATATAAACAGGAACACCTAGCTTGCCCTATTCTTGGACAGCGGAATGGGGGAGAGGAGGGCGATGGCACAGGCAAATATGGCTGGTGTTGCTTTTCTTAGGGGTGAATTAGCATAATAATAAGAGGTCTATGTATAAAACATTTGTTCTGCAAATGTAACAAATATCCGCACACTTAAAATGAAAATTGCTGTGTTTACTCTAATATATGTAGTTCTTATATCTTCAGCACCACCTAGTGGCCATAATGCTTTTTTTCCACCATAAATACCCAAATCAGGAAAAAAAAACACATTATGGCCAGGGGAGCCAGGAGGACCTGTTGCTGTGCCTGTTCACCCATATCAGGGAGAGAGGATGGTCCTACATCTGAGTCACAGCCGAGGGACCAGGGCCACCTGGAGGGGAGCTAGGAGGACCTGTTGCTTTGCCCGTTCACCCATATCAAGAAGAGAGGATCGACCTAGAGCTGAGTCTACTAGAGCTGCCTTCAGAGACTAAGTTTGAGAGAGAGAGTCGCTGCCTCTGCAGGATTGCAGGTGAAAGACTGTGACCTGTGTGAGTATCTGGGACCCTCTTTCTGGAGCCTAGTGATCGCCAAGCCATTGGGGCCCAATTAATCGCCTACCAGGAAGTGGTGAGCTGAACTACACGTCCTAAAGGCCTGCCACACATTGTTAGCCCAAATAGAGACTGCTCTTAATTAGCAGCCTATCTCCTATCATTTACCCACATTTTTAAAGGGACAGTGCACCACCTAAAGAAGGGCCCCACCCTACGCCGTGTTGATTTGAATTGCCATTATATATTCAGTTGATTTACCCCCAAGCTGTTTGTGGCCTTATTCCTGTGCATTCTTAGAGAGTGCTAGCCTGCTAACTCTTAAGTCCACAGTTATAAATGGCTTTTAGTCTATGACTAAGTGTGTCAGGGGGACTGAGCAGTTTAGAGGGTTGTGGTAGAACAGCGGACCCATCATCATCAGCGGCTCCTGCGGGGCACTACACACACACTGAATGCTTTATACATAGCCCTCTAAATATGGGCATGCTAGAAGAGATAGCTAACAGAGGTTCTACAGGAGATGGTCAGAGACTGCAGGTATGCTCTAAGACAGTGGTTCTCAACCTCAGTCCTCAAGTAACCCCAGTGGGCCATATTTTGGGAACTTCCCTTAGATAAAATAGCTTTTACCAATACCATGTCATTAATATTGATTTAAATCAGCTGTGCAAAACAAAGGAAACCCTGAAAACATGGCCCGTTGGGGGTATTTGAGGAGTGCATACTACAGGCGATGGTCAGAGTCTGCAGACATACTACAGGAGAAGGTCAGAAACTACAGGCTTTCTATGGGGGATGGTCAGAGAGTGCAAATATACTAAAGGAGCTGGTCAAAGACTGTAGACTTTCTACAGCAGATGGTCAGAGACTGCAAATATACTACAGGAGATGGTCAGACACTGCAGACATATTACAGGAGATGGTCAGAGACGGCAAACTGTCTACAACAGATGGTCAGAGACTGCAGAATTCTTACAAGGCATGGTCAGACACTACAAGCTTGCCACAAAAGATAGTCAGAGACCGTAGACTTTCTACAGGAGATCGTCAGAGAATATAAGCATGCTGCAAAAGATAATCTGATGAAATAGTGAGATAGTCAGAGACTGCATGCTTTCTACAGGAGATAGTCAGAGACTACAGACATACTATAGAAGATGGTCAGGGACTGCAGGCATACTACAGGAGATGGTCAGAGACTGCAGGCGTACTACAGGAAAAGGTCAGAGACTGCAAATCTTCTACAGGAGATGGTCAAAGACTGCAGACATACTATAGGAGATGGTCAGAGACTGCAGACTTTCTACAAGAAATGTTCAGAGACTGCAGAATTTCTACAGGAGATGGTCAGAGACTGCAAATATACCACAGGTGATGGTCAGAGACTGCAAACTGTCTACAGGAGATGGTCAGAGACTGCAGAATTCTTATAGGACATGGTCAGACACTACAATCATGCTACAAAAGATAGTCAGAGACCGCAGACTTTCTACAGGAGATTGTCAGAGAATATAGGCATGCTACAAAAGATAGTCTAATGAAATGGTGAGATAGTCAGCAACTGCATGCTTTCTACAGGAGATGGTTAGAGACTGCAGACATACTATAGGAGCTGGTCAGAGACTACAGACATTCTACAGGAGAGGGCCAGAGACTGCAAATATACTACAGGAGATGGTCAGAGACTGAAGGCATACTACAGGAGATGGTCAGAGACTGCAAAAATACTACAGAAGATGGTCAGAGACTTCGGGCATGCTACAGGATATGGTCAGAGACTGCAGAATTTATACAGGAGATGGTCAGAGACTGCAGACATATCACAGGAGATGGTCAGGGATTGCAGACTTTCTACAGGAGATGTTCAGAGACTGTAAACTGTCCACAGGAGATGGTCAGAGATTGCATAATTTCTACAGGAGATGGTCAGAGACTGTAAACTGTCCACAGGAGATGGTCAGAGATTGTATAATTTCTACAGGAGATGGTCAAAGACTGCAGACATATGGTACTATAGGAGATGGTCAGAGACTGCAGACATATGGTACTATAGGAGATGGTCAGAGACTGCATACATACTATAGAAGAAGGTCAGAGACTGTAGAATTTCTAAAGGAGATGGTCAGAGATTTTATTTTATTCAATCATAAAATCTATTTAAAAAAAACATTGTTTTTAATGAATCTTGGAAAGTTACATAAAATTATTTAAGGTCCATAAAAATACACGTATCCTCTGTTCCCCCATATATATAACCACAGCCAGCTATGGCTTCTCTTGCAGGCTCCTTCTTCGTGGTGAGTCTCGGAGGGACGGCGGTGGGTCTGGTGTTCGCTTTCCTGCTCGCCTTCATCACGCGGTTCACCAAGCGAGTGCGCATGATAGAGCCCCTCTTCATCTTCCTCATCGTCTACCTCGCCCACCTCACGGCAGAAATGGTCTCGCTGTCTTCCATACTGGCGTAAGTACTCTTTACTCCTCACCGTTAGGCACTTGTTATGACGGTAAGAACATCATGTATCAGCGTTTCGGAGACAGGGGTCTCATTCACCTGACATTTCACAGGAGATGATGAGAACTAGAATCGTCTCTTATAGCAGTCATCATACTCCTCCTGTAACGCTCCCAGTGCAGGTCTGACATCTGTTCAGAAAAGAGAACATTCAGTGAAATTTCCAGCATTTCAGGAAGCCTCATTAGAGCTCCTTCTACACAGCCTGGTCGCCACTTCCATGTATCTGTCTGTCTATGGATGGATATTGCAGAAAGGTGATGATAAAAGTGCAGGAGCTGCCCTAGCTGAGTCATGTTTGAAACTGAATTCCAACCTTCCCATCAGTCTTGCACAGTTGTACCGGCTCCTCTCCTGTATTGATATTACTTTACTGCACACTGTGAGCTTAAAACAGAATGCATAAGAAGCTGTAGCAAGGGTGCCAGGCAGTCCAGTACAGGTCGATCCTATCCTTCCAGCTCCCATTCACAAACAGGCTGTGGGGCAGGGAATACCTTGGCCATTCTTAATTGGCGGCCCGCAATGACAGCTTTCTGGCAGGATAGCTCAGACAGGTCCAGGCTATTCTCCAAACTGCGGCCCAGGGGCCAAATGTGGCCTTTTTTTGCCTTTATCTGCCCTTTGTGGCACTAGTCGTCCCACTGACATTAACAATGGATCATAATTCCTTCCACTGACACCAATGATAGGACACTATTGCTCCCACTGACACCAATGATGGGGCACTATTCCTCCCACTGACACCAATGATGGAGCACTATTCCTCCCACTGACACCAATGATGGGGCACTTTTCCTCCCTCTGACACCAAAGATGAGGCACCATTCCTCCCACTGACACCAATGATGGGGCAATATTCCTCCCACTGATACCAATGATGGGGCACTATTCCTCCCACTGACACCAATGATTGGACACTATTGATCTTTTATTGAAAAGAATCAAGCAACCATTTTATACAAAAGTAAAAAACAAAACGATATTACATTTCTTCAACATAAATCAATCAGAATTTATACAATATATACAGAGATCACTTCAAAAAATTCATAGAAAACTATTTACATAAAAGAAGGCCATAGAAGGATCTCTTACTGACATTTATTGTCACCACACTTAACGGGGGGGGGGGGGACTGCCGTTTGGGTTATTGGGTGGATTGCTTCTTAGCTCCCCTCTGCTGCTCATCACCAGAAGCCTCTCTCTTTCTTGAGGCCTCCTGCAGCTCCATCTCAGAATCTGAACTTGGCTCAGAAGAAGCCCCAGATGAGGAAATGTCTAACTTAGGGGTCCTATGACGGTTGGAGAGAGGCACTGGAGCTTCCTGTCCCTGTGCCCTCCTCACCACCTGCCTCTTCCTCCTCCCAACCTTCCTTCTCTCCTCCAGGTACTGCAGGTCCGATTCAGAGACGCTCTCATCTCTTGCCTTTTTCTTGGAAGACTTCACAGAAGACTTCTTTACAAAGGTAGAAGCAGTACCCTTTTTGGCCCTCTCTACCACTCCTGGTGGAGAAGGACCTTCTTTTAAGTCAGACTTAGGAGGGGGAGACTCATGGGGAATAACTGACTCAGGGGGCTCAGACTTGGAAGGTTCTGACACAAGAGGAGCGGGTACAGTAGGCTGCAGT
>BLSH010210857.1:201102-222947 GCA_018402905.1 Glandirana rugosa | reverse complement strand
TGGTTTCTTGGTGTTCCACCCGAACTTTAGCCAATTGGATCTCTGCATCCATGGATCTACGGCTGCTGCTGTGTAAACCTTCACGCTGCCTTCGCAGGCGCTTCAATTCCGCTCTCAGCTTGTAGAGCTCATCTCTCTCCTTATTCAGGGCTTTAATCCCGGCCACCACTCGCTCCCGAATGGCCTCCGAGCCTTCATCCTCACCAGGGGCAGAGAGATCCCCAGCCATGGCTTGCATGGGGGCAGGCATGTCACCCGACAGTCCAGGGGATGGCTGTGAGCATCCAGCAGTGGAGGCCTCCATGGCCTCCCCAGGAGGGGGCCACCAGGGCGGGGAGAGATTTCACCAAACTCCCCTCTCACACAGAGCACCTGGAGCAGCTCCACCAGCAGACAGCAGCAGGAGAAACTCCTCCCTCCTGACACACCTGTGATCAATGATTGGACACTATTCCCCCCACTGACACCAATGACAGGACACTATTCCTCCCACTGACACCAATGATGGGGCACTATTCCTCCCACTGACACCAATGATGGGGCACTATTCCTCCCACTGACACCAATGATGGGGCACTGTTCCTCCCACTGACACCAATGATGGGGCATTGTTACAGATGGCAGGACATTTTCTGCTCCTACTGGCCACAGTCTGGCCCCCCTAAAGTCTAAATGGAAATCAACTGGCCTCGTGTTTAGAAAGTTTGGAGTCCCCTGCTCTATAACAAAGCAAATCCTCACTTTTTATCCTTCACATCTCTAACCAGTGACCATTTCCAATGGTATAATCAAATTAATTATAAATATATTCTGCCGAACACTGCCATGGACCATACATAATTACTTTACAGCTTTATTACAATTCCCACAATCCGGAGTGGCAGTAAAATGTTATCATTTAGCTGGGTAGGTTGGTATCATTCAATCTTAATGACCATCAACATTTTTATCAATATTTACCTTGAAAAACAAACATCAATGGACCTTAATGATCAGGAGGAGGTGGCCATTTCCTTTAATCTTTTGATTGATATTTAGCTTGAAAAGCTTGTATTGATCGATCTTAATGAGGATCTATACAAAGAAAGCTGTGCCCAAGAGAGCCAAGCAGAGGGAGAAGGACTGGTCACTGGTATTGCTTGTAAGCTGCAGCTGACCTTTTCCCATTACTGACCTTGTTCTGCAATGTTTCTGGGTAGAAGGGGCCAGTTTGGTGGGGGCAGCGCTTTACATCCTTGTGTCAGAGCTGTCCCCTTCATGATTAGTGATCTGGTGACAGGTGAGGTGATGATCAAAAAGAGCAGAAGAAGAGGAAGAAGCACAGATCTACAGAATAGGTAAAGCAGAGACAGGGAGATTCTTTCACAGCAGGTCCTCAGGTGCAGCTTCCTCTCCAGCAAAGAGAACACCGAGCAGCACAGTGATGATAAGACCAAAGCTCATTGCAACTCTGGTCAGATTCTAGCAGAATTTGACTCTAGAACTCTAGCATCAATGCCTTAGATCAGGGGTCTCCAAACTTTCCAAACATAGGGCCAGTTTACTGTACTTCAGACTTTATAGGGGCTGGACTGTGGCCAGTGGGAGTAGAAAATGTCCCAAAGTCAGTGGAAGTAAACAGTGCCCTATTATTGGATTAAGTGGAATGAATCATTCCCCACTGTTGATATCAGTGGGAGGAAAGACATTCAATCCTTGGTGTCATTGGGAGGAATAGCACCCCATCCTTGGTATCAGTGGGAGGAATAGCACCCCATTATTGGTGTCAGTGGGAGGAATAGCACCCCATTCTTGGTGTCAGTGGGAGGAATAGCACCCCATTCTTGGTGTCAGTGGGAGGAATAGTGCCCCATCCTTGGTATCAGTGGGAGGAATAGCACCCCATCCTTGGTATCAGTGGGAGGAAAAGCACCCCATCCTTGGTGTCAGTGGGAGGAATAGCACCCTATTATTGGTGTCAGTGGGAGGAATAGAACCCCATCCTTGGTGTAAGTGGGAGGAATAGCACCCCATCCTTGGTGTCAGTGGGAAGAATAGCACCCCATCCTTGGTGTAAATGGGAGGAATAGCACCCCATCCTTGGTATCAGTGGGAGGAATAGCACCACATATTTGGTGTCAGTGAGAGGAATAGCACCCCATTCTTGGTGTCAGTGGGAGGAATAGTGCCCCATCCTTGGTATCAGTGGAAGGAATAGCACCCCATCCTTGGTATCAGTGGGAGGAATAGCACCCCATCCTTGGTGTCAGTGGGAGGAGTAGCACCCCATCCTTGGTATCAGTGGGAGGAATAGCACCCCATCCTTGGTGTCAGTGGGAGGAGTAGCACCCCATTCTTGGTGTCAGTGGGATGAGTAGCACCCTATTCTTGGTGTCAGTGGGAGGAATAGCACCCCATTCTTGGTGTCAGTGGGATGAGTAGCACCCTATTCTTGGTGTCAGTGGGAGGAATAGCACCCCATTCTTGGTATCAGTGGGAGGAATAGCACCCTATTCTTGGTGTCAGTGGGAGGAATAGCACCCCATCCTTGGTGTCAGTGGGAGGAATAATGCCCCATCCTTGGTGTCAGTGGGAGGAATAGCACCCCATCCTTGGTGTCAGTGGGAGGAATAGCATTCCATTCTTGGTGTCAGTGGGAGGAATAGTACCCCATCCTTGGTGTCATTGGGAGGAATAGCACCCCATCCTTGGTGTCAGTGGGAGGAATAGCATTCCATCCTTAGTGTCAGTGGGAGGAATAGCATTCCATCCTTGGTGTCAGTGGGAGGAATAGCGCCCCATCATTAGTGTCAGTTGTGGATGGAATAGTGCCCCAAGGGCCGGATAGAGGCCAGCAAAGGGCCACATCTGGCCCCAGGACTGCAGTTTGGAGACCCCTGCCTTAGATGACCACACGCAGCAGATCTACAGCTATGAGGTTTAGCGCACAAGACATGCACTGATATTTTTAGGGAAGAATTCCATTAATAAGGAAAACATTTCTGGGTACTACTTAGGCTGGCCATACATGGTGAAATTGTGTTTTCCTGCAACCACGGGTTGCAGGAAAGAAATACGGATGATTCTCCCATCGGGAATCCCTCCTGCAGAGCGGGGTGGGCAGGGGAACCCGTCCCCACCGGGAGAAGACAGTGAATATTGCTAGTGGCTATAGCAGCCGCTAGCGATAATTGCAAGGGAATCCGGTGGGCTGGTTGTACCCAAGGTGATCGGTCAACTTGGTACATTCAGCCTGCTAATTAACGATTCGAATCTCGGCCGGTTCCTGCTGAAAAGGCTGAGATTCCAACCGTGTATGGCCGTGTATGGCCGGCCTTAGGCACAAATCACATTCCTCAATGTTCCCTGTAATAGAGCAAATATTCATTTTTGAGTTCAGGTCCACTTTAATGACCCAGAAGTGCTGTGTGACCACAAGAGCTTGCCTAATTATACTGGAGCCTATTACTCACAGAACCTTTTAATGGATTTGTAATTGAATTTGAATACCTGGATACACAGAAAATCAATATTTATTGATCTCTTGGTACATAATTTTATACTAACTGTGTTACAGATGCGATTGCCTGTACTGCAGAATAATCCCACACTCATACACATTCCTTAACACAGTGGATCTGTCTTTGCTGGAAGCCAATTAACCTTCCAGCACTTAAGGGGAACTCCAAACGCACCCAGCAAGAGCCTAAAAATTCAATGCAGAAGTGTTCTTTGGCACTGCTATGGCACCTCTGCTCTTGTAGCACTGGGTCCTTGGTTTCAAATCCTGGACTGGACGGGTAGGCAGAGAACAGGTGCAGGTGCCCCCCCCCCGTCACCACCCCATACCCACCTCTGAGCACCATCCCTTGGTTGCACCCCCTACCTCCCAGGACCGCCCCTTTTACAGAAAACAGACCCAAGTATCATTTTGTGATGCTAAATAATTTGTATGGAATTTGTTAATGATAACAAGGCAGTAAAACCGATCCCCTGCATGTGGCAAAAATACACCCCCCCAGCAACAATAGACCTGCAACAGCATTCCCACACAGCAACAATAGATCCATCCCAGAAACAATTGAACCCCGTCAGCAACAATAGATCACCCAGCAGCCAGGAACAATAGATCCCTTTCCTTGACAGTAGATCCCTCCCAGAAACAATCCCCCCTCCCGCAGCAATAGATGCTCTGCAGTATAATACTCCCTACACCATCAATAGATCCACCCTCAGGAATAATGGATCCCCACCGGCAACAATAGATCTTGCAGCAGCCAGGAACAAAAAGATCCCTCCCTCTGGTATGGATTTTCTAGGGGAACCCTATGCTAAAATAAAAAAAATGGTGTGGGGTCCCCCAAAATCCATACAAGACCCTTATCTGAGCATGTAGCCCGGCAGGTCAGGAAAGGGGGGGGGGAAAGCGAGTGCCCCCCCCTTCCTGAATCATACCAGGCCACAACATGGGGGGTTGGGTGCTTTGGGGTAGGGATGCCCCCCTCTTCCTAAAACACCTTGTCCCCATCTTGATGTGGATAATGGTCTCTTCTCCAAAACCCTGGGCTGTGGTTGTGGGGTCTGCAGGCGGGGGGCTTATCAGAATCTGGAAGCCCTCTTTAACAAAGGGGCCCCCGACCCGATAAAAAAAAAAAACGCTTCTCCTCCGACGCTGGCTCCCGCCATTCTGTCAGCTCCCATGCCTGACAGTTCTTTTATAGCTGTGGGGCGTGGCCATGCTGTGACGTAAACCGGAGCCCCCTCCCCCTTGTGATGTCATGGACCCGCGCACTCGTCCCCTCCCTTTCCTGACCTACCAGGTTGCATGCTCGGATAAGGGCCTGGTATGGATTTTAGGGGGGGGTCCATGGCGTTTGTTTTTTTTTGGCGTGGGGTTTCCCCTCAAAATCCATACCAGACTTAAAGGGACCAATATGGTTTTGGGGGTGGGACCCCACGCCTTTTTTTTTTGGCGTGAGGTTTCATCCATGCCAGAAGCAAAGGAATTGTTTTGATTGGTCATAGGCAGGGCCGTCTTATTAGCATCATGGGCCCCTGGGCAAAGTAATGCACTGGGGCCCCTACCAGGCTGCACATACTCTCAAAAATTAAAGTATAAATAGTTCATAGAATTAAACATATATTTATTAGTACTTTCAATAAAATCTATTTTAAAAAATAAAAAACATGCCATAAATAAAAGACTAAAACAACACAAAGGGCACAGTATAGGGGGAGGGGGATCAGGAGGGCAAGATACTGGGATCAAGAGGGCAAATTACAGGTTCCGGGACACTGGCAATCCTGGGAAAGCTTAGTAAAAAGAGTGACTATCCCAGCAGATCCGGGACAGTTGGCAAATATGATGTAATGTAAGATTATCACGGGGCCCCCATGCACCTGGGGCCCCTGGGCAGTGCCCAAGGGTGCCCTTGCATTAAGACAGCCCTGGTCATAGGACAAGTCGCAAGCATCTCAAAGCCGTATCAGAATCGGATCCCGTGCATTGAAGTCGCATGGACTTTTGTGTCGGATCGGTGTGAACATGGCCTGAATCTCCCCCATGTTTCGCCATTCCAGCATTATAATGGGATGCCGAAGTCTCTGGCGTTTTCTGCTTTTGGTGCCTCTCTATGGCCTTCATCGTTAGGCATTTAAATCACAGTTCCATTGTCTCCTCTTGCCTTGATTTCCCACAATGCATGGCACTCCAGATATTCTGAAACATCTGTGACCGTGAAAACAGGCTGAACACGGAGTGAGACAACAGCGGTGACACAGACAGCGCCCACGTAGCGTACTCTGATGCGTGCCGCACCTCGCCGCTGGGTTGTGTTGTTACGGAGGATACGAGTGTCTGCTCGTTACAGAACAGCTGAGTCACAAGAGAGATGTGACAAATACAAGGTGAAGAGGGTCCTCGTAGGGAACATAGAGTCTCTAACACACCGGTGACTCATGCATGTGACCCGCTTCACTGAGCCTAGTCACGACGCAGCCCACGCATTGATTACCAACTGCCACTTCTCACTTCATCCTTGTCCAGCTCTTCCAATAAGACATGGAAAGGCCACTTTGTTTGATCTTCAGGGTCGGACTGGGGCTACAAATCAGCCTTGGTATCAGAACCAGAGAGGCGCACATATGCCATGTATGTAGCCAGTGATTGCAATGCTCAGTAAGGCTCGCTTCACACTGCCGCGACTTGGGATTTGACTCGTGAGATCTTGTGAGTGCGATACTTTTATTCTTAGATGCCATTTTTTATTACAGCTTACATTTAGATGGAGGCGCCCTCTTTTCCTTGTTTTTCAATGACACTATTGTGGTGTTCTTGTTTTTTATTATTATTATACAGGATTTATATAGCGCCAACAATTTGCGCAGAGCTGAGGGCAGACAGAACGGTTACAATGCAATTTAATACAGGAGGAATCAGAGGGCCCTGTTCCTAAGAGCTTACAATCTAAAAGGGAGGGTCGGGTGATACAAGAGGTAATAACTGGGGGGGGATGGACTGATGGAGAAAATAAGGCCTCATACACACGGGCGTATCTCTAAAAATAAACAAGGAAAAAAAATCGGCGTTTTTCGGCGTTATGCATCGGCGTTAGTGAGCGTAAAAAAAATCATCCCTCTGCTATTTTTCAACCTAAAAACGTTGGCGTCAAAAAACGCCGGTACAATATTAGTTGGCGTTAGTTGGCGTTTTGCGGTGTCGGCGTCAAAAAATGCCAAAACGTTACAGCCTCAGAACGCGATGGCCGTGGGTTCTACTTTCAGCTCACTAACGCCGACGCTTATTGATTGGTTTGCGCAAAAGTGGCCACGTTTACGGATGATGAGAATTAATTTCTGGGGTTTTTATTTTTTTTTTATTTTTTACTAGAAATGGCGGTGATCTGCGATTTTTAGCGGTACTGCGATATTTCAGCGGACATGTCGGACCATTTTGACACTTTTTCGGGACCATTGGCATTTATACAGCGATCAGTGCTATAAAAATGCACTGATTACTGTGTAAATGCCATTGGTAGTGAAGGGGTTAACCTGCAGGGGGCGCTCTAAGGGTTAACAGTGTTCCCTGGGCGTTTTCTAACTGTATGGGGGCTGCCCTAGCTGGGGAAGGGAAGCGATCACAGCTCTTCCCCCTCTCACAGAACGGAGGTCCGTGTTTACTTACACGGACCTCCGTTCTTTCACTCCGGGGGGGGCATCGCGGGTGGCGAATCGAGATCGAATCCGCCGCACCCGCTCCCTGGCCCTCCCCGGACACAGTGAGCGCCCGGCGGCGCGCGCGTGCTCATTGGGCTCGATCTCGTGCCCGCCGTCGTATGACGGCGATCCACGCTATCGAACCACACTGTCGCCGTCAATTGCCGATCAGCCGTCGGCAAGCGGTTAAGACCTTCATCAGAGGCGATTGCTTGTACATATACTTCAATACTAGTTGAGTCTGAAAAATAGAGGAGAGTATATAAGGTCCACAGGCAGACATATTGGGTGTGACAGATATATTATCGTGGTTACAAAGCACACTTACTATGGTGTATATCAAGATCAAGTTAAAGTCAAAAGTAATTTTCCAATTAAGAACATGTCATGCCATATATTGCCGCAAGCCCCGCAGAGATGCCAGCCCGACCCTCCCCACAGGGGCTCCAGGTGCCACCCTAGGCGAGAGGGTCCAGGACCAATGGAAGAGCGTAGAAAATCTTTGACAACTATGTAGTATGTGATGACTGGCGTGTGCCTCTGGGGGGCAGTATTTTTGATAGAGGGAGATTTTGGATCATGCACTTGATCAGTCCCACCTTAGAGGGTTTTTGGTTTGTACTCACAAGAAAGTAGACAGAGTAGGAGATAATTGGACAGATTGGGGAAGAGCATTCCAGAGGATGGGGGAGGCTCGGGAGAAGTCCTGGAGGTGAGCATGAGAAGAGGTGGCAAGAGAATTAGAGAGCTGGAGGTCTTGGGAGGAACGAAGAGAATGATTAGATTGGTATTTTGAGACTAGGCTGGTGATGTAGCTGGGGGCAGAGTTGTGGATGGCTTTGAAAATTATTGTTAGTATTTTGAATTGAATTTGTTTGGTGAGTAGAAGCCAGTGGAGGGATCGGCAGAGAGGGGCAGCAGACTCAGCGGTTTGTAAGGTGGAGGAGTCTGGCAGCGGCATTCATGATGGACTGAAGGGGCGGATAGCCTATTTAATGGGGAGGGAGTTGCAGTAGTTGAGTCGAGAGATGACCAGGGAGGGAATTAGAAACTTTGTGGTTTCATTGGAAGGGGCGTATCTTGGAGATGCTGCGGAGGTTGAGCGGCAAGCTTTGGATAGTGGTTGGATGTGGGGTCGAAAGGAGAGGTCAGAGTCCAGGATTACACCTAGCGCTATGGCATGTGGGGATGGGTTGATGGTCGTGCCATTGATCTTGACAGAGAAGTCAGGGGAAGGGGCACGTGGGGGAGGAAATATTATGAGCTCGGTTTTGGATAGGTTGAGTTTGAGGAAGCGGTGTGACCTCCAGGCTGATAGGTCTGTTGGTAAGTTGGTGATGCGTGAGGAGACTGATGGGGTGAGCTGAGGGGTGGAGAAATAAATTTGGGTGTCATCCATGTAGAAATGATATTGAAAGCCATGGGAGGCTGACCCAGGGAAGAGGTGTAGATTGAGAAAAGGAGAGGTCCAAGAAGAGAACCTTGGGGGACCCCAACGGAGAAAGGAAGAGGAGAGAAGGAAGTAGAATAGTAAGTGACACTGAAGGAAGGATAGGAAGGATGAGAGCCAACGAAGAGTACAGTCATGGAGACCAAAGAAATTGAGTTTTTTTGAGGGGGAAGGGGTGCTCAACAGTATCAAAGGCCCAGGAGTCAGAGTACAGAATAGTGTCCCTTGGTTTTAGCCATTAGTTGGTCGTTTGTGAGTTTAACCACTTGCCGACCGCCGATCGGCATCTGAGGGTGACAAAGTGGCTCTGTAAGGCAAAACGCCATCATACGATGGCGGTTGCCAGATCGTGCACAGTGAGCGCGCGCGCGCCGCCGGAGGCGCGCCCGCGCGCTCACTGTGTCCGGGGAGGGCCAGGGAGCGGGTGCGGCGGAGTCGATCTCCGCCAGCCACCCGCGATGCCCCCCCGGAGTGAAAGAACGGAGGTCCGTGTAAGTAAACACGGACCTCCGTTCTGTGAGAGGGGGAAGGGCTGTGATCCCAGCCTTCCTCTACACGGAAGGTGTGATCACTTCCCTTCTCCTGTTAGGGCAGCCCCCACACAGTTAGAACACGCCCAGGGAACATAGTTAACCCTTAGAGCGCCCCCTGCAGGTTAACCCCTTCACTGCCAATGGCATTTACACAGTAATCAGTGGGCATTTTTATAGCACTGATCGCTGTATAAATGCCAATGGTCCCAAAAAAGTGTCAAAATGGTCCGACATGTCCGCTGAAATATCGCAGTACCGCTAAAAATTGCAGATCGCCGCCATTACTAGGAAAAAATAAAAAAAAATAAAAACCCCAAAAATGAATTCTCATCATCCGTAAACGCGACCACTTTTGCGCAAACCAATCAATAAACGCCGATTGCGATTTTTTTTATCACAAATATGAGGAAGAATATAAATCGGCCAAAACCGATGAAAAAAAATGTTTTTTTATATTTTTTTTTGGATTTGTATTTTAGCAAAAAGTAAGAAATTTGTTTTTTTTTGCCAAATTGTCGCTCTTCTTTTGTTTATAGCGGCGATCAGAAATGACGCAGCGGTGATCAAATACCACCAAAAGAAAGCTCTATTTGTGGGAAAAAAAGGACGCAAATTTCGTTTGGGTACAACGTCGCACGACCGCGCAATTTTCAGTTAAAGCGACGCAGCGCCGAATCGCAAAAAGGGCTCCGGTCCTAAAGTGTGAAATCCTTCCGGGGCTGAAGTGGTTAAGGAGAGCAGTTTTCGTGGAGTGTTGAGGGCGAAATCCGGACCGAAGGGGATAAAGAAGTTTGTTGTTAGTCAGATAGTTGCTCAGTCGGTTGTAGCCCGGTTGTCCAAGGAGTTTGGAGGAGAAGGGGATTAAGGAGATGGGACGTAGGTTGTTAACCTCTTCACGCCAATCGCTGTATATAAACGGCGGTCGGGAGAAGTGGATGTATCTGGGTATAGCCTGCGGCTGCAGGCTAGTACCCGGCACCGTTTTTTAGAGCGGGCGGGGCCTCCTTCGTATATTTCCACATGCAACGTCACAACGTCACTTCCGGTTTACTTGGCGGCCAATGGCGCCGATTTAAATAAAAATACAGTATTCAGAATCGCCGTTTTTGGGGATCTGAATAGTTTTAAGTGCAAAGGAGGGGTTGGGGGGTCTTTTAGACCCCTGGTCCCTCTATAAAGAGTCCCTGTCACCACATATTACTGTCACAAGGGATGTTTACATTCCTTGTGATAGCAATAAAAGTGATCAGAATTTTTGTTTAAAGGAACAGTGCTAAAAAAACAATAAAATAAAATAAAAAAATAAATAAAGAAAAATTTAAAGCGCCGCCATCCCCGCGAGCTTGCGCTGCAAAGAAGACCCAAACCTCGAGCCCACATATGAAAACGGTGTTCAAATCACACATGGAGGTATCGCGACGATCGTTAGAGCGAGAGCAATAATTCTAGCACTAAACCTCCTCTGTAACTCAAAACTGTAGGAGTTTTTAAACGTTGCCGATGGAGATTTTTAACCACTTCAATACCAGGCACTTAGAACACTTCCTGCCCAGACCAATTTTCAGTTTTCAGTGCTGTTGCGATTCGAATGAGAATTGCACGGTCGTGCGACGTTGGACCCAAACAAAATTTTTATAATTTTGTTCCCACAAATAGAGCTTTCTTTTGGTGGTATTTGATCACCCCTGCGGTTTTTATTTTTTGCGCTATAACAAAAAAAAAGACCGAAAATTTTGAAAAAAACAAACAAACATTTTTCTTTGTTTCTGTCACAAAAATTTGTATAAAGTACATTTTCTCCTTCACTGACGGGCACTGATGTGGCTACACTGATGGGCACTGATGAGGCTACACTGACGGGCACTGATGAGGCAGTACAGATTGGCACTGATGAGGTGGCACTGATAAGGTTGCACTGATGATGGGGCAAATATGCAGCACTGATGGGCGGCACTGACAAGCAACACTGACGGGCAATGATACGTGGCACTAATATGCGGCACTGATCACTCCTAGGTGGCACTGATAAGTGGCACTGGGCACTGATAGGGGGCACTTTTAGGTGGCACAGGTTGGCACTTTTACGTGGCACAGGTGGGCACTGATAGGTGGCACAGATGGGCACTGATAGGTGGCACAGATGGGCACTTATAGGTGGCAGTGGTGGGCACTGGTGCAACAAGCACTGTTAGGGATGGCACTGGCAGGCATCATACATGGGCACAGTGCCATCCCTACAGTGCATAATATTGCCCTTACCTGGTGGTCTAGTGGGGGCTCCCTGGTGGTCCTGGGCGGCCTCTGTGCGCCTTCCCTGGTGGTCCTAGGCGGCCTCATTGTGATGTCCGGGAGGGGGGCTCCCTGGTGGTCCTGATCCGGCTCCCTGGTGGTCCAGTGGGGGTGATCCTGAGGGTGGGTGCGCTGATAAACGTTCAGCGCAGCCCCCCCTGTCAGGAGAGCAGCCGATCGGCTCTCCGCTGCTCAGGTCTGCAAACCTGAGCAGAGGAAAAGCCGATAAACGGCTCTCCCTATTTACACTGTGATCAGCCGTGATTGGTCAAGGCTGATCACATGGTAAAAGGTTTCGGATCGAAGCCTTTTACCTCGGTCGGTAATGCGGTGGGTCAGACTGACCGATCACCGCGATGCGTGCCCCCAGGGGTGCACGATTGCGGATTATCCTGAGGACGTCAATAGACGTCCAGTCAGGATAATGAGCCACCCGCCCGGACCCCATTTGTCAATACGCCAGGCGGGAAGTGGTTAAGTGCCAAAGTTTGCCGCTATTCCACTATTCCACTTTCAATTTTGAAGCATGACATGTTTGGTATCAATTTACTCGGCGTAACATCATCTTTCACAATATAGGAAAAATCAAGCTAATTTTACTGCTGTCTTATTTTTTAACTCTTCAAAAAAAAAAAAAAGACGGCTGAGCAAATACGGTGTGACAAAAAAATTGCATCTACGCCATTTTATTCTCTAGGGTGTTAGAAAAAATATACAATGTTTAGGGGTTCTAAGTAATTTTCTAGCAAAAAATACTGATTTTAACTTGTAAAGTGTCAAAAATGGCTCCGGGGCTGAAGTGGTTAAGATTGATGGGGTCCAGCGAGGGCTTTTTAACCACTTCAGCCCCGGAAGGATTTCCAGCTTTAGGACCGGAGCCCTTTTTGCGATTCGGCGCTGTGTCGCTTTAACTGAAAATTGCGCGGTCATGCGACGTTGTACCCAAACGAAATTTGCGTCCTTTTTTTCCTACAAATAGAGCTTTCTTTTGGTGGTATTTGATCCCCTCTGCGTCATTTCTGATCGCCGCTATACACAAAAGAAGAGCGACAATTTTGCAAAAAAAAACCAAATTTCTTACTTTTTGCTAAAATACAAATCCAAAAAAAATATATAAAAAAACATTTTTTTCACCGTTTTTGGCCGATTTATATTCTTCCTCATATTTGCGATAAAAAAAATTGCAATCGGCGTTTATTGATTGGTTTGCGCAAAAGTGGTCGCGTTTACGGATGATGAGAATTCATTTTTGGGGTTTTTTTTTTTTTTTTTTACTAGTAATGGCGGCGATCTGCGATTTTTAGTGGTACTGCGATATTGCAGCGGACATGTCGGACCATTTTGACACTTTTTTGGGACCATTGGCATTTATACAGCGATCAGTGCTATAAAAATGCACTGATTACTGTGTAAATGCCATTGGCAGTGAAGGAGTTACCTGCAGAGGGCACTCTAAGGGCTAACTGTGTTCCCTAGGCGTGTTCTAACTGTGGGGGGACTGCCCTAACAGGAGAAGGGAAGTGGTCACAGCCCTTCCCCCTTCACAGAACGGAGGTCCGTGTTTACATACACGGACCTCCGTTCTTTCACGCCGGGGGGGCCATCGTGGGTAGCCGGCGGCAATCGAAGCCGCCGCACCCGCTCCCTGGCCCTCCCCGAACACAGTGAGCGCGCAGGCGCGCCTCCGGCGGCGCACGCGCGCGCTCACAGTGCGCGTTATCGCAGCCGCCGTCGTATGACGGCGATTTGCGATAACGAGCCACTTTGCCGCCATCAACCTGCGGTTGCCGGTCGGCAAGTGGTTAAGGATGGGGGTGACGAGCGCATGTTTTAGAGAGTTGGGGAAGATTCCAGAAGAGAGGGAGAGGTGGAATATGTCAGTTAGAGAGCTTAGAATAGAGCCAGAGTCGCCATATCTTTAGAAACGGGTCTCTATGCTCCTTCGAGGAATTGAGTGAAAAATTCTCCCCGCCCAGGGCTATGCTCTTCTAATATATCCAGCGCTCTTGTCCTAAAGTGTGAAATCCTTCCGGGGCTGAAGTGGATAATGTTAGGGAGTAATTGAAACTGTGCAGGTATTTTGTCTTTTATCCTTTTTATATATTTATACACAGAGGTGGCTCTAGGCTTTGTGAGGCCTTAGGCAAAACCTAGATATGAGGCCCCACTCACCGCCCATAATGGGAAAGACAATTCAAGCAATAGGAAAAAAAAAAAGAACTTTATAAATTGCACGTTAAGAGCTTTAAAGCGCTGGTGTCAGTACTCTTTATCAGTGTCAAATTAGGCGGTTGCGAGGCCCCTATGAGTGCGAGGCCTTAGGCGACTGCCTAATTTGCCTAATTAGAGAGCCGCCTCTGTATATACATGAATTATTCAATATGAATTATTTAACAATAAAATATCAACATTATTTTTGGCCCATCGTGCGCTTCATTTAAAGTCCCGCCCCTCTGTTCGTTCATACACGCAAATTAGGGATGGAGGCAGATGACTTAGTCAAAGTCCCGCCACCCCTTCTATATACCATTAATACGGCGTTTCAAACCTCCATACCACTTGACCCTAATCCATGCCTCTTGGGCAATTTAGAGGATTTTCAATTTAAGGCTCCAACGAGAGAGATGGTAGCTAGAGCGCTTTTCCAGAGGGTTCCAAAGGGAAATTCTAAGTCTTTTGACCCCCCTTCTCATAAAGAATGGCTACAATGCATGGGAAACTCTTCGGTTAGAGAAATACATTTACCAACACGGGGGGACGTCCCCCATAGGTTTGACAACCTTTGGGGCCCGTGGCTTGAGTCCGGTGGAACTAACTAATGGTGGACAGACTTCTTGTAGGCTTGGTTGGAGTTATCTAACTAATAAATGCACTTGTACGCTTGGAATGCACCTCTGAATGTCTTTATTGAGGTGGTTATGGCACTGTTTTCTTTTTGCTCTTTCCTTTTTTTTGTATTATTGCTTTGCTCATTGGCTTCTGCACTGTTCCTTGGCAATGTTTAACCACTTCCGGACCGCCGGCGGCAGTTTTGAAGTGGAATACCGTTGTTATGGTAGTAGATAGCTACCATAAGCCCGGTATCTTTTTTTTCAGCAGGCCATTCCCTGCAAGACAAAAGTGGTCTTAGCGGCGGATTCGCCGCGAGATCACTTTTATCAGCGGCGGGAGAGGTGCCCCCCCCTCCCGCCGCTTACCAGACCCGCCGGCAGCGGCGGAGATGATCGCGTCCGTCCCCCCCAGTGTCCGTGAGCCGAGTGAGCGGCTGAAGCCGTTCACCCGGCTCCATAACATGGCTGGGCGGAAGCGACGTCACAAGTCGCTTCCGCCCAATGCTCTTAAAGGGGACTTTTTTTTTTTTCCCATGACATTTTTTTCAAATTTTTTTTTATTTTATGCATTTAAGTGTAAATCTGAGATCTGAGGTCTTTTTGACCCCGGATCTCATATTTTGGAGGTCCCGGCATGCTTTTTTTCTATTACAAGGAATGTTTAAATTTCTTGTAATAGGAAAAAAAGTGATCAAATTTTTTTAAAAAAAAAAGAAAGGTGTAAAAAGAAAAATTAAAAAGTAAAATAAATAATAAAAAAAAAAATTTAAAGCGCACCGTCCTTGCGAGCTCACGCGCAGAAGCGAACGCATACGTAAGTCCCGCCCACATATGAAAACGGTGTGCAAACCACACATGTGAGGTATCGCCGCGATCGTTAGAGCGAGAGCAATAATTCTAGCCCTAGACCTCCTCTGTAACTCAAAAATGCTAACCTGTAGAATTTTTTTAAACGTCGCCAATGGAGATTTTTATGTTGCAAAGTTTGTCGCCATTCCGCGAGCGGACGCAATTTTGAAGCATAACATGTTGGGTATCATTTTACTCAGCGTAACATTATCTTTCAAAATATGGAAAAAAATTGACCTAACTTTACTGTTGTCTTATTTTTTAACTAAAAAAAAATTAATTTTTAAAAAAAAAATTGCACTTGTAAGACCGCCGGCGGAGATGATCGCGTCCTCCCCCCCCAGTGTCCGTGAGCCGAGTGAGCAGCTGAAGCCGTTCACCCGGCTCCATAACATGGCTGGGCGGAAGCGACGTCACAAAGTCGCTTCCGCCCAATGCTCTCAAAGGGGACTTTTTTTTGTTTCCCATGCCATTTTTTTCAATTTTTTTTTTTTTTTATGCATTTAAGTGTAAATATGAGATCTGAGGTCTTTTTGACCCCGGATCTCATATTTTGGAGGTCCCGGCATGCTTTTTTTCTATTACAAGGAATGTTTAAATTTCTTGTAATAGGAAAAAAAGTGATCACTTTTTTTTTTAAAAAAAAAAGAAAGCTGTAAAAATAAAAATTAAAAAGTAAAATAAATAATTAAAAAAAAAAAATTTAAAGCGCACCGTCCTTGCGAGCTCGCGTGCAGAAGCGAACACATACGTAAGTCCCGCCCACATATGAAAACGGTGTTCAAACCACACATGTGAAGTATCGCCGCGATAGTTAGAGCGAGAGCGATAATTCTAGCCCTAGACCTCCTCCGTAACTCAAAAATGCTAACCTGTAGAATTTTTTTAAACGACGCCAATGGAGATTTTTATGTTGCAAAGTTTGTCGCCATTCCGCGAGCGGACGCAATTTTGAAGCATAACATGTTGTGTATCATTTTACTCGGCGTAACGTTATCTTTCACAATATGGAAAAAAATTGACCTAACTTTACTGTTGTCTTATTTTTTAAGTAAAAAAAAACGGAATTTTTAAAAAAACAAATCGCGCTTGTAAGACCGCTGCGCAAATACAGTGTGACATAAAGTTTTGCAATGGCCGCCATTTTATTCTCTAGGGTGTTAGAAAAAAATATAAAATGTTTGGGGGTTCTAAGTAATTTTATGGCAAAAAAACCCTGGTTTTAACTCGTAACCACCCAACTCCAAAAAGAGGCTCGGTCTTAAAGTGGTTAAGGTTTTGTGTTTGGCTGTCTTGGTATTTCCATGGATATAATGTACTGCTTATTGTTTACTGTTTTATTTCTCAATAAAACTTTTCTTGATTTAAGAAAAAAAAAAAAAAAAAAAGGTAGAGCCAGAGGGTAAGCGTAGCATTTGCGAGGGAGCAGGATCCGGGGGACAGGTGGTTAGGTGGGCGTTAGAAAAAGAGTTTAGCGACCTCGTTAACAGTCGCAGGGTTTTATTTTTTGAACGGATAAGCGGAGAACCCTATGAATGTGAGAATTATAAGACCCTCCCAGTGAGGAGAGGGTAATGAGGCTGTATGGTGGGGGGAATCAAAGAGCACCTGGAGCACCTTTTATTGTGGTTTTTGCAGCGATAATAGTCGCTAGAAGAAATGAACTTTGCACAGTGTGCGATCTTTTATGCATTATTTATTGCACTTAGTGATTTATAGAATTTAGCAGTAACGGCGCCCAAACGCTCCCTTGTGTATGCGGCACGATTCATACAATTTTTAATGAATTATTTATGAATTTTTGCAGGTTTAATTATTGGTTTTAAATAGCACATTGTGGCACATTTTATTTCAGCGCTGCTTGGTAGTACTTGCAAATCTGTGTTTTACTATCATACACATCTTTAACCACTTCCCACCCATATGACGGGCGGCACAGTGGTGTAGTGGATAGCGCTTTCGCCTGGCAGCAAAAGGGTCGCAGGTTCGAATCCCGACCACGACACTACCTGCCTGGAGTTTGCATGTTCTCCCTGTGCCTGCGTGGGTTTCCTCCGGGTACTCCGGTTTCCTCCCACACTCCAAAGACATGCTGGTAGGTTGATTAGATCCTGTCTAAAATTGCCCCTAGTATGTGTATAAATGTGAGTTAGGGACCTTAGATTGTAAGCTCCTTGGGGGCAGGGACTGATGTGAATGTACAATGTATATGTAAAGCACTGCGTAACTTGACAGCGCTATATAAGTACCTGAAATAAATAAAATATGACGTCCTGGACTTAAAGTGGTTATAGCGGGATGATGCCTGCAGCATCTTGGTATCATTTTTTTTCAGCCAGCGATTCCTACAATGTAAAAGCCATCCCAGTGGCTGATTAGCGCGCCTCTCTTGGGGTTCTCCCATGCGATCGGGGAGTCAAATATCCAGTCTGGCGGTTCCACCAGGTTACCATAGAGCTGGCCGAGGACTAGATGGTCCCTGGCCATCTCTATGATTCTGGGAGGTCAGACGCGACGTCATGGCGTCATTTCCAGCTCTGGCTGATGTAAACACTGCCAATTTTTTTTCCTGGAAAGCAAAGATCTTTTTTTTTTTTTTATCTCATGCTTTCCAGGGTAGAGGAGATATCTATATGTCTTATAGACCCCAGATGAACCTGTCATGCCTGGTCCCTGGCCATCTCTGTGATTCTGGGAGGTCAGAAGCGACATCATGGTGTCATTTCCGGTTCTGGCTGATTTAAACACTGCCGTTTTTTTTCCTGGAAAGCAAAGATCTTTTTTTTTATTATCTCATGATTTCCAGGGTAGAGGAGATATATGGGGTACAGACCCCAGATGTCTCCATAAAGAGAACCTGTCATGACTGATCCCTGGCCATCTCTATGTGTCACGTACCTGGTGGATGAGTCTGACTTATGCGGTAGGTAACCTCCCTTATGACCCTGACTCGGGAACCCCTGTTAGAGTAGACAGGTGGCTCGGGAGTGCAGGGTGGCACGAGGGTCGGACTGGGTCACTGGTGTTGGTAGGAGTCCGTTGATGCACTCGTGCACTTGTAGAATGATCGTACAGGCCGGGTCGTAGAACAGGCTGGCAGAGCGGTACAAGAGGAGCAGGCAGATGGATGGTCGGGTACAGGCCGGGTCGTAGAACAGGCTGGCAGAGCTGTACAAGAGGAGCAGGCAGATGGATGGTCGGGTACAGGCCGGGTCATAGAACAGGCTGGCAGAGCGGTACAAGAGGAGCAGGCAGATGGATGGTCGGGTACAGGCCGGGTCGTAGAACAGGCTGGCAGAGCGGTACAAGAGGAGCAGGCAGATGGATGGTCGGGTACAGGCCGGGTCGTAGAACAGGCTGGAAGAGCTGTACAAGAGGAGCAGGCAGATGGATGGTCGGGTACAGGCCGGGTCATAGAACAGGCTGGCAGAGCGGTACAAGAGGAGCAGGCAGATGGATGGTCGGGTACAGGCCGGGTCATAGAACAGGCTGGCCGATCGGTACAAGAGGAGCAGGCAGATGGATGGTCGGGTACAGGCCGGGTCGTAGAACAGGCTGGCAGGCAAAGTACAGGAGGGCTAGGCAGAAGAGTGGTCGTAGACAGTCCAGGGGTCAGTGCAGGCAGAGATCAGAAAAGTCAGGCAAGCCGGGTCACAGGAACAGAGAGTCAGATACAGGTCGCTCAGGAAACACACGCTATACGCTGTAGATCAGACAGCACCTGCTACAGGGTGCACGCTGTTTAAATAGAGCCGCCCGGTGCCGCCTCCTCCGGGAGCGCAAGGAAAGCACAACAAAGTGCAAACAAGTCCTCAGCACAGTCTTCTTCTAACACTATGATTCTGGGAGGTCAGAAGCGACTTCATGGTGTCATTTCCGGTTCTGGCTGATGTAAACACTGCCATTTTTTTTTCTGGAAAGCAAAGACCTTTTTTTATCTCATGCTTTCCAGGGTAGAGGAGATATCTGGGGTCTATAAGACCCCAGATGTCTCCATAAAGAGAACCTGTCATGCCTGGTCCCTGGCCATCTCTATGATTCTGGGAGGTCAGAAGGGACGTCATGGCCTCATTTTCGGTTCTGGCTGATGTAAACACTGACATTTTTTTTTTCCTGGAATGCAAAGATCTTTCTTTTCTTTTTTTTTTAAATTACCTCATGCTTTCCAGGTTAGTCTTATAGACCCCAGATGTCTCCATAAAGAGAACCTGCCTTATTTATATCACAAGGGATGTTTATATTTCTTGGGATAGGAATAAAAGTGATAAAAAAAAACAATTAAAGGGGCAGTGTAAAATAAATAAATAACAATTTTAAAAATGTTTCAAGCGCCCCCGTCCCCTCGTGTTCGCACGCAGAAGCGAACGCATACATAGGTCATGCCCACATATGTAAACGGTGCAAACGTTAGAGCGAGAGCAATAATTCCAGCGCTAGACCTCCTCTGTTACACTATTCAGAGTCAGATATAGTTTCAGAATACTTTAATAATTCCATCCCAATTATTGCGATACAGCTACATTCAACAAAGACAACACAAGATCACAATAATGAACAGAACATAGCACGATGACACAATAAAATTACCAATAACAGCAGTTAGCATTGATAAACTCTAAACTGGTAAGCTGTAAACATTTTTGAAGGGTCGCCTATGGAGATTTTTAAGTACTGTAGTTTGGCGTTGTTCCGTGTGCAATTTTAAAGTGTGACATGTTAGGTATCTATTTACAGTGGCGTCAGTGGGGTGGGGCCGCCTAGGGCCATGACCCCCCAATTTTGTTCTGTGCCCCCCCATGTGCCCCCCCAACTGAATTCATTCATGCCACATTAGAGTTCACTAACAGACATAAGATTAAGCACGGGCCGCTGCAGCTTGCTAGTATCTATCTCCGTCTCCGAGAGTAGACAGTTTGGCATCTTCACTCTAAGTAGTGAATGACCTTGTTACAGTATGGTGGGGGGGAAGCGCCACCGTGCCGACCTGGGTCTTTGCCCCGGGTGTTTTATAGCCCCCCTACTTTTGTCCCTGTCCCCCCATGTGCCCCCCTTCAGGTCCACTTTTTTATTATCTGGATTTTATGAGCCTGATGATAAATATGCTGAGCGGTGGAATCTTTCACTTTCCTCCTGCAGGGTGACGTTCTGCGGCTTGTGCTGTAAGAAGTACGTGGAGGCCAACATCTCCAACAAGTCCAGGACCACCGTCAAATACACCATGAAGACCCTCGCCAGCAGCTCCGAGACCATCATCTTCATCTTCCTGGGCATTTCCGCTGTGGACACCTCCAAGTGGATCTGGGACTCGGCGCTGGTCCTGTCCACGCTCATCTTTATCTTTGTCTTCAGGGCGATCGGTGAGTCTGATTCTCGAACTATTTAATATCTACAATACCTGTAGACTGTTTTATAAAATACTTTCCTTAGTAAAGGATTCCTTACATCTGTTCTCTGTGACAACAGAACATTTAATATCAACTCCTGGATTTATAAAAACTATAAAAATATCTACGTTCAATAAGTTCAGTTGTCTATATATCCTCTTGACCCCCCAGGCCTTTTCTGGCACTTTTTATTACATGTAAAAAATTGTATTTTTTGCTAGCAAGTTACTTAGAACCCCCAATCATGATACAATTTTTTTTTAAAGCTGAGGCCCTAGAGAATAAATTGGTGGGTGTTGCAATTTTTTATGTCACACTGTATTCGCGCAGCGGTTTTTCAAACATGATTTTTTTTTTGTCCCCTCCTGCTGCTTGTAAAAGCAATTCAGCAGCTAGTTAGCTGCAGAATTCCCGCTACATCCTGCCTGCAACTGGGCCTCAGGGTTGAATGACGCCATGCGTTGTATAACCCCTTCCTGTAAGCCCAGGCTGTCATGGACACACCCCCTGGAAGTGTGTCATGTCCCTTCCCTGGGATCACAGTACTACCATACCCAGAGGCATAACTAGAACCTTCAGTGCCCCAGTGCAATAAATTATGAAGAGCCCCCCTGACCCCCGGCCAGGGCACTTCCCTCTTCCCACTGATCCTGGGGCCCTTTACTCCCATCGCTGGTCTCTTTATTACTGTACCGCAGCAGGGCCCCATTCACAAGTTCTGCAGCGGGCCCCCTTTCTGCCATCCCATGGTGGTGAAATGCCAGGGCCCAGTCACAATTGCAACCTTTGCAATCCTGATAGTTCCCTCACTGGTGTCAGTAGTTTTTATTTTTATTATTTTAATTCTATTATTTTTTTTACCATTTCATTTTATTTCTGTCACAATTTTATTTTTACATTTTTTTTAGGAGCTCTGTTGGGGGGCTTTGATGAGATATCAGGGGTCTAAACAAACCTCAGCCCTCAATCTCCATCTGTGTAGCCTCAGCTGCACAGAATGAATGGACAGGATTTTTTTTACATTTTTATTTTAACACTGTCTTTATTTTACTTTACCATTTTTTTTATTATCTTAATTTTATTATTTTTATTTTTGATGACTGTGGTCACTCCCTTGATAGTCCTAACGTTTCCAACGTTAACACTGACCCGGGACCGTAAAGTGGTGGTACCCTACCGTCTTTCCCCCGGGCGACGTCTTGAACACTTACCCCGGGACGACGCCATGTCATTATTTCTCTGGTCGCTACCCTCATTTCCCGGGGTCCTAGTCACCCTTCTCCCTTCACGGGACCGGCCCCCAGTCCCCCCGAGA
>BLSH010210857.1:178388-200780 GCA_018402905.1 Glandirana rugosa | reverse complement strand
GGGCCCCTTTTTCAGGCATGTGACATCCCTGACGAAGGGGCCCTGCGCGGCTCCAAAACGTTTCACTTTTCTGTGATGTGATCTCTTCAATAAAGAAATCTTTAGACAAGGATCCATGGTGAGCTGACAAATATGTACACTTGCATGACATTTCCAGGACCCAGCTGGTTTTCGTTGCAGCACCCACTACCATAAGAACCTACTTGCCAGGAAGGAGTGCGATAGGAAAATTGACAAAGTTTTTTTTGGTTCACCCGCCTCTTGAGGGTTGACCACAAATTCTCAATGGGATTAGGGTCTGGGGAGTTTCCTGGCCATGGACCAAAAGTTTTGATGTTTTATTCCCCAAGCCACTTAGTTATCACTTTTGCCTTATGGCAAGGTGCCCCATCATGCTGGAGAAGGCGTTGTTTCTCACCGAACTGTTCTTGGATGGTGGGGAGAAGTTGCTCTCGGAGGAGGTTTTGCCCCATTCTTTATTCATGGCGGTGTTCTTAGGCAAAATTGTGAGTGAGTCCACTCCCTTGTCTGAGAAGCCCCCACACATGAATGGTCTCAGGGTGCTTTATGGTTGGCATGACACAGGACTGATGGTAGTGTTCACCTTTTCTTCTCCGGACAAGGTTTTTTCCGGATGCCCCAAACAATGGAAAAGGGGATTAATCAGAGAAAATTACTTTACCCCAGTCCTCAGCAGTCCAATCCCTGTACCATTTGCAGAATATCAGTCTGCCCCTGATGTTTTTCCTGGAGAGAAGCGGCTTCTTTGCCGCCCTTCCTGACACCAGGCCATCCTCCAAAAGTCTTCTCCTCACTGTGCTTGCCGATGCACTCACACCTGCCTGCTGCCATTCCTGAGCAAGCTCTGCACCGGTGGTGCCCCGACAGGGCCGGCTCTACCACTAGGCGGAGTAGGCGGCCGTCTAGGGCGCACTGCCGCCTAGGGCGCCCAGCCCCTGTCCATATACTACCCCAGCCTGTCTATATACTACCCCAGCCTGTCCATATACTACCCCAGCCTGTCCATATGCTACCCTAGCCTGTCCATATACTACCCTAGCCTGTTTATATACTACCCCAGCCTGTCCATATACTACCCTAGCCTGTCCATATACTACCCTAGCCTGTCTATATACTACCCTAGCCTGTCTGTATACTACCCTAGCCTATCTATATACTACCCCAGCCTGTCCATATACTACCCTAGCCTGTCTATATACTACCCTAGCCTGTCTGTATACTACCCCAGCCTGTCCATATACTACCCCAGCCTGTCCATATACTACCCTAGCCTGTCCATATACTACACTAGCCTGTCCATATACTACCCCAGCCTGTCCATATACTACACTAGCCTGTCTATATACTTCCCTAGCCTGTTCATATACTACCCCAGCCTGTATATATACTACCCCAGCCTGTCCATATACTACCCCAGCCTGTCCATATACTACCCCAGCCTGTCCATATACTACACTAGCCTGTCCATATACTACCCTAGCCTGTCTATATACTACCGTAGCCTGTCCATATACTACCGTAGCCTGTCCATATACTACCCTAGCCTGTCCATATACTACCCTAGCCTGTCTATATACTACTGTAGCCTGTCCATATACTACCCTAGCCTGTCCATATACTACCCTAGCCTGTCTATATACTACCCTAGCTTGTCCATATACTACCCTAGCCTGTCCATATACTACCCTAGCCTGTCTATATACTACTGTAGCCTGTCCATATACTACCCTAGCCTGTCCATATGCCTGCAGACCATGGCTGGCATAAAGAAGCGAGCTGGTGCCGCCATCATTTGTCTTTAGGCCGGGACCAGAGGCACAGGTGCAGGCCTGTGGACCACAGCTAAAGAAATAGGTAGGGAGGCGCTGAAAAAAATCTCCACCTCCATTGTATACATGGGTAGGGCAAAGGGGGTGGAGTCAGGGGCGAAGCCAAAGGGGGCAGCAAAATGAGGTTTTGCCTAGGGTGTCAAAAATCCTTGCACCAGCCCTGTGCCCCAATCCCGCAGCTGAATCATCTGTAGGAGACGGCCCTGGCGCTTGCTGGACTTTCTTGGGCGCCCTGAAGCCTTCTTCACAAATGCAATGGAAATGTTTTTTTATGAGATTAAGTTCATTTTCATGGCAAAGAGGGACTTTGCAATTAATTCCAATTCATCTGATCACTCTTCATAGCGTTCTGGAGTATATGCAAACTATAAAATGCTAGAAAATCTGCGCAAAGAAAAATTACTCTATATATCGATACAGTCAGGTGGATGGAGTCCAGATAGCAGCTAAGCACAATGTCTAACACATAAACCTTAAAAGCAGTCTACGATAAAAAGTGCAGCGCTACAGTCAATAGGGTCCATATAACATTATGCAAATCTTCATAGGTCCATATAAAATGATGCAAATCTTCATAGGTCCATATAAAATGATTCAAATCTTCATAAGTCCATATAAAATGATTCAAATCTTCATAAGTCCATATAAAATGATGCAAATCTTCATAGTTCCATATAAAATGATGCAAATCTTCATAGGTCCATATAAAATGATGCAAATCTTCATAGGTCCATATAAAATGATTCAAATCTTCATAAGTCCATATAAAATGATGCAAATCTTCATAGGTCCATATAAAATGATGCAAATCTTCATAGGTCCATATAAAATGATGCAAATCTTCATAGGTCCATATAAAATGATGCAAATCTTCATAAGTCCATATAAAATGATGCAAATCTTCATAAGTCCATATAAAATGATTCAAATCTTCATAAGTCCATATAACAGCGGTGAACTCATGGTGGTGACTGGTGTGCTAATTATCTATCACGGTTGGTAGGATCTATCCTCTTACGCAAGATTTGCATAATTTTATATGGACCTATGAAGATTTGCATCATTTTATATGGACCTATGAAGATTTGCATCATTTTATATGGACCTATGAAGATTTGCATCATTTTATATGGACCTATGAAGATTTGCATCATTTTATATGGACCTATGAAGATTTGCATCATTTTATATGGACTTATGAAGATTTGCATCATTTTATATGGACCTATGAAGATTTGCATCATTTTATATGGACCTATGAAGATTTGCATCATTTTATTTGGACTTATGAAGATTTGCATCATTTTATATGGACCTATGAAGATTTGCATCATTTTATATGGACCTATAAAGATTTGCATCATTTTATATGGACTTATGAAGATTTGCATCATTTTATATGGACTTATGAAGATTTGCATCATTTTATTTAAACTTATGAAGTTTTGCATCATTTTATGTGGACCTATGAAGATTTGCATCATTTTATATGGACCTATGAAGATTTGCATCATTTTATATGGACCTATGAAGATTTGCATCATTTTATATGGACTTATGAAGATTTGCATCATTTTATTTAAACTTATGAAGTTTTGCATCATTTTATATGGACCTATGAAGATTTGCATCATTTTATATGGACCTATGAAGATTTGCATCATTTTATTTGGACTTATGAAGATTTGCATCATTTTATTTAAACTTATGAAGTTTTGCATCATTTTATATGGACTTATGAATTGTCCCTATTGACTGTAGCGCTGCACTTTTTATTTTAGATTATTTTAGTTTAGTATATTCAAATTGCCATCATAAAAACTGAGGCAGCAGACTTTGTGATAATTAACCATTTGTTTACTGGGCACTTAAACCACCCCCCTCCTGCCCGGACCAATTTTCAGTTTTCAGCGCTGTCACCATTTGAATGACAATTGCGCGGTCGTGCGACGTTGTACCCAAACAAAATTGACGTCATTTTTTTCCAACAAATATAGCTTTCTTTTGGTGGTATTTGATCACCTTTGTGTTTTTTATTTTTTGCGCTGTAAAAAAACAGAGCGACGATTTTGAAAAAAGAACATTATTTTTTACTTTTTGCTATAATAAATATCCAAAAATAAAAAAATAAAAAAACCCAATTTATCCGTTTAGACCAATTTATAATCTTCTACATATTTTTGGTAAAAAAAATCGCAATAAGCGTATTTTGATTGGGTTGTGCAAAAGTTATAGCGCCTACAAACTATGGACAGTGGTTTATGGCGTTTTTATTATTTTTTTTTTTTTTACTAGTAATGGCGGACCAATGACATTTATACAGCGATCATATCTAAAAATAGACACTGATTACTGTATAAATGTCATTGGCAGGGAAGGGGTTAACCTACAGGGGGCAATGAAGGGGTTAAATGTGTTCCCTAGGCGTGTTCTAACTGTGTGGGGGCGGTGCTAACAGGGACATAACAGATCTAACGGATCCCGATCACAGGGATCTGTAGATCTGTCGTGCCCCCCCTCACAGAGCGGGGAACCGCCGTGTTTACAGTTCCCCGCTCTGGCTCTCTGTGAAGGAATCCCGGCTCTCTGACGGACATCGAGTCCGTCCGACCCACGGACACGCTCATGCGGAATGCGGCGGTGAGAGCGTGCCTGGAGCGCACAAAAGGGTAGGACGGCCTCCCAGCAATTGAGACCTGCGCTGTAGCCGTTAATCGGCTATAGCGCGGATCTAAAGTGATTAATATTTGTGTCATTCTCTTGTGTAAATTCTATGCTAGAACTAGGAGCACATGGCTGTGCACTCTTCCGGTTCTAAGACCTCAGTGTCACTGACAGCTGCTGGTTAACGCTGAAGATGGAGGGGGGGGGGAGGGAATCACCTTTAAAACACAAAAACTCTAACGATAGGTTTGTTTTATATTCCAGGTGTTATCCTGCAGACTTGCGTTTTAAATCACTTCAGACTCCTCCCATTGGACAAGATAGATCAGGTTGTGATGTCGTATGGCGGCCTGCGAGGGGCGGTGGCCTTCGCTCTTGTGGTCTTGTTGGACAGCAAGAAAGTCAAGGCCAAGGGATACTTTGTGGCCACAACGATAGTGGTGGTGTTTTTCACGGTGATGTTTCAGGTCAGTATACGGATCCACATTTGTGTCGTGTTCTGTCTGTGATGGTTTAACTTTGCTGCTGCATGAGATTTAAAGGTTAGTTCACCTTTGTGAACATTTGGCTATGCAATAAACGGGCCTGGGATTTTTTTAAACAATGGAGAAAAAAATTAGTTTAATTTAAATGATATTCCTGTAGGCTGTGGGTGGGCAGCTGAGTGAATTTTATTGCAGAAGATACATTGCATGTCTGTTCTGTAATTAAAAAAAAAACCTGCCTGCTTGCAGCAAACAACAGTGAAACTTTAGTCCTGCTTTAACAAAAAGTCATGATGGAAACCAGGGCCGGCCCAAGACATTGTGCTGCCTGGGTCCAAGAATGAAATGCTACCCCCCCCCCCCCCCCCCCCGAAAACATCACGCCCACCAAAAGGCCCCCACATGCATTATTTTATATCATGATGATTAAAACTAAAATTCAATTTATCAGGAAGTCAGATTCACATGCAACAGCACCTTGTCTATATGCAAAATTATATGACATACCATTATGTTCAATTCCAAGGGGCGGGCTAGGGTAGTATATAGACAGCCTAGGGTAGTATAGGGACAGGCTAGGGTAGTATATAGACAGGCTATGGTAGTATATAGACAGGCTAGGGTAGTATATAGACAGGCTACGGTAGTATATAGACAGGCTAGGGTAGTATATAGGCAGGCTAGGGTAGTATAGGGACAGGCTAGGGTATTATATGGACAGGCTAGGGTAGTATATGGACAGGCTACAGTAGTATATAGACAGACTAGGGTAGTATATAGACAGGCTACGGTAGTATATAGACAGGCTAGGGTAGAATATAGACAGGCTAGGATAGAATATAGACAGGCTGGGGTAGTAGATAGACAGGCTTGGGTATTATATGGACAGGCTTGGGTATTATATGGACAGGCTAGGGTAGTATATAGACAGGCTACGGTAGTATATAGACAGGCTATGGTAGTATATAGACAGGCTATGGTAGTATATAGACAGGCTAGGGTAGTATATAGACAGGCTAGGGTAGTATATAGGCAGGCTAGGGTAGTATAGGGACAGGCTAGGGTATTATATGGACAGGCTAGGGTAGTATATGGACAGGCTACAGTAGTATATAGACAGACTAGGGTAGTATATAGACAGGCTAGGGTAGAATATAGACAGGCTAGGATAGAATATAGACAGGCTGGGGTAGTAGATAGACAGGCTTGGGTATTATATGGACAGGCTAGGGTAGTATATAGACAGGCTAGGGTAGTATATAGACAGGCTGGGGTAGTATATGGACAGGCTAGGGTATTATATTGGCAGGCTAGGGTAGTATATAGACAGGCTATGGTAGTGTAGGGACAGGCTAGGGTATTATATGGACAGGCTAGGGCAGTATATGGACAGGCTAGGGTATTATATGGACAGGCTAGGGTCGTATATAGACAGGCTGGGGTAGTATATAGACAGGCTAGGGTAGTATAGGGACAGGCTAGGGTATTATATGGACAGGCTAGGGTAGCATATGGACAGGCTAGGGTAGTATATTGGCAGACGGAGAAGCCTGGGGGAGGGGGGGGGGGTCAGTTGTCATCATGACACAAAACTGCTGGAAAAAAAATGTTGGTTGTTAATTTGCTGGGTAAATAGAAGTAGGGTTGCCACCTCATCCCTTTAAAACCAGACACATATTAATTACACAGGCTCTGTGTCTGATTAAGGTGGTAATTAAACTCACTTGGTGCCTCATCTGCATTAAATTAACCTCAGAACAACCTGTGTAATTCATATGTGTTCAGGTTTAAAGGGATGAGGTGGCAACTCTAAATAGAAGAGAAGGCGGCTGTGATTCAATTTGCTGCCCCTCTCAAAATTCTGCCTGGGTCCAATGGACCCACTGGGACCCATGGTAGGGCCGGCCCTGATAGAAACTGTAATACAGGCAGAGCCTGAGGAAAAGCTGCACTGAATCATTTAGTTACATAGAAAAGCTCATCATTTTCCATGGCTGTAATTTTCTAAAATTTCCACAAGATGGCACACTCTGCATGCTTTTCTCATTGGTAAAGCCTCATTTCAAGCTCTTTCTCTGTTTGCATTCAACTGAAAGGTAATACAGCAGGTCAGTCCCCCACCCAAAGCTGATAATTCAGTATTTGGTAGGTGCTGTAGAGTTGAACCCCTTTGGCAGTTTATTTTATCCTTCAGAGGCAGTTTGTGAGATCTGCATGCCTGCTGTGGCATTCATGAGGGCCTCCCACCATTCTTGCTGGATTGCCAGGTGGAAAGCAACAGAGTTATAAATGATCGGAATATTCTGGATATGCAAGAAGCCAGAGGTCGACTCAGCCCAGCAGCCTAAACCGATCATTTTTCACTTAGGGATTGACAGGCTCTTTAAAGATCTTTACCAAGCTTGCTATAAATGTATGATAAATTGTTACATGCGCTGAAACCCTGATTACAGATTTAATGCAAAATGAATTGTATTTGAATTGAATTTGAATTATAAAGCCATGAGAGTAAAGATGGGAAGGCCTGGGGGAGGAATAAAACAAAAACATTGGGGGAAAAAAAATGTTAACGTTTTTTTCAAAGCCATTTTTTTTTTTTTTTGTTTTCTCCAGAAAAATTGCAAAAAACAAGAAGGATGGAATGTGCTCTTTTACAATGATAATTAATATATCTATCGCATGGTATTTAAACTATATAGCATAAAGACCTTAAAGGGGAAGCTCCTCTTGTTTGCCCCCTGACCACTGCCACATATGACACTTTTTTGGGGGGAGGGGAGAGCAGGTACCTGGTTTTGACAGGTGCCCACTCCCACTTATGGGTGAGAACGCTGTTGCAATCTACAAGGAGGTTTGCCCCCCCCCCCCCATAGTCTTCTGGGACACACAGGTCCCAGAAGACAGCAGAACCATTCACAAAGTGCAGCGCGACTCCCAGTTTCCCTTACCTGAGATGCTCGGCGCCTGCACCCGAAGCCGATTGAAGGATCAGCTTGGGTGCTGACACCGCCGGGTCCCTGTATAGACAAGTGATCTTATATTAAAAGTCAGCAGATACAGTATTTGTAGCTGCTGGCTTTTAATTTTTTGGGGGGAGGCTGGAGCTCCTCTTTAATGAAACATTTCTGAGACTATGAAAAGCCTTACATTATTGCAAGTTGTCTCAACCGAAGACAAATCATGCAAATCCTGGAATACAATTCAAGTAACACTGTACTTCTCAATGCAGTTCTCAAACATGAGAAATATGCATTTCTGCCACTAGGGGGGCACTGCAGGGGAAAGGCTCCAGTTTAGTTTGCTTGTGGGCAAACTCACCCCTCCAGCGGTCTTGGCACTACGGCTTCCACCCGGTCTTCTTTATCGAATGCAGTTCAGTGCAGGCAGTGTGTCCATCAATTCGGCTCCCCGTTGCTGTAGTTTCGGTGCCAGGTTCGGGTCTGTCTGAGCTTATCACTGTCTTTGGGTCCCACTGCTGATTTTACCCCCCGTCTCCGTCCTCAGTTACCGCTAGTTCTGCTCCCCCTGCTGCAGCACCAGTGCCCCCGACGGCCAGATACCACCTCTGTCTCCCCTCTGTCTATGTCCACTGTCTCTAGGTTCTGCCAGCGCCACTCGCCCGCTACAGGCTGCCACCTGGCGCCATGATGTTTCTCCGTCCCTCTGTTTTCAACTGCTACCACCCGGATTCGCCAGTATCACAGGTGGGATGGCTCAGGGCGCAGTGCTCTGACAACCTTTTACAAGCCAATTAGAGCCTCAGGCTCCAATCACGTTCTGGTAAAAAACATGGCAGACCTCCTTAATCTGGCCTTAATTGACAGGTAAGAAGGTACATTTGTCTGACAAATCATCTTATCTTTTTAACCTTTAAATTATTCTCATTGATGTTCTCCACCATCACAGCATAATGTTTCCCTATCGTCTGGTCAGTACATTGTTTTTTCTTTTCCTCTCTCAGTAAAATGGTGAGACCAACATCTAGAGCAGAGTTTCTCAACCAGGGTTCCGTGGATCCCTAGGGTTCCTCCAGAGGTTGCTAGGGGTTCCTTGAGCGATGGTCAATTTCTACCTCTCAGATAAATTCCCAATGACACCATTGATCTTTTTAGCTATCTGTAAGGGGTAATTCTTACCAATGACCCCAAGTGTAAGGAGCATTCTTCCCATTGACCATCACACTAATGTATCATGGGTTGTAGAATTTCAATTTTTAGCAGGGGTTCCCCGAGACCGGAGAATTATTTCAAGAGTTCCTCTGTGTTGAAAAGGTTGAGAAAGGCTGATCTAGAGTTTGGAAACATTCAACAGTGCAATTTCTGCTGAGAGCAAAGTTGCAATTTGCAGATATTGTGAGAAGAAATATTCTTTTCCAACTGCTACAAGGATGACAAAACCCATCCTGGCATTCCAGAGGTGCCCTGAAGACATTAACCAGTTGCCGACTGCCCGCCTGGCAACTTGGTTCGATATCGCAAATCGCCGTGAAGTCACGGCAGCTGCGAGATCGTGCACTGTGTTCCAGGGGGGGGGGGGTCTGGGTACCCGCGATTGTCCCCCCGGAGTAACAGAACGGAGGTCGGTGTATGTAAACACAGATCTCCATTCTGACAGAGGCTCGTGGCTTCAAAATTTCCAGAAACGTTACATCTCTCCATGAGAGACGAGTAGAAGCTCCCATTGCTAGACTGGAAAAATCTGAGCTCCCATGGTGCAATTGCAGCTTTTTATTTTTATCTGTTAGCAGGATGGGCTCATACACAAAGTATGTTGGGGTATCCGGTTTCCGATATTTTGTGATCTCTTCATCTCCTCCATCTAAAGTAAACCTACTTCACATAAATAATATTAATCTAACAGCAGCTCCATAAGGCAGGCGCCACAGAGAGCCCGCTGGCGGCTTCAGATTGGTTGAGATTGTTTTTGTGATCCCCCCCAAAATCCTCAACTTTTCTCTGATTTGGGGCTTTGGCGCTGCCCCCCTCCAGTCCAGTAAGAATGTCTCAGCGGCCAATATTATTATTATTATACAAAATATATACACACTCACTGGCCACTTTATTAGGTACACCTTGCCAGTAGCAGGTTGGACCCCCTTTGGCCTTCATTCTTGGCGGCATAGATACAGCAAGGTGTTGGAAACGTTCCTCAGAGATTTTGCTCCATATTGACAATGATGGCATCACACAGTTGCTGCAGATTTGTCAGCTGCACATCCATGATGCCAATCTTCCCCCACATCCCAGAGGGTCTCTATTGGATGAGATGTGGGGAGTGTGGAGGCCATTGGAGTGCAGGGACCTCATTGTCCAGTGGTGAGATGATTGGAGCTCTGTGATTGGTGCATTATCCTGCTGGAAGGAGCCATCAGAAGATGGGGACACTGCAGTCATAAAGGGGTGGACGTGGTCAGCAACAATACTCAGGTAGGCTGTGGCCCCTAAACCTAAGGGGCCCAAAGTGTGCCCATGCACCCCACACCATTACTCCCCCCACCCCCACCAGCCTGAACCGGTGATACAAGGCAGGATGGATCCATGCGCCAAATTCTGACCCCACCATCTGAATGTCGCAGCTTAACCACTTAAGGACCGGAAGGATTTCCAGCTTTAGGACCGGAGCCCTTTTTGCGATTTGGCGCTGCGTCGCTTTAACTGACAATTGCGCGGTCGTGCGACGTTGTACCCAAACTAAATTGGCGTCCTTTTTTTCCCACAAACAGAGCTTTCTTTTGGTGGTATTTGATCACCGCTGCGTCATTTATGATCGCCGCTATAAACAAAAGAAGAGCGACAATTTTGCAAAAAAAAAAAACAAATTTCTTACTTTTTGCTAAAACACAAATCCAAAAAAAAAATATAAAAAAACATTTTTTGGCTGATTTATATTCTTCCTCACATTTGTGATAAAAAAAAATCGCAATCGGCGTTTATTGATTGGCTTGCGCAAAAGTGGTCGCGTTTACGGATGATGAGAATTCATTTTTGGGGTTTTTATTTTTTACTAATAATGGCGGCGATCTGCGATTTTTAGCGGTACTGCGATATTTCAGCGGACATGTCGGAACATTTTGACACTTTTTTGGGACCATTGGCATTTATACAGCGATCAGTGCTATAAAAATGCACTGATTACTGTGTAAATGCCATTGGCAGTGAAGGGGTTAACCTGCAGGGGGTGCTCTAAGGGTTAACAGTGTTCCCTGGGCGTTCTAACTGTGGGGGGACTGCCCTAGCTGGGGAAGGGAAGCGATCACAGCCCTTCCCCCTCTCACAGAACGGAGGTCCGTGTTTACATACACGGACCTCCGTTCTTTCACTCCGGGGGGGGGCATCGCGGGTGGCCGGCAGAGATCGAAGCCACCGCACCCGCTCCCTGGCCCTCCCCAAACACAGTGAGCGCGCGCTCACTAGGCTCGAACCCGCAGCCGCCGTCATATGACGGCGATCCGCGTTATCGAGCCACCTTGCCGCCGTCAGATGCCGATCGGCGGTCGGCAAGTGGTTAAATCTGGACTCATCAGACCAGGCAACGTTTTTCCAATCTTCTACTGTCCAATTTTGGTGCCAATTGTAGCCTCAGATTCCTGTTCATAGCTGACAGGAGTGGCACCCGTTGTGGTCTTCTGCTGCTGAAGCCCATCTGCTTCAAGGTTCGATTTGTTGTGCGTTCAGAAATGGTATTCTGCATACCTTGGGTGTAGCGAGTCTGCCCATTCTCCTCTGACCTCAACAAGGCATTTTCCTCTACACAACTGGGACGAATAGTGTCCCATCATTGGTGTCAGTGGAAGGAATAGTGTCCCATCATTGGTGTCAGTGTGAGGAATAGTACCCCATCATTGGTATCAGTGGGAGGAATAGTGCCCCATCATTGGTGTCAGTGTGAGGAATAGTGCCCCATCATTGGTGTCAGTGGGAGGAATAGTGCCCCATCATTGGTGTCAGTAGGAGGAATAGTGCCCCATTATTGGTATCAGTGGAAGGAATAGTGTCCCATCATTGGTGTCAGTGGGAGGAATAGTGCCCCATCATTGGTGTCAGTGGGAGGAATAGTGTCCCATCATTGGTGTCAGTGGGAGGAATAGTGTTCCATCATTGGTATCAGTGGGAGGAATAGTGTCCCATCATTGGTGTCAGTGGGAGCAATTGTGCCCCATCATTGGTGTCTGTGGGAGGAATAGTGCCCCACCATTGGTGTCAGTGGGAGGAATAGTGCCCCCATCACTGGTATCAGTGGGGGCAATAGTGCCCCATCATTGGTATCAGTGGGAGGAATAGTGCCCCATCATTGGTGTCAGTGGGAGGAATAGTGCCCCATCATTGGTGTCAGTGGGAGGAATAGTGCCCCATCATTGGTGTCAGTGGTAAGAATAGTGCCCCATCATTGGTGTCAGTGGTAAGAATAGTGCCCCATGTTTGACATCTCCCCAGAGTGGCTCAATGATCTTAAGGTCAGCATACTAGACTGGACACTTCAGAACCTTCACCTTTTTCTGCTGTAACCGCTAGAGGGTCAGCTTGGCTTTGTGCCTAGGGTCATTGTCGTGCTCAGGGTCATTGTGCTTAGCTTGTGGTTATAAGCCTTGTTGACCCCTCCCCAAACATAGTGCTTATGGCTGTGACCCTAAAGCTCTATTTTGATCTCGTCATTCCAGATTACAGTGTGCCAGAAACTGTGAGGCATGTCAAGCTGTTGTCGGGCGCATTGTAACCGGTATGTTTTGAGTCATTGCCGCAGTAAAGGCTTCTTTGTGGCAGCTCGGCCATGCACCGTCTTTTTTCCAGAGCAGCCTGTGGGTTTTTCTTTGTATCCTGAACAATTCTTCTGGCAGCTGTGCCTGCAGTCTTTCTTGTTCTACCTGACCTTGGCTTGGTATCAAGAGATTCCTGAATTTTCCACTTCTTAATAAGTGATTGAACAGTACAGTACTGACTGCCATATTCAAGGCTTTGGATATCTTTTATATCCTTTTCCATCTTTATAAAGATGCATTACCTTGTTACGCAGGTCTTTTGACATTTCTTTTCTGCTCACCATGGCTCAGTATCTAGCCTGCCAAAATCTAAACTCATTGACTATTTATAAACAGACACTAATTGCCATTTAAAATGCCACAGAAAAGGAAGCTTAATCTTTAACCTGTGTGTGTCACCTTGTGTGTTAATTTATTTTATTTATTCATTTCAGGTACTTATATAGCGCCATCAATTTACGCAGTGCTTTACATATTTATATATATATTGTATGGTGCACGAATCGCCGTATTTTCGCAGCCGAGCCACCTTGCCGCAGTGTAACTACGGTGGGTAGTTGGCAAGTGGTTAAAGTAAGGCAGTGCCGTTTCGCAAAAAATGGCCTGTTCATGAAGGGGGGTAAATCTTCCGGCGCTAAAGTGGTTAAACACTTCCCGACCACCCGCCGCTCATATACTACGGCATGGTGGCAGGATGGTGTGAACTGCCGTAATTGTACGTCGGTCCGTGCATTGATATAGCGGGCGTGCGCTCGATGTCTGCCTGCAACCCGCGATCGTGGTTTACAGAGGCAGAACGGGGATCTGCCTACGTAAATAAGGCGTATCCCTGTTTTGGCAGAGATCTTCTGTTCCTAGTGATCGGGAACAGTGATCTCTGTCATGTCCCTGCCAGCCCACCCCCCCTACAGTTAGAACACACCCAGGGAACACAGTTATTTATTTATTTCAGGTACTTGTATAGCGCCGTCAATTTACGCAGCACTTTACATATACATTAGACATTCACATCAGTCCCTACCCCCAAGCAGCTTACAATCTAAGGTCCCTAACTCACATTCATACACATACTAGGGCCAATTTAGACAGGAGTCATGTTACCTACCAGCATGTCTTTGGAGTGTGGGAGGAAACCGGAGTACCCGGAGGAAACCCACGCCGGCACAGGGAGAACATGCAAACTCCAAGCAGGTAGTGCTGTGGTTGGGATTCAAACCAGCGACCCTTTTGCTGCCAGGCGAAAGTACTATCCACTATACCACTGTGCCGCCCCTTGATCGCCCCCTAGTTAACCCTTTCCCTGCCAGCGTCATTTATACATTGATCATTTCATTTTTATAGCACTGATCAATGTAATAATGTCACTGGTCCCCAAAAAAGTGATTTGTCCGCCGCAATGTCGAAGTCCCTCTAAAAATCGCAGATCGCTGCCATTACCAGTAAAAGCAATAACAAAAAAACAAAAGTCCCTAAATCTATCCCACAGTTTGTAGACGCAAAAACTTTTGCGCAAACCAATCAATATACGCCTATTGTGATTTTTTTTTTTTTTGACCAAAAATATGTAGAAGAATATATATTGGCCTAACCTGATGAATAAATATTTTTTATATGTATGTGTATATATATATATATATAGGATATGTATGACAAAAATTTTTAAAAAATTTTTTTTTTTTTCAAAATTGTCACTCGTTTTTTTTTTTTTTCAAATATATATTTTATTAGACTCCAAATGGGCACAAAAAACAAGCGCTTACATCCATCTTGTAAAAGTATCATACAGAGTAACATCTATAAACATCGATAAACAGTACAACGTCTTAATGATAGATGGAAAGCAAGAAAATGGTACCGAATAGACATTTGTGTTATTCTTCGGTGCCCACAGGGGCGTAACTACAGGGGTTGCAATTGCAACCGGGCCCCATGCTCCAGGGGGCCCCTGTGCCTCCCTTGTACAGCTGGATAGGAGGGATGGCGGGGGCGGCATTTAGAGGACCCAATCTCCTCTATTTTCCTCCTAATGCAGGAGATTGGTTCCTCTATATGCTGCCCCCGCCGCCCTTCCTATCCTTCTGCTGTTCCCAGGGTCCCTGTGTGCTTCCCTGGTCCCCCCCTTCCCCACAGAGCTGCTGTCTTCCCCCCTCCTGTAGAAGATGAGTCATGATGGAGAGATGGGAACGGGTCAGTAAATTTGTCATTTACCGGCTCCTTCGTTTTCTGAATGGACAGAGTCAGTGATTGGTACCAATTGGTTCATTCATAGCTGAAGCATAGTAAACTGTTTTTACTATACTTCCGTTTCTGAATGAATGGGAGGCTCGGTGCACAGCTATTCCTGTCCATTCATTCTGTGCAGCTGAGGTTACACAGATGGAGATTGAGGACTGAGGTTTGTTTAGACCCCCTGATATCTCATCAAAGCCCCCCCAACAGGGCTCCTAAAAAAAAATTGTAAAAATAAAATTGTAAAAAAATAAAATTAAATGGAAACAAAATAATAAAATAAAAATAAAAATTAAAAACTACTGAGACCAGTGAGGGAACTATCAGGGTTGCAATTATGACCGGGCCCTGGCATTTCACTACCATGGGGAGGCCCGAAGATGGCAGAAAGGGGCAGAACTTGTGAAAGGGCCCCGCTGCAGTGCCGTAATAAAGGGACCCGTGATGGGAGTAAAGAGCCCCAGGATCAGTGGGAAGAGGGAAGGGCCCTGGCCAGGGGTCAGGGGGGCCCTTCATAATTTCTTGTACCGGGGCCCTGAAGGTTTTAGTTATGCCTCTGGGTGCCCGCTGTGTAATCCTTCGGCTTAATGGATAACACTGAGTCTGAGGAGTAAGGCCTGAGAGTGCCCACTACTATTTCCCCTTATCATAAGAAAACCCAAAGAAAAAATCAAATCAAGAGAAGTAAAGTGAAGGAAGGAAGAGAAGGAAGGAAGAAGGGAAAGAAGAGGTGGAGAGAGGGGAGGGGAGGGAGAAAATGGAAAGGGGAGGTGGGAGGTGACAGAGGCGTGGTTGGCTCAGGATAGCTTGGTCATGTGGGCAACGAAGTCCAGTTGAGATATAATGTTTCTAGGAGGGTTTTCTCGCTCTTTTTTGTTTATAGCGCAGAAAATAAAAACCGCAGAGGGGATCAAATACCACCAAAAAAAGCTCTATTTGTGGGAGGAAAAAAGAACGTAAATTCTGTGTAGGTACAACGTCGCACGACCGCGTAATTGTCAGTTAAAGCGACGCAGTGCAAAAAATGGCCTGGTCAGGAAGTGGGTAAATCCTTCCAGGGCTGAAGTGGTTAAATAAAAGACATATTTTTTTTTTTGGCATGATCTGTCATATTTTCAATATCAATTCCAAAATTTCACGATTTGGGCCAGGGGATGCAAACCTTTGAGCACAACTAGAATGAGCCAAGGTGATAATCGACAACTTGCAATGCATACACAGCAATCTTTCTAAGGTAAGGTGACCAGATTTTTAAAATGAAATCCGGGGACATATTTTATTTATACTAGTAATGGCGGCAATCAGCGACTTATAGCCGGACTGCGATATTGCAGTGGACAAATAGGACACTAAGTGACACTTTGTGGGAACCGGTGACACTAATGGAGGGATCAATGCTAAAAATATGCACTGTCACTGTACTAATGACACTGGCTGGGAAGGGGTTAACATCTAGGGCAATAAAAGGGTTAAATGTGTGCCTAACCAGTGTGGGGGAGGTGCTTTTACTAAGGGAAGGCATAGATCCCTGCCCCTGCTCTGCAGGAACACAGGGTCAATGTCTTCCATAGTGACAGAACGGCGATCTGCCTTGTTTACATAGGCAGACCGCCGTTATGCCTGTGTACAGAATGATCGGCGGGTACCGGCTGACTCCCTGATCAGCTCCGATAGCCAGAAATGCAGGGCAGAGAGTGGAATGGGCATGTGCCCGAAACTGAAGAAATCCCACCGTTCTGACCAGCACATGATCATCAGAAAGGGGCGCAGATACTGGAAAAAATACATCCCCCCCAAGCTAGAAGGAGTGGCGGAGCGGGGGGTGTGATTTATAATTTTTTTTTTTTTAATTCTGCACTGACTGCCTTTGAAATTGCCCGGGCCCCCTGTTCAAATCCAATCCAGGGACAAAACCGGGGACAGATTTGGTCCGGGGACAGTGTCCTCAGCCCGGGGACTGTCCCCTGAAACCGGGGACGTCTGGTCACCCTATTCTAAGGAAAACTTTGCTAACAAAAAGGTTACGTTTTCTACGGGGGGGGGGGGTGTCAGGTGGTGCCATATTTTTGGGGTTATGGGTGCCTTTTATCACAAACAAAAACAGATCGCTGGGACACTGATGCCACCACTAATGCCCTGCAGCGGTCCTGAACACCTGAGAACTTCCATTTTCCTTCATTAGAACCATCGTCTGTCATGTTATCCCTTCAGATTCTTTTTTTTTTTTTTTCATTAAGACATCAGCTGTCCTAAACGTATCTCACTTTCCCATCGGTTTTCGCTTTTCACCCCCCCCGACCGTGAACCGCGGGTCACAAAACGGTTTATTTGCGGTCACTGTGAGAAGCGGCAGCTCGTGTCCGATTAGGTTAACATGATAATGTGACATGTCCATTAACTCTCCCTTTAGCGTGTAATTCATTTACGCCCTGCTTGGGTATTATACTTTGCGCTATGCACAAGCAGGCAGAGATTTATCGTCCGTCCGGCAGACGCGTCTCTCCTAATTCACTTCAATGGTTAAATCAAATCTGCATCTCGTTGTGTATGTACATCTGTGTAAGTGATTTGATCATTATTCAGAGAATTACCGAGCTTTAACCCCATCACAGCCACGTCGATGTGCAAGGGAGATAGGAAAACTAGCGCTGAGTTGTCGCGACGCGAGAAGCGGTTAATGACAGCCCAGACTGCTAATGACAGATTTGCCTCGGCTCGCCCGCGGGGTTCAGGACAAATGAAGCTTGTCTGGAAGGGGTAGGAGCTGCCAGTCATTGTGACGACTTAATAGCTGACTAATGCAATGTATTTATCTAAACTCTGCGCTTTTTTGGGGGGGGAGGGGGGGTGAGGCATCCCCCCTTTACATTAATTAAATTCTGCCTGTGGTTTAGCAGCAGACACGTGTTTACAATTTAATATTCCTGATAATTTATTCATCCTCTACTGACTCTATATTCTTCAGAAAACGTTTGATCGTCTTTATTCCAGCATCAGCTATTTTACTTTGTAGCCTTTTGATGTGATATTCCTCCTCTTATGGAAGCAGTAGTCTCTTCCCCCTAAAGTAGATATAAAAACAATCACTTCCTAAATATTATAAAAGAATGCCTGGTGATCCCCCCATGAAGGTCCTTGTTCAGGGCCCTATTTGTTATGGGGTGGTAACTGTCTCTTAATTGTGATCCCCCCATGAAGGTCCTTGTTCAGGGCCCTATTTGTTATGGGGTGGTAACTGTCTCTTAGTTGTGATCTCCCCATGAAGGTCCTTGGTCAGGGCCCTATTTGTTATGGGGTGGTAACTGTCTCTTAGTTGTGATCCCCCCATGAAGGTCCTTGGTCAGGGCCCTATTTGTTATGGGTTGGTAACTGTCTCTTAGTTGTGATCCTTCCATGAAGGTCCTTGTTCAGGGCCCTATTTGTTATGGGGTGGTAACTGTCTCTTAGTTGTGATCCCCCCATGAAGGTCCTTGGTCAGGGCCCTATTTGTTATGGGGTGGTAACTGTCTCTTAGTTGTGATCCCCCCATGAAGGTCCTTGTTCAGGGCCCTATTTGTTATGGGGTGGTAACTGTCTCTTAGTTGTGATCCCCCCATGAAGGTCCTTGTTCAGGGCCCTATTTGTTATGGGGTGGTAACTGTCTCTTAGTTGTGATCCCCCCATGAAGGTCCTTGTTCAGGGCCCTATTTGTTATGGGGTGGTAACTGTCTCTTAGCTGTGATCCCTCCATGAAGGTCCTTGTTCAGGGCCCTATTTGTTATGGGGTAGCAACTGTCTCTTAGTTGTGATCCCTCCATGAAGGTCCTTGTTCAGGGCCCTATTTGTTATGGGGTGGCAACTGTCCCTTAATTGTGATCCTTCCATGAAGGTCCTTGTTCAGGGCCCTATTTGTTATGGGGTGGCAACTGTCTCTTAGTTGTGATCCCCCCATGAAGGTCCTTGTTCAGGGCCCTATTTGTTATGGGGTGGCAACTGTCTCTTAGTTGTGATCCCCCCATGAAGGTCCTTGTTCAGGGCCCTATTTGTTATGGGGTGGTAATTGTCTCTTAGTTGTGATCCTTCTATGAAGATCCTTGTTCAGGAACCTACTGTTATGGGCGACAACTGTCTCCTGTTATGATCCTTCCATGAGTGTTGTTGTTCAGGAACTTATCTGTTACGGGGTGACAACTGCCTCCTTGTTGTGATCCTTCCATGAATGTCCTTGTTCAGGAATCTTCTGTTTTAGGGTGACAACTCAACTGTCTCTTAGTTGTTATCCATCCATAAAAGGCCCTGTTCATGAACCTTCTGTCATGGGGTGACTACTGTCTCCTAGGTGTGATTCTTCCATGCAGGGCCATGTTCCAGAACCTACTGTTATAGGGTGACAAATATCGCCTGGTTTTATCCTTCCATGAAGGTCCTTGTTTAGGAACCTGTCTGTTATGGGGTGACAACTGCCTCCTAGTTGTGATCCTTTCATGAAGGTCCCTGTTCAGGGACCTATCTTTATGGGGTGACAACTGACTCCTGGTTGTGTCCTTTCCATGAAGGTCTTTGTTCAGGAACCTACTGTTATGGGGTGACAACTGTCTGCTAGGTGTGATCCTTCCTTGAAGGTCCATGTTACAGAACCTAATGTTATAGAGTGACAAATATCACCTGGTTTTATCCTTCCATGAAGGTCCTTGTTCAGGAACCTATCTGTTATGGGGTGACAACTGTCTCCTAGCTTTGATCCTTCTATGAAGGTCCTTATTCAGGAACTTATTGTTATGGGGTGACAACTGTCTCCTAGTTGTGTCCTTCCATGAAGGCCCTTGTTCAGGAACCAACTTTCATGGGTGACAGCTGTCTCCTGGTTATGATTCTTCCGTGGAGGTCCTTGTTCGGGAACCTATCTGTTATGGGGTAACCACTGTCTCCTAGGTGTGATCCTTCCTTGCAAGGCCATGTTCCAGAACCTACTGTTATAGGGTGACAAATATTGCCTGGTTTTATCCTTCCATGAAGGCCTTTGTTCAGGGACCTATCTTTATGGGGTGGCAACTGTCTCCTAGCTGTGATCCTTCTATGAACTTTCATGGGTGACAGCTGTCTCCTGGTTATGATCCTTCAATGAAGGTCCTTATTCAGGAACTTATTGCTATGGGGTGACAACTGTCTCCTAGTTGTGTCCTTCCATGAAGACCCTTGTTCAGGAACCAACTTTCATGGGTGACAGCTGTCTCCTGGTTATGATTCTTCCGTGGAGGTCCTTGTTCAGGAACCTTTTTGTTCTAGGCTGACAACTGACTCCTAGGTTGTGATACTTCCATGAAGATCCCTGTTCAAGAAGAGCTATGGGGTGACAAGTGCCTCCTGGTTGTGTCCTTCCATGAATGTTCATGTTCAGGAACCCACTGTTTTGGGTGAAAGGATGAAAAGATTTCCCACATACACAAAGCCATACAAAGTTTGGATAAGCTGATTAATTTGCTGCACGTAGAGTAAGGTGGCCACCCTCTCGCTTCTATTTCAGGGCCTGACCATCAAACCGCTTGTCAAGTGGCTGAAAGTGAAGAGAAGAGACCAGCACAAGCCGACGTTAAATGAGGAATTACACGAGCATGTAAGCCTTTCAGATCTTCCACCCCCCCGAAGCAGCTGTTGTACTTCCGTCCTTGGTAAATCATCCATGCCATCTAATTAGGGGTCCTCTACCGACCACAAAGACCTTCTCATGTTTTCTGTGGTTTGGAGGAAGGAAAGGCCATGGACGGGGCGTGTAGCAGGGAGAGTCATCACATTGGCATGGGTGGGGGTTAAGTCTACTGGCAGAGGACATTTTAAAAGAGGCGTTAAAGTGAATTCATAAAGCTAAATAGACAGTTGAGGTGCAGTACATCCGTATGTCTGAGCGTCACTTCTACCAGACAGCACACCCAGAGCCAATTTCAGTAGCTTCTGTGTGTGAGTTCTTCTTTAAAGTATATTTATTGCCAAAATATTATTATTCTTTTTTAATATTGGAAACATTGGCGAGGGGTTAGGCCCCCAACCCGTTTTTTAATTGCTGTCTGTGCCCCAACTAGGTGATTCACCTTCTCTATCGGTTCTGATAAGCAGTCCGACTGAGACAGAAAGTGAGGAGAAAATCCAACATTTTAGGGTTCTCACCAGGGGAGGCCCATAATGCAGGGCCCCCCTAATCCATGCGTTTGGCCCCCTAATCTACATGCGGGGCACCGGACACATGGATTCCAATGGGTTTTTTGGGGGTTTTTTTGAAGCACGTGATTAGAGAGGCTCTGATAGGATAAAAAAAAAGGTGGGCTCGGGGCGCACCCACCTGTGTGACAATAGCGAATTAATATTCGCTATTGTCTTCCTAATTCTCCTTCCGGCCAATCAGGAAGCGGGTCCTGAGACTTGTCACCCATTTGGCCGAAAAGAGAGGTAATCTGATTGGCCGCTTAGAGGAGGAGACGCAGGGGAAGCCGCAGCCCGCCACTTGGAGAAGTAAGTGCGGGGTTGTGACCCGTCTGTCCGACCAATCAGGGGGTGGGGGGATAGCGTGTGTGGGGGGGGGGTGGCTGTGGGTGCATTGTTTGCCACCCCCCCCCAAAAAATATACCACCAGCTGCCACTGATTCTCACCAGAACAAGAAGTGAAGGGGAAATCTTCCAATGGGGCATACCACATTTCACTAAGATGGGATTTCCTCCCACTTCCTGTTGTGTCTGCAGAAGAGGAAGTGACGGGAAATCACCCCAATGGGACACAGAAAAAAAAAAAAAACTAACAGGGGCTCTAAAAATTCTCTACTTTATCCAAAACTGAAAAAAAAAACTTTTGCTTATAGATACACTTTAAAGCGGGCATGTGCCCGGGGGATTGGGATTGGGTGGGGGGGGGAATGTCACTGAACCTCCTCTAAGTAAAAAAAAGGAGGCACCTTGACTATGACTGAAGATCTGCTTTAACCGCTCCTAAATTACCTCCCCCTGGCTTCTGTTCTGCGCCGGCGTATTATAAAAATAAAATAAGGCGCATGCGCAAATGCCCCACCGGTCTCTGAGGCGCATGGCACATATGCGCCACCCGTCTCCGCTGGCGCGAGACCAACAGCGCATCTGCGCACACATAGCAGGTTTCCGCGCGTGCGCACAAATGCTGCCAGCTCCTGGTGGATGGGCACCATAGCTCCCCGCTGCATTTGTGCGCATGTGTGCAACACGCTTCACAAACTTGCAATTTCGGAACCCGCCGCCTCCTGGGATAGCTGTGGCAGAGCAATCCCAGGAGGCGGTGGTGCCCCGGCCCTGGCTGGTAGCCCCGGAAGTGTTGCCCCACAGCACAAAAAAAAAACAAAGAAAATTGTAAAAAATAGAACAAAAATGTCTAGGGTTTGTGTAAGAAGGGGGGGGGGGGGGGGGTCTTGTC
>BLSH010210857.1:136330-171500 GCA_018402905.1 Glandirana rugosa | reverse complement strand
ATTTTTGGATTTTCGTTCTTTTGAATTCTCGGATTTTCGTTCTTTTTGAATTTTCGGATTTTCGTTCTCATTTTTGGATTTTCGTTCTCATTTTTGGATTTTCGTTCTTGCGTTCTGATTTTCATTCTTTCAAATTTTCGGATTTTGATTCTCATTTTCAGATTTTTGTTCCTTTGAATTTTCGGATTTTCATTCTTGCTTTCTGATTTTCATTCTTTCAAATTTTCGGATTTTTGTTCTTATTTTTGGATTTTCATTCTTTTGAATTTTCGGATTTTCATTCTTTTTTTTTAACAGAAAAGTTTTTATTGTTTCAAAGATAAAAAAAAACATAGGTAGCATACAAGTAAAAGTTGCTCAACGAGCGGTTACATGTACAGATAATTCAGTAATTTGCAATGATATTAGGCAGATAGAATTATATGATAGTCAACATAAGTGGCAGTGTCAATCGCATTTGTTATACAAAGAGACCGGATTAGTCACAGATACACCTCCCCCCCCCCCCCCCAAGAGGAAGAGGGGGCGGATTTTCGTTCTTATTTTCAGATTTTCGTTCGTTCTCATTTTCAGATTTTTGTTCTTGCTTTCTGATTTTTGTTCTTTCAAATTTTCGGATTTTCATTCTTATTTTCAGATTTTTCGTTCTCATTTTCAGATTTTCGTTCTTGCTTTCTGATTTTCGTTCTTTCAAATTTTCGGATTTTCATTCTTATTTTCGGATTTTTCGTTCTCATTTTCAGATTTTCGTTCTTTTGAATTTTCAGATTTTCGTTCTTACTTTCTGATTTTTTGTTTTTTTAAATTTTCGAATTTTCATTCTTATTTTCGGATTTTCGAATTTCAGATTTTTCGTTCGGAAATTGGTGAAACGGTTTTCCGTTATTCAGATTTTTCCAAATTTTGACTAAAAACGAATTCGGAACGAACCGAATTGCTCATGTCTATTGATCAGTTTGCTTTGAATATTACAAATAATTAAATAGCATTTTCAATGTGTGGTCCTCAGATACAGCAGAGTTGCGTTTTAATGCAGTCTCCGTATCTGAGGACCGGTAAGCTGCGATATTTCACGTTTTTGTTCCTGGGTTGGGGATGGAGGGATCCGGTCTTTGAAAACTCGAATAAAAACCCCGGGGATTTGTGGTGATTCAGGGAAGACGAAGGACTGTGCAGTCAGCAGAGCCGTCATCCATAGAAGGCGAGATGAGCGATTATTAATCTCACAGCTGTGCAGCAGAGACATCGCAGGCCGCAGCTCCATCCATAGGAGCAGAAATAGATATCCGGCAGGGCTGCAGACCATGAGTCAGGCTGGGATTGGACCGGCAGCTGGAGGAACCTTTTTAGAAAGCACCGATGGAGCAAAGATGATTGTTCTCATTTCCTCCTGCAGCCCAACATCCTCCAAACTTCTCCTATATGGTTTTAAGTGTAAGGCTCAGAAAAACAATATACACTATATGACCAAAAGTATTGGGACACCTGCCTTTACATGCACATGGACTCTAATGGCATCCCAGTCTAAAGCCTCGTACACACAGTTCGACTGGTCGTACTAACGACCGTCGTATATGTAATCGATCGTTCGCATGCGCGATTCGAACAGCTGAACATACGATGGTCGTACAAGGGGAGTTGTATGAGCAAACTAGAAAACTTGGTCGTACCAACAAGCGCTCATACGACCGTTGTATCGTGTGTACAGAGTAGTTGGTGCAACAAGTTGTATTGTGCAAAACACGCATGCTCAGGAGTCAGGAACAGCCGGATGCTAATTGCATGCACCTGAACGTTCTTTCTGCGGTCGTACGATCGTGTAATGCAGTCAGTATGCTGCATACAACAGCCAACATACGATGTGAGACGATCGTACGTACGATCGTCGTCCCGTGTGTATGAGGTTTTAGTCTGTAGGGTTCACTATTGAGTTGGCCCACCCTTTGCAGCTATAACTCTTCTGGGAAGGCCGTCCACAAGGTTTAGGAGTGTCTATGGGAATGTTTGACCATTCTTCCAGAAGAGCATTTGTGAGGTCAGGCACTGATGTTGGATGAGAAGGCCTGGCTCACAGTCTCTGCTCTAATTCATCCCCAAGCTGTTCTATGGGGTTGAGGTCAGGACTCTGTGCAGGCCAGTCAAGTTCCTCCACCCCAAACTCGCTCATCCATGTCTTTATGGACCTTGCTTTGTGCACTGATGCGCAGTCATTTTGGAACAGGAAGGGGGCCATCCCCAAACTCTTCCCACAAAGTTGGGAGCATGAAATTGTCCAAAATGTCTTGGTGTCATAGGTGTGCGCACCAAAAAAGCGCAAACAAACATGAGTGTGTATATATATGTCAGAAGGGCAGAGGACAGTGTCAGTAGGGCAGACATTGTGTCAGTAGTTTATTTTTATTTTATTTATTTGTTTTACATTTTTTTTTTTTTTTACAATTCTTTTAGGAGGCCTGCTGGGGGGCTGTTGTGAAATATCAGGGGTCTAAACAGACCCCTGATGCCTCAGGCTTGAGACAGAGAAAGAGACTGAGGACAGAGATTCCCCAGTCCCCTTTTCTGCAGCCAGACATCAGGGGGGATCTGCACAGTACAGGGTGATTAGGGTGTGTCCAGGCATACCTGCCACCCTATGTGCGCACGCCTATGCTTGGTATGCTGACGCCTTCCCTTCATTGGAACTAAGGGGCCAAACCCCACCCCTGAAAAACAACCCCCACACCATAATCCCCCCTCCACCAAATGATTCAGGCCAGTGCACTAAGCAAGGTCCATAAAGACATGGGTGAGCGAGTTTGGGGTGAAGGAACTTGACTGGCCTGCACAGAGTCCTGACCTCAACCAGATAGAACACCTTTGGGATGAATTAGTAAGCAGACAGGGCATCAGGGTGTGGATTGGTTGTGTGTGGGGGGGGATAAAGGGGTGGAGAGGGAGGGGATTGACTGTGGACAACAAGGAACAAGTCTGGTGCAGAGACGTGTTGGTACAGTGCATACCCATTGAAACCTGTGACATACACTTCAATGAACAGCGTTACCGAAGGATGCCCTTTTATCTCGCCAGCCAGACCACCATCTCACAAGGGAACCTCTAGGTGAATATCTGAGCATTTGGAGATACACAGACAACGTCTTAGGGCAGTGGTTCTCAACTCCGGTCCTCAGGACCCACCAACAGATTTTAAGTATTACCTTGGGGAGATGCAGACTAGAACACTGCAATCACTGAGCAGCAAATTATATCACCTGTGATGTATTCCAGTTATCCTGCAAACCTGGCCTGTTGGGGGGTCCCGAGGACCGGATTTGAGAACCACTGGTCTTAGGGATTGTCTAAAAAGAGGTTGGAAGAACCTGGCCTCAGTAAGGTTGTAGGCCGAATAGGAAATATTGACCAAAGTAATAGAACGAGAGTGTTAACAGGCATATATTTTTCATTATACATGCACACAACGAGTGACCTAGGATAGGTCACTGAGTATAGTCAACTATAGCATGTGAAGAGCCATTATACTTCACCCAAACTGTGAAGAGTGATGACGCGGGTCAGTTGGAGATGTAAGTCAGTACCAGTTGCCAAGGTTGGATACAACCGTAAGGCGTAGTTTTTTTGCTGGCTCCTTTCTCGGGCTCCTTTGGTTTCTTGACATGCGAGGGAAGCTTGGTGGAGCAGTGGTGTCCGTTGGAATGTGGAGATAGGCTTGGAAGTATTGCGTGGCTTCCTCGGGCAGAGAGAAGGATTTAGATTCACCGGAGGAGTCAGAGAAACGGAGAACTGCCGGATAGGCTAGCGAAAATTTGATTCCATTTTGGAATAACGCTGCGCAGGTAGGTTGAAATGCTTTACGTCTTCTTGAGATTTCCTGCGAGTAGTCCGCGAAAAGTAATCATTTATTACCTTCCAGTTGCAAAGACTTGGAGTTGGTTTGAGGATCTGGACCCGCATAGTTGAGATAGCGTACTATCACGGGTCTGGGTGACCTTCTGTCGTTGGATGGCGCTCCCAGTCTCTACAGTGTACTGTGTGGTTATGGACAGGGCGCGGGTATGCGAGAAGCACATATGTCTGCGAGGGAGTCGGCCTTGTAAGACTCTGGGAGGCCTATAATCTGAAGATTATTTCTTCTTGAACGATTTTCCAAATCGTCTAGCTTATCAAGGATAAACTGCTGGGTTTCTCTGTGGCGTTGCTCTGTAGTACATGAGGCCTGCACTTCCTCTTCTAATTCAGACACTCTGGATTCCACTTCAGAGAGTCTCTTTGCTTGTTCTCCCAGCTCCTTGCTGAGCTGGGCAATCCCTGCTGCAATGGCCCTGTCTACAGCGGCTGTAATTGTGGGGGATAAGAGGGCTGCCACAGCTTGGGCTAGTCCTGCAAATTGATCTTCAGCCAAGGGGTTGCTGAAGTTGTGGCTGGTGTGGCTGCCATTACCATGTGTGTCTCCAGCAGAGCTAGTTCTGTCCGCTAAGATGACTGGAGGCGGACTGTGCTGTGAGGCCTCTGCGCTGTGACCGAGTGCCGTGCCGGGAGGTCCGTGGACAAGAAACTCATCCATCCGGAATGCTGGGGTAACGGAGAGTCGGCTGGTGTGGCTGGGGCTGAGGATTTCTACCTCAGTGGTGAGATCTGCTGGGTTTTGTAGATCGGTGTGATGGAGCCGCCGTTCTCCTCTCCAATCACATGGGGTGCTGGAACCGGAAGTCAGCTTTGGGATGCATTATAGCGGAGACAGACAGACAGGCCTTCTCATCCAACATCAGTGCCTGACCTCACAAATGCGCTTCTAGAAGAATGGTCAAACATTCCCATAGACCAGGGATATGCAATTAGCGGACCTCCGGATGTTGCAGAACTACAAATTCCATGAGTCATAGCAAGACTCTCAAAGCCACAAGCATGACACCCAGAGGCAGAGGCATGATGGGACTTGTAGTTTTGGGGGTCCGCTAATTGCATATCTCTGCCATAGACACACTCCTAAACCTTGAGGACAGCCTTCCCAGAAGAGTTGAAGGTTCAAAGGGTGGACCAACTCAATATTGAACCCTGCTGACTAAGACTGGGATGCCATTAAAGTTCATGTGCGTGTAAAGGCAGGTGTCCCAATACTTTTGGCAATATAGTGTAATTCCGTTTTTGGAGGATGCTGAAGAGTTAAAGTGGCACTAAACCCACATCATAAAAAGCGATCAATAGATGGCGTATTGCATGCTGTTCATACTCACTCAGTCACTATGAGATTAGTTTTCTGTATTCTGCAAAAAAAACCTGGTTGATCCTGCTGCTCTCTATCTCCCCCTTCTGTCCGTGTCGCCAATGCAGCTAGGGATTTTGCAGCAGCTCTGCACATGCTCAGTTTTCAGTGAGATTCTATGCTGAGCATTTCCTCCCTATCACATCTGAGCAGCCCATGTGACTATAGAGTCACACATGTGGGCGTATACACAGTGGTCAAGGACAACCCACTCCCTCCCTCCTCCTCCATGCCTACTAACCAGCTAAACACAATGGGGGCAGAATAAATGTAGATTAGTGAAGGCTTCATCTCCCTCTTATTCTAAGACACAGACTGGAGGGGCGTGGCACAGCCTGTGACTGGCAGAAACCCGCTCACATGACATTTTAAAACAGTTTATTGATATTATTTATTTTTACTCTGTATTCCAAAAGCTGTTTTTTTTTTATTTTATTTTGAACATGTGACCAGCAGCAAAGGACTAGAAGCTCCTCCTGCTTATGTTTCCCTGCAGACAGGCTGGGGGAGAGCTGGGTCATGTGACAGCTGTATATTGATTAGGAAAAAGGTACTTAGATTTTTTTTTAAATTAAAATAATGACAGTGCCATCACCCACATACAGAAATAGAAGGGACAATGTAAATTAAATTGTGTATTTTGTTTAACTGTAAAGGCAAACCTGTTCTGAGAGAAACCTGTGGACAAAGGAAAGCCGACAGCTGGATCTTCTGCAGTGAATACATTTATTAATCCCGGTGTGGTGCAAAATAATGCAGGGCTTACGCGTTTCGGCCTCTAACCTTAGTCATAGCCATGATTGATTCTGAGAGAAACAAAAAGTCAAGTGACAGTTGTCCCTGGGATTTTTTGGAGGTCATGCAAAAATTATACAATATATATTTAAACAATCAATAATTTTATTGAAAATATATGATTTAAAATTATTTAAAAATAGAGAAAGGCACCAAAAAAGACATAAAAATTTACAATTTTTTTCATCCCAATACATACAAATTTCTTCATGTAAATACTTGGTGATCAGTGTATAAATTGGCAGAAGAAAATGAAGAACATCATAATCTCGACGCGTTTCGTAAAACATACTTCACATACTGATGTTGCTGATTGGGTGTAGCTGTTCATAGTGATCACTGGTCCACTAATCATTGTGGTCACTGGTCCACTAATCATTGTGGTCACTGGTCCACTAATCACTGTGGTCACTGGTCCACTAATCATTGTGGTCACTGGTCCACTAATCACTGTGGTCACTGGTCCACTAATCATTGTGGTCACTGTTCCACTAACCACTGTGGCCACTGGTCCACTAATCATTGTGGTCACTGGTCCACTAATCACTGTGGTCACTGGTCCACTTACCATTGTGGTCACTGGTCCACTAATCATTGTGGTCACTGGTCCAATAATCATTGTGGTGACTGGTCCACTAATCATTGTGGTCACTGGTCCACTAATCATTGTGGTCACTGGTCCACTAATCATTGTGGTCACTGGTCCACTAATCATTGTGGTCATTGGTCCACTAATCATTGTGGTCACTGGTCCCCTTATCATTATGGTCACTGGTCCATTTACCATTTTGGTCACTGGTCCACTTACCATTTTGGTCACTGGTCCACTAATCATTGTGGTCACTGGTCCACTAATCATTTTGGTCACTGGTCCACTAATCATTGTGCTCACTGGTCCCCTTATCATTGTGGTCACTGGTCCCCTTATCATTGTGGTCACTGGTCCACTAATCATTTTGGTCACTGGTCCACTTACCATTTTGGTCACTGGTCCACTAATCATTGTGGTCACTGGTCCACTAATCATTGTGGTCACTGGTCCACTAATCATTGTGGTCACCGGTCCACTAATCATTGTGGTCACTGGTCCACTAATCAATGTGGTCACTGGTCCCCTTATCATTGTGGTCACTGGTCCATTAATCATTGTGGTTCCTGGTCCACTTACCATTTTGGTCACTGGTCCACTAATCATTGTGGTCACTGGTCCACTAATCATTGTGGTCACTGGTCCACTAATCATTGTGGTCACCGGTCCACTAATCATTGTGGTCACTGGTCCACTAATCAATGTGGTCACTGGTCCCCTTATCATTGTGGTCACTGGTCCATTAATCATTGTGGTTCCTGGTCCACTTCTCATTGTGGTCATTGGTCCACTAATCATTGTGGTCACTGGTTCACTAATCATTGTGGTCACTGCTCCCCTTATCATTGTGGTCACTGGTCCAATAATCATTGTGGTCACTGGTCCACTAATCATTGTGGCCACTGGTCCACAAAAGATGAAAATGTATATTTACAATGTCACAAAAAAGACGCACACTGGGGGCGTCTATCCCGGGGGCTGGGGAGAAAGGGGAATAGCCCACTGATAAATCAGGGGAGCAGTGAGGGAGAGCAAGCAGGACAAGGCTGATGCAGGAACCCAGGGAAGTCATCCATGTGTCCTCACACTTCTAATTCTATTCTCTTTCCCTATAGGGTGGTCACATACTGTCCCCTGACAGGCTCTCTCTGCCATCAATGCCAAGCCGTGCCTCCATGTCTGAGACCTCCGTGACTAACCTGCTGTAAGTTGGAATTCTATTTTATGGGGGCGCAGTGTATTTTGGAAAAATAAGAACCCCATTTTTATTGCCTTTTCTTTGCTATGGAGATTCATTCTCTCTTTTTTGCCCTCCTGATCATTGTCCCTGGGATCGAAAGTGATGGAAAATGTAACATTTTGAGTTGCCACCAGAACGGGAATAGAAGGAAAATTTCCCAGTGGGGACACCTATTCTGCTGACAGCTGTCTAAGAAGGGCATTACCTTACTTGGGGAGAGATTGGGAAGGGAAATCGTTTTGGGTTGGACAGATGGGTCTACTCTATCCAATGTAGGGAAAAGTTTGGGCTTTGGATATACTTTAAAGTGGAACTTCACTCTTCCAACCAACATTGATTATTTTGAATCCTCGTGGTGCTAGCATTAGTAAATATATTGGAAAGTATATCATATTTACTTGTTTTAAACAATCTTTTTATGCTTCTTCAATTATTTAGGCAAATGATACATCCTACGAGTCTTCAGGAGGAGTTTCCTCAACTAAGCACACTCTCTTGCATAGTGCATTACCTTAGACACCTTAGAGTGGAGTCGTACCCAAAAATGCAGGGCCGGCTCGACCACTAGGCGGAGCAGGCAGCCGCCTAGGGCGCACTGCTGCCTAGGGCGCTTGGCCCCTGTTGATCTGTCACTGGCTGCTCTGCATTGATTTATGTAAAAATGGACACTGTCTGACTGAGATAACGAGATTGTATTATCACATGCCATTAGCAAATGTGTAAAGAAATAGTGACTGATCTGCCAAATACCCCCCTCTGCCTGATCTCTCCCCCCCCCCCCCTGTGAGGCTGTATTTGATGGGCACAGGTGAAGCTGTATTTGATGGGCACAGGTGAAGCTGTATTTGATGGGCACAAGTGAAGCTGTATTTGATGGGCACAGGTGAAGCTGTATTTGATGGGCACAGGTGAAGCTGTATTTGATGGGCACAGGTGAAGCTGTATTTGATGGGCATAGGTGCAGCTATATTTGATGGGCACAGGTGAGGCTGTATTGATTGGCGCTGGTGAAGCTGTATTGATGGGCACAGGTGAAGCTATATTTGATGGGCACAGGTGAGGCTGTATTGATTGGCGCTGGTGAAGCTGTATTGATGGGCACAGGTGAAGCTATGTTTGATGGGCACCGGTGAGGCTGTATTGATTAGCACTAGTGAAGCTGTATTTGATGGGCACAGGTGAAGCTGTATTGATTGGCGCTGGTAAAGCTGTATTTGGCCACTGTTGATCTGTCACTGGCTGCTCTGCATTGATTCATGTAAAAATGGACACCGTCTGACTGAGATAATGAGATTGTATTATTACATGCCATTAGCAAATGTGTAAAGAAATAGTGACTGATCTGCCAAATACCCCCCTCTGCCTGATCCCCCCCCCGTGAGGCTGTATTTGATGGGCACAGGTGAAGCTGTATTTGATGGGCACAGGTGAAGCTGTATTTGATGGGCACAAGTGAAGCTGTATTTGATGGGCACAGATGAAGCTGTATTTGATGGGCACAAGTGAAGCTGTATTTGATGGGCACAGGTTAAGCTATATTTGATGGGCATAGGTGAGGCTGTATTGATTGGCACTGGTGAAGCTGTATTGATGGGCACAGGTGAAGCTATATTTGATGGGCACAGGTGAGGCTGTATTGATTAGCGCTAGTGAAGCTGTATTTGATGGGCGCTGGTGAGGCTGTATTGATTGGCACTGGTGAAGCTGTATTTGATGGGCGCTGGTGAGGCTGCATTTGATTGTCACTGATCAGGCTGGGCAGGGAAAATGGGGCTGAGTCAGGGGTGGAGCCAAGGGGGGGGGGCGGTAAAATGAAGTTTCGCCTAGGGTGTCAAAAATCCTTGCACCAGCCCTGCAAAAATGGAAGTTCCACTTCAAGGTCTCCTCACCCCTTACATACCACATTTGGCATGTCATTTTTTTTTGGGGGGGGGGAGGAGTGGGTAACTAGTTTTGAAAGGTACCCAGCTCCCACTCCCTCGCCGGCCGCCTGGGTGACTCAAGCAGAAGCTCCCCTCTCCCCTTCCCTCTCTGCAATCTTCTGGGACACGTCACAGGCCCAAGAAGATTGCCCGGCTATTGAGGAGGCAGAGCGCGACTTGCGCATGCGCAGTATGCACCCGGCTGTTTAGCCGCAAGCTGTCACAGCCGGTTGTCCACGCTTGCGATGCCGGCGCCGGGGAAAGGCGAGGGAGAGACCAAAGGGTTTGTTGGCCGCATCGCTGGATCGTGGCACAGGTCAATCAGCAGCTACACTTTTTGTACAATTAGTGATAAATTAGATCTTTCTGGAGATCACTGCCAGAGGGAAAAGATGTTCAGGCAGATCCGGCCAACAGCACCCCATACCAGGGTGGTCCTCAACTTCAGAAGGGCCTTGTGACCCAGGCTTGGGCCGGCTTTAGAATAGCCTGTTTTTGAGTAGGTTTGTATCTCAGAGCTTCTATTGCTATAAATGTATCTGTTACAACTCCAGCACAATCTTTTTATTTTGTTTAAATCGAGCAGGGAAGGGTTAGGATCTCAGTCATGATGTAGTAGAGAGCTCCCCCTCCCTCACCATTTCACCATTTGCAGATTTCATAGTGACATCACCGGCGTCAAGTGAGGGAATTTCTCACTAAAGGCAGTGCTGTGTCTTGGCCTAGGCCAAAATGGCCCAGGTTTAGGGCAGCACTTTGAGGGGGGAGGGGGAGGGAAAATCCGTCCTGCACGAAAAAAGCCCCCTCCTCCTGGCTCCCGCACACAGAGCCACCATCTCGGGTTCAATCCTGGAGCCCAGTGCCACAAAAAGTTCCATCACTTAGCTCCAGTAACTGGCCTGACGAGCGCGCTAGTATGGGCACTCAGTACATCTGCCGCCAGGGGTCCCAATGCAGTGATCGCATTGCAGCCAACACCTCTCTCCCCACTGACAGCGCTAATGATCTGAGGTCTGTGTATTGTTAATAGATACTGTGGAAGGGGACACAGTAACCAGGAAGGAGGGGAGGGGAGCTGGAAACACATATACACGCATGATGGAGTGATGGGTGGGGGATAAGGGGATATGTGCTGGGGGGGTGCTTTGGGAGGGGAGAGGACAGTTGGAGTTCTGACCCCCTTCCCACTAGCACAAGTCTTCTCCACTCCTAAAGCACCCCCTCAGCACATATTCCCTTACCCTCCCACTCCCCCAAATCAAAAGATGGCACATTCGTCTCTGTCTCTCCTCCCACGGCATCCCTCCTTCTATGGTGTCCCTTCTCCAATGGCGTCCCTCTGTTCTTCCTCCCATGGCGTCCCTCCTTCCACGGCATCCCTCTGTCCCTTCTCCCATGGTGTCCCTCTGTCCTCCTCCCATGGTGTCCCTCTGTCCCTTGTCCCACGGTGTCCCTCTGTCCTCCTCCAATGGCGTCCCTTCTCCCACGGCGTCCCTCCTCCCATAGTGCCCCTCTGTCTCTCATCCCACGGCATCCCTCTGTCCCTCCTCCCATGGCTTTCCCTTGTCCCTCCTCTCATGGCATCCCTCCTCCCACGGCATCCCTCTGTCCTCCTCCCATGGCATCCCTTTGTCCCTTCTCCCATGGCATCCCTTTGTCCCTTCTCCCATGGCGTCCCTCCTCCCATGGTGCCCCTCTGTCTCTCATCTCACGGCATCCCTCTGTCCCTCCTCCCATGGCGTCCCTCTGTCCCTTCTCCCACAGCATCCCCTTGTCCCTCCTCTCATGGCATCCCTCCTCCCACGGCATCCCTCTGTCCTCCTCCCATGGCGTCCCTCTGTCCCTTCTCCCACGGCGTCCCTCCTCCCATGGTGCCCCTCTGTCTCTCATCCCACGGCGTCCCTCTGTCCTTCCTCCCACAACATCCCCTTGTCTCTCCTCTCATGGCATTCCTCCTCCCGCGGCATCCCTCTGTCCTCATACCACGAAGATGACAGGGTGGGTCTCAAACAGGAAGGAGTGTGACCTTGGCAGGAAGGGTGGGTCATATTTAAATTAGGGGGTGCATGAGTTTAGTCAGGCCTACGGCACAAAATCGAAATACACCACTAATGGGGTCACAAGTGTAAATAAAAACTCTATCCAAACTTAAAAAATGGCTTCTGTGAGGCTTTGAGAAAAAATCCATAACCACGGGTCAAAACAATTAGCAGATACAGAAAAATAGGCAGCTGAAGTCATTTGCTCAATGCTTCCTGTAAAAGTTGACCTTGCTTGCCCTCTCCTAGGCTTCCCTACTGAGCCACTAATATGACAGTTAGTCACACTGGCCAATAAGGTGGTTGAAGGGGTGGGGCCAAGCTTGACTTTAGAGGAAAAGTCAATATTGGAAAACAAACATTGGCTTCCTATATATTTGGATCGGCTGGACCTTTTGATCTGTGGTTTGCACTGAAGGTGACCTCTGCTCTGTTTGAATTGACCAATTTTGAGCCAGGATTAAAGTTTGTGTATAGGCCTGGTTACATCCGTTGTTTTTATTCTGTCATCGGTACTCCTTTTTTTTTCTGACTTCTTTCTACTTCTCACCCCTCAGCAGAGAGAATGGAAGCAAGGCATGTCTGGACCTGCAGGCCATAGACACAGTGCGCAGTGGACGGGACAGGGAGGACGCAGTCATGCACCATGTGCTGAGGGGGGGCCTCTACAAGCCACGGCGCATGGTAAGACCCTACTAAATGGAATCTACTGTCCTATGGAGAGATACTTCCATGTTCATAGAACAATCTAAAGGACCTGCGGGGCAGCGCAGTTCCTACACCTGTATGTAAAGGCAAGAGGTAGTGGGGTGTGCTTGAGGGTCTATTGTTGCTGGCTGTTGGAGGATCTAATGTTGTTGGGAAGATATCGATTGTTGCAGGGGGTCTAAATTTTTGCTGGGAGGTTCTTATGTTGCTGGGAGGGATCTATTTAGGGTTGCCACCTTTTCTTCAAGCCAAACCTGAACACTTTAGCGGCTTGGGAACGGCTGTCTTTAATGTGGGGCAAAAGGGGCAGCTGCCCCAGGCCCAGTCATTGTTATGGGGCCCAGAGCAGCTGCCCCTTTAGCCCGCAAATAGTTGATAAGTGGATCTCGCTATCACTCAGAAGATGAGCGAGGAATTAAATGTTGGGGGGCTTGCTTGGATGTGATGTCTGCAGCCTGTGCAGTGATTGGCCAGCTCAGTAAGGTAAACCTTGTCTGGGGAAGAGAGCCTCTTAGTCCTGGGTACATCCTCTGGACACTATTAAGGTGAGACTGCTGGGTGGGGGCAATGCAGGGGTCTGTAGACAGAGGGCAGGGGTCCCATCTAATAATGTAGTATGGGAGAGGGGGGACCTGTATAATGATGGGGGTAGTATGGGGGGTCCTGTGAGATGATAGGGGTACTATAGAGAGAGGGGTCCTGTGTAATAATGGGGGTAGTATGGGTGAGGGGCTCTGTGTAATGGTGACGATAGTATTGTTTGTTTTTTGGATGTGGGGGTCGAAATTGCATGAGGCGGGGGCCTAAGAAAATGTTTGCCCAGGATCCAATCATCATTAAAGACGGGGCCTGGGACACCTTTGGATGCCCCAAGGAAAGTAGTAATGCGGTGCGCATAGCGTGCCACAGCAAACAGTGGGTGTGGCCAAATTTCTCTTGCTGACATCATCGCCCAGTGATGCCCAACCTGCCCCCATACAGCCGCCCGCAGCTCCCGGACGGCAGCAGATTATCTTGGTTACTTAGGGAGCCACAGCCCGGTCTGAATCCCGGATACATGATTCAAAGACCGGACTGTCCAGGTGAATCTTGGACAGGTGGCAACCCTAGTTGCAGGGGGGGGTCTATTGTTGTTGGGGGGGGCTATTGTTGCTGGCTGCAGGGAATCTATTTTATTGGTTTTTAGTTATCATTAGCAAGTTCCATACAAATTAATCGCAAATCCATCACAAAATGAATGGGTCTGTATTCTCTTAAAGGGGCAGTACTGGCAGGTGGGCATGGGGTGGCATCAAGGAAAAGTGCTTAGAGGTGGGTAGGGGGCAGAGACAAGGGGGATTCGGAAAGAGGAAGTACTCGCACCTATTCTCTGATAAATTCTCAGATGCATCCCTGATGAGACCTAATGGGGGGGGGGGGGGGTAGGTTGACACACATTGCATGGGCCACTGTTCACTATCAGGAAGCAGGTCTAGGAAAATGATGTACAGCCAACGCATATAGAGAGGAAGTGGCTAAAAAAAGAAATGGTGGCTGCTTTTGATATTCTAGCAAATTAAACGCCAATGAGTTAGGGATTTTATCTTCAATGTAGATATCTGTTATTTAGGGCCATCTTTAATATTGATTGGACCCTGGGCAAATATTTCCTTGGGGCCCTCCCGAATCCACTTATCAACTATTTGCGGGCCCAAGGGGCAGCTGCTTTGGGCCCCCCAACAATGACTAGGCCCGGGGCAGCTACCCCTTTTACCGTGTGTTAAAGATGGTCCTGCTGTCATTGGTCTCAATTCACAAAAATGTAATGCCAGCCTTTAGGCACTCTGTTTTCAGCCATGTGACTGTAATTTTTTTCAATTTAATTGGACTCAACTGGAAATAATGGTCATGTTTTTTAAAAATAAGGTTGTTTATTCCAATGTGTTAGCTTTGTGACTTGAGCCCGTTGTCTATAACTCTTGCAGTGCAAGTCAAGCTACAGTCGCCATTTTATGACGCAGGATGAGCAAGAGCGCCAGGAGAAGGAAGTCTTCCAGCAAAACATGAAGCGGAGGCTGGAATCGTTCAAATCTACCAAACACAACACCTGCGCGTCCAAGTCCCGGGTCAAAAAAGATGGTCGCAAGAAGGTATGGAAGCTTCTGAAAGAAAAGCTGACTGTGAATGACCCATCCCATTCTTTCTCTCATTTTCTTAACTAAGATAACCTATCAAGTCATAGGCTTCCATTGATGACCTGTCCTTCTGAAAGGGCTGGGTGCCTGGCTGTGATGCTGATCCTCTGGTTTCGGTACTTTTACATGTGTGCAAATAAGGACTTCTGAGTGTTCTGTGATCTGCTTACTTTTTCCAAGTCGGAAAATCAAAAGGTATTGGAGCCGGTATGGCAGCTTAACAGCACTTTCAGAAGGTCAGCAGTAGCAGACCCCATAAAGAAAAGGCACCCAGTAAAAATAATTTTATATTATTATATTATATATATTTATAATTTTATAATCAGTGGCGCCCCTCTCAGTGTGGCGCCTGGGACACATGCATCCCCTGCCCTCCTTCCCCAGTTTCCAACCGGTTTATACTTAACTTCCTGGCCCCATGGTGCAAGAAATCTTAGCTTTCTGTTTCTTTTTTTTAAAAGATACATTTATTGTTTTTTTTAGACAAAAGAAACATATCACAATTAAACACTATTAATAACCATTGTCTCTCATATTCAGACATACTATACCAGGGTTTCTCAACCAGAGTTCCTCCAGAGGTTGCTAGGGGTTCCTTGAGCGATGGTCAATTTCTACTTCTCAGATAAATTCCCACTGACATCATTGATCTTTTTAGCTATCTGTAAGGGGGTAATTCTTCCCAATGACCACAAGTGTAAGGAGCATTCTTCCCATTGACCATCACACTAATGCAGGGTTTCTCAACCAGGGTTCCGTGGATCCCTAGGGTTCCTCCAGAGGTTCCTAGGGTTTCCTTGAGCAATGGTCAATTTCTACCTCTCAGATAAATTCCCAATGATACCATTGATCTTTTTAGCTATCTGTAAGGGGATAATTCTTCCCAATGACCACAAGTGTAAGGAGCATTCTTCCCATTGACCATCACACTAATGTATCAGGAGTTGTAGATATAGTCATTTTTAGCTGGGGTTCCCTGAGACCAAAAAGTTATTTTAAGGATTCCTCTTTGTTTCAAAGGTTGAGAAAGGCTGTACTATACCAGTATTAATACAATGAAGGTTACGTGAAGGACACCACAAATAGCATATGACATCACGGGATAAAAGTCATACAAAAATGTTAAGATCCTGGATTTAGAGAAGCTAAAGCAGTGGTTGTCAACTATAGGGGGCCTCAAATGCGGCCCCTGACATCACTAAAGGGCCGCACATAATGTTCAATATATGAAATGGTGGAGAGGACTGTCAGAGACTGCAGACTTAATAGAGGAAAAGAGGGTCAGAGAGTGTGGATAGGATACATTGTTGGCTGGGGAGATGCTGCAGAAGACAACATGAAACCGTGAAGATGTTACATGAGGCTGGTAGAGACCAATGCTATTACCCTAATCAGTGTTCCTACTACAGACTGCTGAGGGCCACACATCATATACCAAAGGGCCACAAGCGGACTCTCGTACCACAAGTTGGGCACCAGGGGCTAGCGTAAGAGGGCTCTCGTCCCATCGATTTCTTTGTCAAAGGTCTGTGGTTTCTTCCAGAGTTGAAAAGTCAATTTGTATAATGGGAGGCTAGGATTAACTAATCCCTTTCAGGTATCTATAGAGATAGGAGAGTTTCCCTTCCATGTCAATAAAATTTATTTTTTTTTGGTATAAAAATAGAGGACACATAGTAAACGCTTGTCATATTTGAAGACCGGTAAGTCTCCAAAGATCCCAAGCAGGCAATTTTTAGGGTGTGATTTATTGGGTAGGCCCAAGGCAGAAGACATAAAAGTATTCATCTCGGACCAGAAAGCACAGATGGGAGGGCAATTCAATAAACAATGTAAAAAAATCTGCAGTAGCGCCGCAGCCTTGGAAACAGTCTGCAGTAGGGCATAGGCCCAGTCTATGCAGTCTGTCCGGGGTAAAATAGCTATGATTAAATATCTTTAAATGAATAATCCTATCTCTAGAGGAAATAACTGATTTGTTATATATGTGGTTTCAAATTCAAAACATCCTTTTTCCTCAATGTGGAGCTCTGGCGAGGTCCATTTAAAGCTGAATTCAAGGAATTCAGCTACTTTGTAAATGAGTTAAGTCTAACAAGGTGCCTGCCGCCTTGTAGACTTTTCTCAATTATTCACTCACTGTGGCAACACACAGCAGCTATAAACACCCCTCCCCTGTGCTGCCCATTCACAGAAGCCTTTGTATTGTGTGAATGGGTTCACACAATGCAAAGGCTTCTGTGAATGGGCAGAACGAGGGGAGGGGCAGGCATAGCAGTTTTCTTGAAGGAACTGAGAACACAGAGAGAAGCGCCAGGGCTCCGTATGTTATCCTCCTGGAGCACAATAAACCTGTTGAATGTGAATAATAGAGATACGTCTATGAGCATACTGATGACATCATTGTAGCCTAGGCAACATCACAGGACTGGAGCTCCAGGATGGCTTTTTAATGTTAAAAGGTGGAGCTTTTTTGAAAATGATCATCTTGTCAACTGACACCACTGATCTTTTTGCTATCCATAAAGGGGTAATTCTTCCCAATGAACACAAATGTAAGGAACATTCTTCCTCAACCAGGGTTCCTCCAGAGTTTCCTAGGGGATCCTTGAGTAATGAGCAATTTCTGTCTCTCAGGTCCCACTAACACCATTGATCTTTTTCACCATCTGTAAGGTGGTAATTCTTCCAATGACCACAAGTGTAAGGGGCATTCTTCCTCAACCAAGGTTCCATGGAACGCCTGCAGCAGACTGATGATATTATCACAGCCTAGGCAACGTCATGGGACAGGATTCCGGGATGGCTTTGTAATGATAAAATGTGGAACTTTTTTGAAAATTATCATCTTGTTGCTCTATATCAGGGTTCCTCAACCAGGATTCCATGGAACCCTAGGGGTCGTCCAGAGGTTACTAGGGGTTTCTTGAGCAATGAGAAGTTTCAGATAAGTTCCCACTGACACCATAAACCTTTTACCTATCCGTAAAGGGGTAATTCTTCCCAATGGCCACAAGTATACGGCGCATTCTTCCTTAACTAGGGTTCCTTTAGAGCAGGGTTTCTCAACCAGGGTTCTGTGGAACCCTAGGGTTCCTCCAGAGGTTGCTAAGGGTTCCTTGAGCAATGCTCAATTTCTACCTCTCAGATAAATTCCCAATGACACCATTGATCTTTTTATCTATCTGTAAGGGGGTAATTCTTCCCAATGTCCACAAGTGTGAGGAGCCTTCTTCCCATTGACCCCCACACTAATGTATCATGAGTTGTAGATTTTAAATTTTTAGCAGGGGTTCCCCGAGACCGGAGAATTCGTTCAAGGGTTCCTCTTTGTTGAAAAGGTTGAGAAAGGTTGCTCTAGAGGTTGCTCCTCTAGGGGGTCCTTGAGCAATGGGAAATTTCTGCCTATAAGATAAGTTCCACCATTGATCTTTTTCACCATCTGTAAGGTGGTAATTCCTCCCAATGACCACAAGTGTAAGAGGCATTCTTCCTCAACCAAGGTTATATAGAATGCCTACAGCAGACTGATGACATCATCTCAGCCTAGGCAACATCATGGGACTGGAGTTCCAGGATGGCTTTTTAATGATAAAAGGTGGAGCTTTTTTGAAGATGATCATCTTGTTGTTCTATATCTGGGTTTCTCCAGAGGTTGCTAGAGGTTCCTTGAGCAATGAGAAATTTCTGACTCTCAGATATTTTCCCACTGACATTGTTGATCTTTTTTTGTTACTAGTAAAGAATGACCACAAGTGTAAGGAGCAGTCTTCCTCAACTAAGGTTCCTCCAGAGGTTGCTAGGGGTTCCTTGAGCAATAAGCAATTTCTACCTCTCAGATAAATTCCCAATGACATCATTGGCCTTTTTAGCTATCTGTAAGGGGTAATTCTTCCCAATGACCACAAGTGTAAGGAGCAGTCTTCCTCAACTAAGGTTCCTCCAGAGGTTGCTAGGGGTTCCTTGAGCAATGGTCAATTTCTACCTCTCAGATAAATTCCCAATGACATCATTGATCTTTTTAGCTATCTGTAAGGGGGGAATTCTTCCCAATGACCACAAGTGTGAGGAGCATTCTTCCCATTGACCATCACACTAATGTATCATGAGTTGTACATAAAGTCATTTTTAGCAGGGGTTCCCTGAGATCAAAAGTTATTTCAAGGGTTCCTCTGTGTTGAAAGGGTTGAGAAAGGCTGGTCTATATTGTGACAAGCCAAGAATGTCTTTTGCAGTCACTACAGGTCCTCTTTACCGATTGGCCTTGTGATATTTTAATTCTCTGAAATTATATAACTTATTTTCTTTTTTTTTCTCCATTGTGTGAATTTTATAATAGGATGCCGAGTTTTGGTACATTCTGTCTTATAAAGGGTTTTAATGTATTTTGGCAGCAGGACGCATAATGCTGTACGAATGCCGTTTCCAAGACGACCTTGGACAGCGGAGACGTCTGCGATGTATTTATTTACAAGCTTGTCCTATTTACGTAATTGTTCCATACTGAGCCCTGCCGCTCGGTTTGTTAGCAAACGGTAATTCAATCCGCAGATGGTTATCGAGTCGGATTCATGTCAACATTTTTCCCACTTCTCAGTGAGTAACTGAAAGGAAAAACTCAGGGTAACCAGCAAAATGGAATCTTCAAGACAAGCCAAGAGCTACATATAACTGGATATCATGTAATTTGCCTTCATTGCAGATCATTTCAATTCACATCCTCTGATGTTTAACCGTCTGCTGGCTAGGCTCTGCAACCTTCCGCTAAAACAAGATGAGCTTATGACAAAAAAACGTATATAGGTTACATTTAGTGAAAACGTAATGTAAAAACAATCAGTACATCCAGAGGTGTAGGCGGCTGAAGTTGTATGAGAATCTTGTCTTTTCCCCAACTCCTGAGCCTTGCTATTGGTCAGTGAGGCCGCCCATCACAATAAAGGACCAATAAAGAGGCGCAAGACTTGAGGTCAAGAGAAACTTTTATAGGGAAAGTTGTAATTTTGTTTTTAACTTTGCAGGTAAGTCAAAATTCCTCTTGATATGTTCCTTTAACACAAAAGAAAACATGACTGGGGCTATAACTGTGGACCTCTGTGCATAGAGTTTGTAAGCAGGTGCCGTTAGCTAGTCTTCCACAGAATAGTGCTGGTAACAGAGAATAGTGTAATCAGGTGCTTTTTAGTTAGAGCCGTCCTGTAGTGATGTCATGGGTGAGTCAATGTCCATATACAAGCCAAGTTTGGAGGAACCCTAGCAGGGGCGTTGCTAGGTCTACAAAAGATCTGGGGCTATAGCCCATAGCAGCTAAGCAGAGTCATATGCTTGAGCGGGCGTACACATATATATAATATACATGTGTGCGTGTATATATATATATATATATATATATATATATATATATATATATATATCGTTACATTTCCGAGTGCGGATCCCCCTTATATCAGGGTCCCCAGAGAGCCCCTTCCTTACATCTTGGTCCCTAGAGAGCCCCTTCCTTACAACAGGGTCCCCAGAGAGGCCTTCCTTACAACAGGGTCCCCAGAGAGGCCTTCCTTACATCAGGGTCCCCAGAGAGCCCCTTCCTTACATGAGAGCCCCTTCCTTACATCAGGGTCCCCAGAGAGCCCCTTCCTTACATCAGAATCCCCAGAGAGCCCCTTCCATACATCAGGGTCCACAGACAGCCTCTTCCTTACATCAGGGTCCCCAGAGAACCCCCACTATACATCAGGGTCCCAGAGAACCTCCACATATATCAGGGTCCCCAGAGTTCCTCCCCATACATCAGGGTACCAAGAGAGCCTCCCCATACTTTAGGTGGAGGCGAAGGCAGAGCTGGAGCCCGCGCTACCACGGCTCAGTCTGCCCCTGCCTAATGCATTCCAGACCAGGAGATACCTGCAAATTGCAGAGCTACACTCACCCGGTAAGAGACTCTGGGCTATAGGCCCCAGACTCGGGGCTGTAGCCCCTATAGCCACCCCCTAGCAACGCCCCTGAACCCTAGTGAAGTTGGGGCATGGAAGCCAGAAACCCCACCGCCAGGTAGATTTAATCAGCAAGTGGTGGCCTTGGACAGGGCTGGAGGACATGGAGAGGTAGACCTCCATATAGAAGAGCCCAGTGCCGGCTCTACCACTAGGCGGAGTAGGCGGCCGCCTAGGGAGCACTTCCGACTAGGGCGCCTGGCCGCTGTAAGCAGGTGCCGTTAGCTAGTCTTCCAGAGAATAGTGTAATCAGGTGCTTTTTAGTTAGAGCCGTCCTGTAGTGATGTCATGGGTGTGTCAACATCCATATATAAGCCAAGTTTGGAGGAACCCTAGTGAAGTTGGGGCATGGAAGCCAGAAACCCCACCGCCAGGCAGATTTAAGCAGCAAGTGGTGGCTTTGGACAGGGCTGGAGGACATGGAGAGGTAGACCTGCATATAGAAGAGCCCAGTGCCAGCTCTACCACTAGGCGGAGTAGGCGGCCGCCTAGGGAGCACTTCCGACTAGGGCGCCTGGGCGCTGTTGATCTGTCACTGGCTGCTCTGCATTGATTCATGTCATCAGAGAGGAGAGCCACGGCTGGCAGCTGCCTCTATCATGTCATCAGTACAGTCAAAAATTGGAGAGGAGCAGCCCCCCCCCCCCCCCGGAGGCCGCTCTGCCTCGATTGCGTCAGTGAAGTGGAGAGGTGGAGAGGAGAGCCGCGGCTGATGGGCACAGGTTAGGCTGTATTGATTGGTGCTGGTAAGGCTGTATTTGATGGGCACAGGTGAGGCTGTATTGATTGGTACTGGTGAAGCTTTATTTGTTGGGCACAGGTGAGGCTGTATTGATTGGCGCTGATTAAGCCGTATTTGTTGGGCACAGGTGAGGCTGTATTGATTGGCGCTGGTGAAGCTGTATTTGTTGGGCACAGGTGAGGCTATATTGATTGGCGCTGGTGAAGCTGTATTTGATGGGCGCTGGGGAGGCTGCATTTGATTGGCGCTGGTGAGGCTGAATTTGATTGGCGCTGATCAGGCTGCATTTGATTGGCGCTGATCCGGCTCGGCAGGGCAAAGGGGGTGAAGTGGTGGAGCCAAGCGGGGGTGGCAAAATGAGGTTTCACCTAGGGCACTCTTTCTCAACCTTTTCAACACTAAGGAATCCTTGAAATAATTCTCCGGTCTCGGGGAACCCCTGTTAAAAATTAAAAATCTACATCTCATGATACATTAGTGTGATGGTCACTGGGAAGAATGCTCCTTACACTTGTGGTCATTGGGACAAATTACCCCCTTACAGATAGCTAAAAAGATCAATGGTGTCATTGGGAATTTATCTGAGAGGAAGAAATTGACCATTGCTCAAGGAACCCCTAGCAACCTCTGGAGGAACCCTAGGGATCCACGGAACCCTGGTTGAGAAACCCTGGCCTAGGGTGTCAAAAACCCTTGCACCAGCCCTGGAAGAGCCGGCTGAAGCCATCCTGACTCTTAAGTTGGAGAAGGCAAAGGCAGGTTGCAAAAGGCCTTTTAGACTAGGCCAAATGTCCTCCGGAGTCAGGCTATCCCCCTGGAGAACCTGGGAAAAGTGTATCCAAGCCAGAGGTGACTGCAGTGATCCTCACTCTGGAAGGCTACCTGTAAGGAGCAGTGAGTTGTATCTGACCAGGACCCTCTCAGTGAGTAGTGATGACCCCAAGAGAGAGAGACTGAGTAGGCTTACTAAAATGTACTGAGTGCTGCCTTCACGTGCGACTGCTGCGTTTCGTCCAGTATATGTAATTGACAAAACGCTGTCAATTGACCCCGGATAGAATGTCTCTGTGATGTGACTGTAATAACATCATAAAGTAACATCAGTAAAGTTCAGCAAGCTTAATGTGTGTGGACATTCCTCCCTTGAGATCTAAAGGTCAATGGCTGCCGGGAATGTTGTGAGGAGGCCTCTGGCAAGGAGATGGGCACAGGATGGCAGGGGGGGGGTTGGCAGGTGTTGTTGTTCTGAAGCAGGGCAGGGACTTTACACGGCCATCCGTAAGCCCCCTTACAAGTTCATTCTTAGCAATAAGCTGAGCGTCTGAACTTTCTGCAGGCTCCATAGAATGGACAATTCCATAGTGAAACGATAAGAGGTTTTATGCTGAAAAAACTCAGAGTTTCCATTATTTCATGAAATTTTGCACTTTTTTCTATTCCGTGCCTCATTCACTGGCAGAAACGCTGCCAAGATAACCCAGTTACATCGCCAACTTATCACTGTGCCTGGCCAAAACACAAACCTCGAAAGAAAGGCTCCAATGGATTTGCTTCATGGAAGATCCGAGTCACTTTCTCGGCTCTGATTCATTTCTTCAGTTGTATGTTTTGCCTGCACATCCTGTATACGCCGCGCACTTCTGTGCTTTGGTCAAGTCTCGCTTAGGCTTGCCAGACAGACCTGTGCTTGTCATCATGGGGACCGTTGATTGGGGGGCAACTTGTATCTGTTTCCATAGACAGAAATTGTATCCACAAAGAGAAAATGGACTGGTATGTACAATGTTTAATCCAGTGAGTCTCAACCTTGATCCTCAAGTACCCCCAACAGGCCATGTTTTCGGAATTTCTCTTAGATAAAATAGCTGTCTAAATGCCAAGCCATTGACTCTCATTTAAAGCACCTGTGCAAGATAAAGGAAAACCTGCAAACATGGCCTGTTGGGGGTACTTGAGGACTGAGGCTGAGAACCACTGGTTTAAGCCAACCACAAACAGGAATAAGAATGTTAAAAGACAGTAAATGGGGTTCGCAGATAAAAGACCGCAATGGATTGACTCCCTTGATTGAGAGTCTGTACATACACAGTTGGGGGTAAGTGCCCACTCCCAATGCCTCTTGTTGGCTGGGTGAAAAATGTGGTGGGCCCTCTTGCGGGGCCTGGGCTGCTACCCCTGGAAACGGCTGAAAGCGTTGTTTCACAGTTGGATCAGAGAATAGGTACAAAGGAGCGCCCAAAGTCCAATAAAAGCTAGGTGGAATTTTATTTGCATAGGAATGCGCACAGGGTGTGCCAGGTGTGCCCAGGCACACCCTAATTACCCCGTGTGGCACAGATTGCCCCTGCTTAGACCCCTGATATTTCACCAAAGCCCCCAAACAGGGCTGCTAAAAGTAACTGTAAAAAAATAATAAAATAAATAAAATTGTGAAAAAATTATAAAATATAAATAAAAAAATTAAACCTACTGACACCAATCTCTGCCCTACTGACCCTGTAAGTATATATACACATGCACACGCACGCATATACTGTATGTGTGTGAGTTTGGGGTGCACACCCTAATGCAATAGGCTGCGCACACCTATGTTTATTTGGTTATGGCGAATGCAATATGGTGAAGCCAACGCGTTTCGGGGGATCGCATACTCCCCGCCCTGCCCCGCCCATCTGTCATATTCAAATTTATGGCGCCAATGCAGCCGTACTGCTGGATGCCATATAGCTGATCTCAGCAGCACCAGATATAAATGTCACAATAGACAAGAAACTTTTGAAAGACTCTACAATCCAATCAGGCATCAGCAGCCCTGAGGAAGGGGGAGTCTGTGATCCCCCGAAATGCGTTGGCTTCACCATATTGCATTCACCATAACCAAATAAAATTCCACCTAGTTTTTATTGGATTTTGGGCGCTCCTTTGTACCCACTCTCTGATCCAAAAGACAGTAAATGGAATACTTGATATTGTCCTAATTGCCCATATATAACCATTGAAGTTAAAAACATCCCACACTGATCATACATATATGATCAGTGTATTCTGACTCCCCACTGTCAGAATACAAAGACAATGCAGAGAGGATTCCCCCATCCACATCAAGTGTGTGGATAGGAGAATCAAGTAATTTTTTGCGTTTAACCAGTTGGTTGAATGCAAAAAAATGACTCTTCTATGGCCAGCCTAAGTCTAGGTAGAGGAAAAAGCTGTAATACTTATTTTCTTCCTCGCACCAGCAGGCTTCCACCACGCTGTGCAACCAGTCAACAAAAGCCTCTACTCTTTGGCGCTCCAAGAAGTAAGGTGGTTCTCTGGCGCTGTTGTGGGGGGTAAAACCACTTACATCGTCTGTGGTGCTCCTGGGTGGTTGGATGCGTAGGTAGAGACAGTGGAGATAGAAGGTGACAGCCGTCCCCAGAGTGTGTCCAAAGCTCTGCAGCATAAAACAAGGAAAGGGAGGGAGGCGCACCTAAGTGTAGTATTAAAAGGTTTATTTAGTTCATAAGACAAATGCACACTTACAAAAGGATGTGGGTAAAAAGCATGTCCATCAGTAAGGCAGTCAGGCGGGCTCTATCCACATTGTAGATGATGGTGGTGGTCCGCGGGAGATGTAGAGGATCCGGGACTATGTCTGGAGGATCGCCCGTAATCAGCGGGGTGTCCCCCAGTCTGGGACTCGGATAGTTTCCGGTTTCTGGGACCGGAAGTTGCGTCAGCGGTAGTGACCCGTGACTCAGGAACAGGGCTACGCGCTCGGAGCATCACAGCTCCTTCTAGTGGCCTCTTCGGCGCTCCAGCCAGCGGCCTCACTCTGATGTAATCAATTACTAGTGCTCTTGCATTTTATGTGAAGATAGTAAGGACCTACTCACAGCCCAGAGGGTTGTAAAGAAGAGGTGAGCCCTGAAGCCTCCCAGAGCGAGGATTTAGGTAAACGTTATAGCTTATTCCTCTACCCCTAGACTTAAGGGGCGCTTTGGAGGTCGCACTCGGATGTAACTAAGTACAATGCAGGACTAGAAGCCTTGCAATCTATGTGAGGATGGTAAGCACCCGCTCTGGGTTGTAAGCCCCTGAAGCCTGCCATAGCCAGGAACAAAGTTAATACTATAGCGTATTCCACTACCCCCAGACTTGTGGGTGTGTTTGCAAAGGCTAAAGGTTTTTTACCTTAAAGTGGTTCTAAAGGCTGAAGGTTTTTAACCTTCATGCATTGTAGGCATGAAGGTAAAAAACTTTCTGTGTGCAGCGGCCCCACCCCAGAAGACACCCTAATACTTACCCGGGCCCCCTCCGATCCATCGCTGTGCACGAGAGCCTCGGCTGTATGGGGACTCTCCCTCCTCATTGGCTGGGACAGCAGCGGGAGCCCATTGGTTTCCCACTGCTGTCAATCACAGCTAGTGAGCCAATGAGGAGACAGCGGGGGCGGGGGCAGTTGGGAGCGAACATGCAGTGGTGCCCCCCAGGGCAAGCTGTTTCTCTGGGGGGCACTGCTCGAGGGGGAGGAGCCAGAAGCGCCGGCGGGAGACCCAAAAACAAGATGATTGGGGCTGCTCTGTGCAAAACCATTACACAGAGAAGGTAAGTATGAGATGTTTGTTATTTAAAAACAAAACAATGCTTTAGTATCACTTTAAAGTGGTTCTGCTCTCTGTTTGAAAAAATAAGACAGCAGCTACAAATGCTGTAGTTGCTGACCTATAATAAAAGGACACTTACCTGTTCAGGGAACCAGCGCCGTTCTCAACCGAACCAGTTCTTTGCCAGTCTTCTGGTCCCCGGTGCCAGCATGTTTACTGTGGGCAGCCAGCTGTGATTCCTTGCAGCTTCAGCCTACTGGCCCACTGTGCGTGTGTGAGCCACGCACGCTCTGTCAATGGTCCTACACAGCAGTGTATTTAGGTTTTGTGCTGCCCTAGGCCTGACTAAACTCGTGCACCCCCCCCTAATTTAAATATGAGCCACCCCTTCCTGTCTCCTGTCCCGCCTTGAAATTTTCCAGTGGGGACACTAGTTTTTGGAGGGGGGGGGGCAATAGATTCCTCTTATTTGCAGAGATTTCCTCACACTTCCTGTTTGGCTGTGGAGCAGAACAATAACTCATTAGTTGGGGTCCGCCGCATGGGCCCATTGGGACACCCAGGTCCCCTACATATGTATAGGCTGTCCCCCCCTGATGGTGGTCCTGCGAAGCTGCTTTATGGGGGTGCTAGACCGATTTGCCTCCCGGGCCAGGACTGGTGCTACAGTAAGTGTATCGCATACCTCCGGGGACTCTTTTCGTGCTGCCCCCTGCAAAGTGCCGCCCTAGGCCTGGGCCTTGTCGGCCTAGGCCAAGATACAGCGTTGGTCCTACAGCCTTCTGAGACCTATGACGTGTCCCGGAAGGGTGTGTGGGGGAAGGAGAGAACTTCCGGTGGATCACCACTGCGATCTACCTACCTCTACCTGCAGCCCCATCCCCCCCAAAAAAAGTCTCAAAAACAGAGGAGGAGTGCGGGAGGAGGACATAAAACAGAACTTCTTCTTTGCATTAAGGTAAAAGCCTTTTAGGTGCAACTCCTCCTAGCCCCCCCCCCCCCCAAATACTTACCTGAGCCCGATCTCAGTCCAAGGCTGTGCCTGAAAGCAGCGGCACCTCTCTCTCTTACTTCTCACTGGAGCTATTGGCTTTTGCTGCTGTCAATCACATTTACTGACGCTTGCTAGGGGAGTTACTCGAAGGCAGGAGGAGCCAGGAACGTCGGTGGGGACCTCCGGGGAGGAGAACTGGGGCTGCTCTGTGCAAAACCATTACACAGAGCAGGTAAGTATGACATGATTGTTGTAAAAAAGGAAGATCCTTTAGAATCATTTTAATGAGCCATTTAACCCTTGCAGTGCGGAGGGCCCGCGGGTCCTGGCCATAGGTTCACTTTAAGGTAACAATAACCAATAATATATCTGAAGCAGTGTTGCCAACCTCCCGCAGTGTTTTTTACTGGCAAAACATGGAAAATCTTACTGGCAGAGCACATTTTTTACTGGCAACCTGAAAAATAACTGAACTCCTATTAAAAACTAAGACAACTGATATTTAAACACAACATGGAAACACTGACAATACCCATATCAAGTAGTTTGCCCGGTTTACACTTAAAAAGTCAGCACAGCGTGACAAATTATCAGACCCTGATATTTATAGACAGTTCTAAAAATCACTGATTTTTACAAACTGTCAGTAAATTTACTGGCGGTTGGCAACACTGATCTGAAGTATGCTAACATTCCCCACTGATATGTTTAATGAGGGTAGAAAAAAAGCTTTGGCGCTCAAGGATTTGTGCTGACACATATTACTATAAAACAACCTTCTCTTTTGTTTCACAGAAGCCCATGTAAGCCTATAGAAAATGTATCAGCCAGATGCACGAGAGTGGGACCCACCACATTGTGCCGTAATAGCAAATGCTAAGTCAGCAATCTGGAAGCACACACTCCTTATTAATCCAAATTCCTCCCCGTACCCAGACCTTGCCAGCTCTGCAAGAAAGCAATCCAAAGAAACGTGATTTGGGGAGCGGGAGACGTGTCCTGTCCATATTGTGCCAACAACCAATCCACAGCCGCAGGTTTACGGCCATTCTTGGAGTCGAAAAAACCCTAATTTCCTACCGGCTCCAAGACTTTACGAGCTAGAAGAGGGAAGGCTGCTGCTTAAATAATCCATAGATGATGCTCTGAGTCGTATTTTCCACTGAGCGCTTGCATGGTGGTGAGAGTGCGATAGATTTTCAGTCTGGTTTTAATATACTAACCCCGTTTTTTTTTTTTTTTCTTTTCATTTTATTTTGTCTGGAGCTGACGCCAAATTGCCAAGCATGCATTGTGCCGGGATCCTTGTTTTAAAGGCCAAGCACAACTGAAATATAGTTGATGCTGCAAAACAAATATGTTGAAGTGTCAATCTACCCAGAAATTCTTTTTCTTGCACACCCAGGGCAATGATGCTCACCTTTGTGGTACCTTCTTTGGCTCTTTAAAAGGAATCTCCCCACCTACTGATACCTACCTTTGCCGCTCCCCTCCCTGTTCATCTTTGGCAGCACATGACCTTCCTCAAGCAGTCAATCACTAGACCTTAAAGATGCAAGGTTGGTCTGTAAAGGGACTCAATGAGCACTTGGCTCCACTTAGGGGACCTTTCCAGGTCCCCTAATATAGTGGTTCTCAACCTCAGTCTTCAAGTACCCTCCCACCGGGCCATGTTTTGGGAACTTCCCTTAGATAAAATAGCTCTTATCAATACCATGGCATTAATATTGTTTTAAATCAGCTGTGCAAAGTAAAGGAACCCCTGAAAACATGGCTCGTTGGGAGTAATAGATGACTAAGGTTGAGAACCACTGACCTAATGCACTAATGTAAGTTAGCCACAGAGCGCTTTACAGGTCTATGGCCTTGCTACACTGGCTAGTGGAGGCCTGTCCAAGTAGACCCCTAGGTGTTATTCCCACTAGTGGGCACGAGCCATAAAGAGGTCCTGCTGGCACCTGCTGTGTTAGTAGTTACAGGGCACCTTGCTTATCTCAGCAAAAATAAGTCAGGGCTTTGACCTTCTGGGAGCTCTGTTGTGTGATGGGCCAATCATCCCTTCTGGGGTTAATGTCTTGGCTTTCACTGGTAATTTCATTGGCATTGGCAGGAGACCTTCTACTGCATATGTGCGGCCTCCTAAATTTGTCATAGCTGCTGCGCATGTGCACGTTGCCTTTGTAGTGCACGCACGCTCATTCACTGCTTTTACCACTCAGAGTGGGAGACATTTGCTACCACCTGGGCCAAAAGCATCCTTGATGCATAGGTGACAGACATAGTATACTAGAGTTACAAGCTCAAATATCAAACTCTACCTCCTCCTCACTTCATGTTGTCCAACATCCCCGCAGAGGCTAGCGGACTAGCAGGGAGTCATTGCCATTATTCCAGAACAAGAAAAGTTTCAGCGTTTCTACGCCAACCCTGCATCTGAAGGCCCTTAAAGCTTACATTCAAGTGCAGAAATTCTACATGGAATCTATCAGGTTAATCATTGCCCCTCTAGAGGACCTTCTGGCCTTGGTGGACATCTAGGATGCTTGCACATCCCCATTTTTCCAGCACATCGACACTACCTGTCTTTGCCTTCCTCTTTGTTTTGTCCATGGCACCTCGAGGTGCTAGCCCCTGTGACTATTTTGCTTCCTTCACAGAGCATCCTCATAGTGGGATACCTGGACAACTTTCCTGAAGGAAAGTCAGCTTAAAACTTGTCTACCAACATCCATCAAACTTCAGAAATCCCTGCTAGAATATCTAAAGAATTACTTGTTGCATTGCACATAGTAGCAGTAGCTAATGGGTGGTGGTCATTCATATACCTCACTGCTCATAGTAGCAGTAGCTAATGGGTGGTGATCATTCATATACCCAACTGCTCATAGTAGCAGTAGCTAAAGGGTGGTGATCATTCATATACCCAACTGCACATAGTAGCAGTAGCTAATGGGTGGTGATCATTCATATACCTCACTACTCATAGTAGCAGTAGCTAATGGGTGGTGATCATTCATATACCTCACTACTCATAGTAGCAGTAGCTAATGGGTGGTGGTCATTCATATACCCAACTGCACATAGTAGCAGTAGCTAAAGGGATGTGATCATTCATATACCCAACTGCACATAGTAGCAGTAGCTAAAGGGTGGTGATCATTCATATACCCAACTGCACATAGTAGCAGTAGCTAAAGGGATGTGATCATTCATATACCCAACTGCACATAGTAGCAGTAGCTAAAGGGTGGTGATCATTCATATACCCAACTGCACATAGTAGCAGTAGCTAAAGGGATGTGATCATTCATATACCCAACTGCACATAGTAGCAGTAGCTAAAGGGTGGTGATCATTCATATACCCAACTGCACATAGTAGCAGTAGCTAATGGGTGGTGGTCATTCATATACCCAATTGCACATAGTAGCAGTAGCTAAAGGGTGGTGGCCATTCATATACCCAACTGCACCACTGATTGCTTCCATACCTTACCCACCTCCAAGCACCAATCATCGGTTCCACCCACTACCCACCTACGAGCACCACTCATGGGTTCCACCCCCTACACACCCCCAAGCATGGTTCATTGATTCCACCTCCTACCCACCTCTGAGTACCTTCCATTGCTTCCACCCCCTACCCATTGCACATAGTAGCAGTTGCTAATGGGTGATGGTCATTCATATACCGAACTGCACATAGCAACGGTAGCTAATGGGTGGTGTTGAGTCATATACACAACTGCACACAGTAGCAGTAGCTAATGGGTGGTGGTCAGTCATAAACCCAACTACCCCATGTAACAGTAGGTAATGTGAGGTGGTTAGTCATATACCCAACTGCACATAATGGGTGGGTTCCACATAGAGAGGTAGATGCCATATGTATATGATAAATTAGGAGAATTGTGGTGTTATTGGAATGTTGATGGGGCGGGGGGGGTCAGATTATCTAACTGAATACCATAGTATAGAGTTATAGAGTATAGATTATGATTGCTTGATGTCAGTGGTAAGGTTTTGAATAAAGGATTCCCAGCTTTCAAATAATTATTGGCTACCACCAACTCCTTAGAAATCAATAGGTTACATTTTCTAAGAGCAGTGAGATACAGTAGATGGAAGATCAGGATAGATCCATCTATGGAAGATGAAACACTTTAAACCATAACCTCAGCACTACAAGGCAAGCATGCTAACCACTCAGCCACTGTGCTGCCCGCATACCTAGTAATATGATTGTGCTTTGCTACCACTGTGATGTTTGGCGGTTCGACTCCGGGCTAACAAAAGCCCCCAAATCCTCTCTGTGCAGCAGGTATCCCTATGTGGACTGTGGTGCCAACCATTCATTTCACACAGCGAAATTCAATCCAACAAAAACCCCTTCCACATTCCCATACAATGCTGACAGCACATCTCTCCACGTTTCTGAAAACTCATTTTTTTTTTTTTTAACATCCACGTGGTAGTAAACTGCCACTAAAATAAAAATTAAGTGGGCCCCCCTGCAGGATTAGGTCATAATGTACTAGTATGCACCACATGTACTAGCGCATTATGAGAGACTTACATGTAATGTGGATCCCTCCCACGCAGCGCTGTCATGGACTCCCGGCGCTGCCATCTTCACCCAGTCTTCCTTCCGGGTTCGCGGGCTCCGGCTGTCAGTGATGTAACTAGAACCCTCAGGGCCCCGGTGCAAGAAATTATGAAGGGCCCCCCTGACCCCTGGCCAGGGCCCTACCCTCTTCCCACTGATCCTGGGGCCCTTTACTCCCATCGCGGGTTCCTTTATTACGGCACTGCAGCGGGCCCCCTTTCTGCCATCTTCGGGCCTCCCTATGGTGGTGAAATGCCAGGGCCCGGTCACAATTGCAACCTTTGCAATCCTGATAGTTCCCTCACTGTGTCAGTAGTTTTTAATTTTTATTTTAATTTTATTATTTTTTTTACCATTTCATTTTCTTTTACAATGTTATTTTTACATTTTTTTTACAATTTATTTTAGGAGCTCTGTTGGGGGGCTTTGATGAGATATCAGGGGTCTAAACAAACCTCAGCCCTCAATCTCCATCTGTGGAGCCTCAGCTGCACAGAATGAATGGACAGGAATAGCTGTGCACCGAGCCTCCCATTCATTCAGAAACGGAAGTATAGTAAAAACAGTTTACTATGCTTCAGTTATGAATGAACCAATTAATACCAATCACTGACTCTGTCCATTCAGAAAAGGAAGGAGCCGGTAAATGACAAATTTACCGACCCGTTCCCATCTCTCCATAATGACTCATCTTCTACAGGAGGGGGGAAGACAGCAGCTCTGTGGGGGGACCAGGGAAGCACACAGGGACCCTGGGAAGAGCAGAAGACAAGTAAACTGGATAGGAGGGGTGGTGGGGGGCAGCATATAGAGGAACCAATCTCCTGCATTAGGAGGAAAATGGGGGAGATTGGTTCCTCGAAATTCCGTCGCTGCCATCCCTCCTATCCAGGTGTACAAGGGAGGCACACGGGCCCCCTGGAGCATGGGGCCCGGTTGCAGTTGCAACCCCTGTAGTTACGCCCCTGCCGGCTGTATAAATGGCTGTAGCTGCAGTGATGTCACTCGCATGTGCCCTCGGCTCCGGCATGGAGCTCTGAAGGTACTGCACAGTTATGCCGTCCCTTGTGTCAAGGATATTATTCAACTTTGGTTAAAGCTGCATAGTTTGTTTTTATCTATAGGCACCCCTTGCCTGCATAGGTATTTCTTTGGTAAAGGTGAACTATACCTTTAAACATAAAACCTTGCCAAAAGTGCACCAAAAGCGCATGTACGTGCATTTTCACACCCTCCCATAGCAGTCTTTGGGGCTGAAGCTGCACCATAAGAAGCATCTACACATTTTCAAAAAGAACACTGCACCGTATTCATACCTCCCAACTTTTTAAGATGGGAATGAGGGACACCTATTAGCAAAAACATGTAGGACACACCCCCTGACATGTCCCTTAAATGAGAATTATGCAAAAATATGATTAGTTAAACCTAGGGCTTATTTTTAGTGGGAACGCGTTCTGGCACCTCCAGCACTGAAAGTATGTAATGGCAAGGGGTGCTGGGTTGTGCTGGAGGGTCCATTGATTCTGGCTGCTGGGGAATCCATTGTTCCTGGAGGAGATCTATTTTTGCATGCCAGTCTATTATTGTTGGGGAGGTCTATTATTTTTTCTGGTGGGGAATTTATTGTTGCTGGAGGGGGTCAATTGTTGCTGGAAGAGATCTACTGTTGAGGGAGGGGTCTATTGTTGCTGGCTGTTGGGGATCTATTGTTTCTGTTAGGCATCTATTTTTGTGTGGCAGGCTATTGTTGCTGGGGAGGTCTATTGTTGCTGGTGGGGGATCTATTGTTGCTGCTTGGGCTTATGTTGCTAAGGGGTCAATTGTTGCTGGAAGGGATCTACTTTTGAGGGTGGGTTCTATTGTTGCTGGCTGCTGTAGAGTCTGTTGTTGCTGCCATTGTTGTCAGGTCCATTGTTGCTGGGGAAATCTATTGTTGCTGAGAAGGGTGTATTGCTGCTGGCTGCAGGGGATCTACTTTACTGCTTTTCTTATTGTTATTAACAAATTCCATACAACTTACTTATCACCACAAAATAATACTTGGTTCTGTATTCTCTAAAAAGGGCAGTACCGGCAGGTGGGTAAGGGGTAGAACCAATGATCGGTGCTCAGAGATCAGTAGGGGGTGGAACCAATGAACCGTGCTCGGAGGTGGGTGGAACCAATGAACCGTGCTCAGAGGTGGGTAGGGGGTGGAACCAATGTACAGTGCTTGGAGGTGGGTTAAAGAGATGGAACCAATGAACCATGCTCAGAGGTGGGTAGGGGGTTGAACCAATGAACCATGCTCAGAGGTGGGTAGTAGGTTGAACCAATGAACAGTGCTTGGAGGTGGGTAGGGGGTGGAACCAATGAGTGGTGCTTAGAGGTGGGTAGATGATGGATGCAACAAACAGTGCTTTCAGGTGGGTAAAAGCAATGAGTGGTGTTCATAAATGGGTAGGGGGTGGAAGAAATGAACGGTGCTCAGAGGTGAGTAGGGGGTGGAACCAATGAACTATGCTCAGAGGTGACAAACAAAGTGTGGGACACCCCACATAATTGGGACGTTTTAAATGGGCACACCACGAGATAGCAAAGATTGATTTATAAAAAATTATATTTTATTTGTACATAAGAAAATACATATACAACACAATATATATACATAAAGAAAAATGAAATAAGAAGAAAAAAGAGCAGCAGGCGGGGGTTGCTCCTTTGACTCCTTGTTTGTGTATAACATACTATGGCTAAAGTATTTTATATATTTGTATAGTGTGTTTTGGTTGGGGCCCCTCGACGTATCACTAGAGGCGACCCTATGTGGGGTCTGCACCACGTGGCACTTCGAGGACCCCCCACCTGCTGCTCTTTTTTCTTCTTATTTCATTTTTCTTTATGTATATATATTGTGTTGTATATGTATTTTCTTATGTACAAATAAAATATAATTTTTTATAAATCAATCTTTGCTATCTCATGGTGTGCCCATTTAAAAAGTCCCAATTATGTGGGGTGTCCCACACTTTGTTTGTTTGTTCTGAATTTATGGACGGTGGCACAATATTCAGGAAGTCCCTTTTGTATGCTCAGAGGTGGGTAGGGGGTGGAACCAATGAACCATGCTCGGCAGTGGGTAGGGGGTGGAACCAATGAACGGTGCTTGGAGGTAGGTATGGAAGCAATCAACAGTGCTCAGAGGTGGGTAGGTGTAGAACCAATGAACGGTGCATGGAGGTGGGTAAGGGGTGGTGGACGCAATAAATGGTGCTCAGAGGTGGGTACAGGGTGGAACCAATAAACCATGTTCGGAGGTGGGTAGGAGGTTGAACCAATGAACGGTGCTCGGAGGTGGGCAGGGGGTGGAACCAATGAACTTTACTTGGAGGTGGGTAGAGGATAGAACCAATGAACAGTGCTCAGAGGTGGGCAGGGGTTGGAACCAATGAACAGTGCTCTGAGGTGGGTAGGGGGTGGAACCAATGAACGGTGCTCGGAGGTGGGTAGGGGGATGGAACCAGGGAACAGTGCTCTGAGG
>BLSH010210857.1:110375-121930 GCA_018402905.1 Glandirana rugosa | reverse complement strand
GCACCATAGCTTGTAGACTCTATAACTTTCACAAGGACCAAATAATATACACTTATTTGGGTTATTTTTACCAAAGATAGGTAGCAGTATAAATTTTGGCCAAAATTTACAAAGAAAAATTACTAATTTGCAAAATTTTATGACCGAAACAAAGAAAAAGGCATTTTTTCAAAAAAATTTCAATCTTTTTTTATTTATAGCACAAAAAATAAACCCCCTCCTAGTGATTAAATACCACCAAAAGAAAGCTCTATTTGTGTGAAAAAAAGGACGCAAATTTCATATGGGTACCGTGTTGCATGACTGAGTAATTGTCATTCAAAGTGTGATAGCGCTGAAAGCTGAAAAATGGCCTGGACAGGAAGGGGGTTTTCGTGCCAGGTACTGTTGTGGTTAAAGAAAAACCGAAATATCACATGGGGGTCCTAAGTATTCAGACCCTTTGCTGTGACACTCAGATATGTAACTCAGGTGCTGTCCATTTCTTCTGATCATCCTTGAGATGGTTCTACACCTTCATTTGAGTCCAGCTGTGTTTGATTCTACTGATTGGACTTGATTAGGAAAGCCACACCCCTGTCTATAGAAGACCTCACAGTGCATGTCAGAGCAAATGAGAATCACGAGGTCAAAGGAACTGCCTGAAGAGCTCAGAGACAGAATTGTGGCAAGGCACAGATCTGGCCAAGGTTACAAAAAAATTTCTGCTGCACTTAAGGTTCCTAAGAGCACAGTGGCCTCCATAATCCTTAAATGGAAGACGTTTGGGACGACCAGAACCCTTCCTAGAGCTGGCCGTCCGACCAAACTGAGCTATCGGGGGAGAAGAGCCTTGGTGAGAGAGGTAAAGAAGAACCCAAAGATCACTGTGGCTGAGCTCCAGAGATGCAGTCGGGAGATGGGAGAAGGTTGTAGAAAGCCAACCATCACTGCAGCCCTCCACCAGTCGACGTTTTATGGCAGAGCGGCCCGACGGAAGCCTCTCCTCAGTGCAAGACACATGAAAGCCGCATGGAGTTTGCTAAAAAAAAACACCTGAAGGACTCCAAGATGGAGAAATAAGATTCTCTGGTCTGATGAGACCAAGATAGAACTTTTTGGCCTTAATTCTAAGCGGTATGTGTGGAGAAAACCAGGCACTGCTCATCACCTGTCCAATACAGTCCCAACCGTGAAGCATGGTGGTGGCAGCATCATGCTGTGGGGGTGTTTTTCAGCTGCAGGGACAGGACGACTGGTTGCAATCGAGGGAAAGATGAATGCGGCCAAGTACAGGGATATCCTGGACCCAAACCTTCTCCAGAGTGCTCAGGACCTCAGACTGGGCCGAAGGTTTACCTTCCAACAAGACAATGACCCTAAGCACACAGCTAAAATAACGAAGGAGCGGCTTCACAACAACTCCGTGACTGTTCTTGAATGGCCCAGCCAGAGCCCTGACTTAAACCCAATTGAGCATCTCTGGAGAGACCTAAAAATGGCCGTCCACCAACGTTTACCGTCCAACCTGACAGCACTGGAGAAGATCTGCAAGGAGGAATGGCAGAGGATCCCCAAATCCAGGTGTGAAAAACTTGTTGCATCTTTCCCAAAAATACTCATGGCTGCATTACATCAAAAGGGGGCTTCTACTAAATACTGAGCAAAGGGTCTGAATACTTAGGACCCCCATGTGATATTTAAGTTTTTCTTTTTTAATAAATCTGCAAAAATGTCAACAATTCTGTGTTTTTCTGTCAATATGGGGTGCTGTGTGCACATTAATGAGGGAAAAAATGAACTTACATGATTTTAGCAAACGGCTGCAATATAACAAAGAGTGAAAAATTTAAGGGGGTCTGAATACTTTCCGTACCCGCTGTAAATTTAACAGACCACATAGCAATAGGAGGACATGGAGGGGGAGGGAGGAGAGTATCATTGACCACTGTGTATACACCCACATGTGTGACTATAGTGACATGGGCAGCACAGATAAGGAAAAGGAGCAAATGAACAGCTTAGAAGGGAACTGAAACTGGAGCATGCTCAGTAGATGTCAACAGCCGGTCTGCACAATCGTAGGCTGCAGTGGGGACACGGAGAAGGAGGAAGGGACAGCAAACAGCAGGATCAACCAGGAGTTTTGCAGTCTACAGAAAACAAATGCTGTAGTGGATGAGTGAGTATGAACATAATGTAATATAGCGTATATTGACAGTTTATGATGATTTGGGTTTAATTAAATATTTAACAGACCACATACTGTAGCAGCTAATAAGAGAAGGTCGTTGTTGGGGTTTAATACATTTTATTACTTGTCATGTGATGGAGTACAGATGGTTCATTATATCATATTATAATATGTGTTTTTTTTTTTTTTTTTACTTTTCCCACATAGAGAAGAGTTAGTGAAGACCTTGAGCCACAGAAAGGAAGGCAAAGTAAAGCCGTGAGCTGGCAAAACACAGGTGAGATCATGCACACCGGGCATTTGGTCCGGGGCCACCAGGCCGCATGTCCTAACAAGAATGACCTGTTGATGACCGGGCTACACAGTGGGAGGTAAGCGGTGACCGTGGTCCGGACAGGGCTAAGGCAGACCGCGGTCACTGCGGGCATGCCTGTGTCTCCTCTTCCGGCTGCCCCGCCAACTATGTCATCCTATCAGCAAAGCAGGGGGCAGGAAGAGCTGCAGCTCCTCCCAGTCCCTGCTCTGCTGATAGGATGACATGCAGCTTCTCCCGCCCCCTGCTCTGCTGATAGGATGAAATTGTTGGCGGGGCAGCCGGAAGAGGAGACACAGACAGTAGTGGGAGACACTGGAGAGGACACACGGTTGAATCCTTCCTCTGCCATGGACTGACTGTAGTCTCGGGAAATTTGGGATTAGATCTTGTGAGGTCACTATTGATTAGCTGACTGTTTTCCTTGCTGGAGGCTCTAACATGAGGAAGCAAAGCCCTTCCTCTACCAAGATGGCGGCCTCCAGCACTGCTGATAGGATGACATGCAGCTCCTCCCACCCCCTGCTCTGCTGATAGGATGACATTGTTGGTGGGGCAGCCTGAAGAGGAGACACAGAGAGTAGTGGGAGACACTGGAGAGGACACACAGCTGAATCCTTCCTCTGCCCTGGACTGGCTGTAGTCTCGGAGGATTTGGTATTAGATCTGGTGAGGTCACTATTGATTTCCTGACTGTTTTCCTTGCTGGAGGCTCTAACATGAGGAAGCAAAGCCCTTCCTCTACCAAGATGGCAGCCTCCACACAGTGCAGAGCAAGGCGTGGTTAGTCAGTAATAGGGATGATCTGGTAATACTGGTGACTAATCCGGCTTTTTTTGGGCACAGCTACCACAAACCAGTTCCTGTTAAAATATTGTGCAGTATAGTGCACACGAAAGGTCCGTCATTATGGTTGCCATTGGTGTCCTCTGTGGATGCGACTTACCTGGCTGTGATGATGATCTTCTGACATCAGCAATTTTTGAGTCCCAGGTTCAGAACAAATATACAGCTGGTGTCTCAAAAAGCCAGGCAACTAGCATTTTCATAAGGAGGTCAGCAGTGCAGCTTATGTATTTCTCTTATGTCGGGTGTTCTGTGATTTTAGATTTAGCAATCTTTAACAAAGACCAACCCTGTCCTATCTCTCCTGATCAGCATCCATCGTGATAACAGCGGACTCGGAGGACGAGTGTTCCAACATTGAGGTAGAAGAGGATGAGGGCATCACCTTTGTGGCTCGAGCAACAGATGAGATCCTTCAGGGGGTTACGGTGACAGGTAAGAGGAACCACGGAGAGGGAGGATAAAAATACATTCTTCATAACATTTACTACATTTCCGTCTGATAAATTGGTATTTGCCTTACTTCAAAGCATCACTGTCAAAAGGGCACTTCAGAAATTGTGACTCATCGTCCAGGGTCGGGACAAAGGGTGGGCAAGAGGGGAAGCTGCCCTGGGTTCAGTGGTGGTGAAGGTTGTGAGGGGCCTCACCATACATTCCATATCAGTGGCTGGCAACCAGTGAGCCATAACAGGGCGGAGGCTGTTGAAGCCACGATGGTGGGGTCAACGTCATATTAACGCCAATGGTATATGAATGGGATGTCCAACAAGCTCATGTAAGTGGGATGGGCATATAGTATTACTCAGTGGTCTCCAAACGGCGGCCCAAGGGCCAGATGCGGCTCTTTGCTAGCCTTTATCTGTCCCTTGGGGCACTATTCCTGCCAATGATTTGAGGCACTGTTCCTCCCACTGACACCAAAGATGGGCCATAATTCCTGCCACTGACATCAACCATGGGGCACTATTCCTTTCAATTAAACCAACCATAGAGCACTTTTCCTCTCACTGATGCCAACAGTGGGGCACAATTCCCGGCACTGACACTAATGATGGAGCATTATTCCTCCCACTAGTGTCAATGATGGAGCACTATTTCTCCCAATGACACCAACAATGGGGCACTTGCTTCCACTGACACCAATGATGGGGCACTATTCCTCCCAATAATACCAATAGTGTTGCACTATTCCTCCTACTTATACCAATGATGGGGTGCTATTCCTTCCACTGATTCCAATGATGGGGTACTATTCCTCCCACTGACACCAATGATGGGGCACTATTCCTCCCACTAATAACAATGATGGGGTGCTATTCCTTCCACTAATACCAATTATGGGACACTATTTCTCCCACTAATACCAATGACGAGGCACTATTCCTCCCACTAATACCAGTGATGGTGCACTGTTCCTCCCAATAATACCATTATGGGGCACTGTTCCTCCCACTAATACCAATGATGGGGTACTATTACTCCCACTAACACCAATTATGGGTTACTATTCCTCTCATTAATACCAATGACGAGGCACTATTCCTCCCCCTAAAACCAATGATGGGGTGCTATTCCTCCCCCTAAAACCAATGATGGGGTGCTATTCCTCCCACTAATACCCGTGATGGGGTACTATTCCTCCCCCTAAAACCAATGATGGGGCACTATTCCTCCCACTGATACCAATGATGGAGCACGATTCCTCCCACTAATACCAGTGATGGGGTACTATCCTCCCCCTAAAACCAATGATGGGGTGCTATTCCTCCCCTAAAACCAATGATGGGGTGCTATTCCTCCCACTAATACCAAAGATGTGGCACCATTCCTCCAAATGACACCAACAATGGGGCACTTTCTTCCACTAATACCAATGATGGGGCACTATTCCTTTCACTAATACCAATGATGGGGCACTATTCCTTTCACTAATACCAATGATGGGGCACTATTCCAACTTCTTTTGATCACCAAGCCTGAGGCGATGGTTATTCCCACTGATATGCTGGGCCCAGGGCCTTTTCTACCCCCCAGTAAACTGGCCCTTTGGTTGAAACATTTGGAGACCCCTGGTGTAACTCATCTCATAACTATAACCCCCCCCCACTCCTGAAATGCATTGTCAATGATTGAAGTCTGACAAAGATTTAATGTCCACAGGAATGTTGGGAGTTTGTCAGAGTCCTCGTTTTGTGCCACCATCACCAACCATGGCTGAGAAGGTGCTACCTTGGAAAGGAGACCCGGATCAGAACACAGTGTGCATCTCATCAGAGACTACAAAGATCGTCCCTGTGGATCTCAAGAGGTCCTGGAAGCAGAGCATCTCCTCCCTAGAGAGTATTGGGTCTCCTCCAGCTCCTGACCTACAGGTAGAAGCAGCCAGGTGTTTGAGACAAGATCTCCGCAGTCCTCCTGGCCTCCAGACTCTCCCAGAGACCTGTAGCTGTTTCCCTTTTGCCAATTCTCCATCACAAGTTGGCAGAAGCCATCGAGACCCAACTGATATCCAGGAGCAAGAACTACAACCCCTAATGCCTAGGGATGATGGTTCTGGACATAGTTCTCAGCCCAGCAGACATGGTCATAGCAAAAGACTGTTGCAGTTGCATCGGCCCTCTAAAATCTGATACGGCGTGGGGGGCCCGAGCCTGGCCAAGGATAATTTGACATATCAGTGCAAGGGAAGACTTTGGTCTTGCGGGTTAAGGTCCAAGGTTATCTCGACATAGGCAATGGTATGAGGCTTTGGAGGAGCAGTGTTAAACCTTAGCTGTACGAACATCTACAGGGAATATCTGAATATTCAGCCCTAAAGCAAACCTGTGCCCATGTAGGACAAAGCAACCAGGTTCATTTTTGTAAACCCTTCTCCAGCAGCACATTTGCACCTTTCCTGCCCTACCCACCACTGCAATCAGCTACTGAAAATACCAGTACTTCCGAGTACGGAGGAGCATGCTTGGTGATTGGCCCTGCAATGTCACATGGGGGTGGGTGGGGGTAAGGCTTCACTAGAGTCAGTCTAGTCTTCTGTGCTACGCATACAAAGCTCAGGTTCACTTTATTAGGTTAAAAGTGTGCAGATTTACCATGAAAGATTTATTTACCTCTACCCTGTTTTTATTGGGGGATTGGGGGGGGCATGACTAATGCTTCTCTCCTGACCCGTTCAGAGTCAACCAGCCAGCAACAATAGACCCCACCAGCAATGATAGACCCTACTAGAAACAAAAAATACACTTCAGCAACAGTAGATCCCCCAGGAACAATAGACCCATCCCAGCAACAATAGATCCCCCAGGAACAAAAGATCCAACCCAGCAACAATAGACCCCCCCCAGCAACATTAGCTCCCCCCTAGGCAACAATATACGGTATCCACCCCATCAACGATAGACACCCACCAGCAACGATAGATCTCACAGCTGCCAGCATCAATAGACCCTACAGTAGCTAGTGGCAATAGACCCTACCTCAACAGTAGATACCTCCTAGCAACAACTGGCCCTACAGCAACAATAGAACCCCTTACAACAATAGATCCCCAGGAGCCAGCAACAGTAGACCTTCCAGCACACCCCAGCAGCCCTTGCAATTATATATTTTCAGGACTAGAGGTGCCAGAGCTGCTGAAAATAAAAGCCCTGTCCCAAGTTCTTGTTTAGGCTTTAATTTTGTTTCTTCGTTTAAGTCTCCGTTTTCCTAAGTATTACATGGGCAGAACAGATTTTGCATGCTCACCTCCCGACTAGTGTGCTTGAGAGTCAGAGGTTGCTGCCCTGTCAACTGCCAGACCTCACATCCTGCCTCCCAGCTATTGAGTGTGCATAACAGTGTAAAAAACTGTGCCCTGCTGTTTTTGAACAAGAGGGCTCTGTTTTTATAATATTGTGACAATATAGGAGCTGGAGGACAGTGTATGAGAGAAGTCAATTGACAGGGTTGTCAGACTTTGTGTGACTTCAAATACCTAAATTGGTTGTAAACCTCAGACATGACATGCAAACCAAGCAAATCCCTCTATAGTGTATACTTGCCTCAATCCAGAGCCCTAAGTGTCATTTCTGTCTGCTGCCTCCTTCCTTTGCTATCTGCATAAGTCACAAGCGATTGACAAGTTTTCCTGACACCCAGAGAAAAAAGGTGACAGGGGAGGGAGCTCCAGCAAACGGTCTGTGATTGACAACCTCAGCTTTGTTCCTGTGTGCTGTGTGAAGGAGGGTGTGCCCCTTCCCTCCAATCAGCTCCTCATGTCGTCCTGCTCCGCTATGACGGCTTGCAGCTGGTGTTGTATTTGCTCCGTTGCGGCCTGCAGAGGCGGCATGTCATCCTCCATGCGGCCTATGCGGCTTTTGGTCTCGGACAGCCGCTCGCGTACCTCCTGGAGGTCCTGCCGCAGCAGGGAGATGTCTACCTTAACCTCCTCAATTTGGGAGGTAAGGGCTGTTTTTGCATCAAGTATTCTGTCCGTGTCCCCAGAGGCGTGTCGGCAGGGGCCGCGGCGCTATTTTCCCTGCCGTGCTCCCGCTCCTCATGGTGGAACTTATCCAGCTTACTGACCGCCTCGGAAGCCCTCTGAGGCAGCGACATTGCGGTCTGTACGGTGCGGAGGGTCTTAGTCGCCAGGCGGATAGCAAATATAGAGGATATATCCCCAGCAGGGGAGGGCTGGCCCAGGGGGTAGGGTGGCAATTGCCCCCCAGGCCACCCTAACTTACATTTAAAATGGCCGATGGCTGCTGCCCGCTCACACTTTTTTTTTTCTTGTGGAGGAAGGAAATAGGGCCCAGGGGCGCACCCACCAACTAACTGCAGGCAAAGGGGGCGCGCCCAGGGACCACCCTACCATGGATCCCGCTAGGCCCATTGGGTGGGCATGGATGGTGAGCTGATTCGGTGGTTCAATGGGCCACTTGACTGGACTTGCCCCCCAGGCCTAAGGCTGCCAGCCCTCCCCTGATCACCTGGATTTTGGTATAGAGCAGGGATATGCAATTAGCGGACTTCCAGATGTTGCAGAACTACAAGTCCCATGAGGCATAGCAAGACTCTGACAGCCTCAAGCATGACACACAAAGGCAGAGGCATGATGGGACTGCATATCCCTGGTATAGAGGATGATTGTGCTGCGGAGCTCTCAGATCTGGACTCCCTACTCCATTCAGCTTCAGGCCACTGTCCCCCCCCTTTCCTCCAATCAGCTCCTCACTGAGCTCTGCAGAGTATAACTTGTTCTCCCGTCCCCTGTTCTCAGACATCTCAGACAAGCTGTATAAATTCTGGTCTTTGAACAGATGTAGAGAAGCGAAGACTGCAGATAAACAGGTACAACTTATGTAGGAGGATTAGTTTCATGCCTGTCTGAGGCCAGTCACTTCACTGGGTATATGTAAGGGTTTACAACCACTTTAAGTATGTAAAACCTTAGAGAATGGACAGACACTGCAAGGCAAAGGAAAAGGTGTGCTTGATAAGGACCCCCTGGGGGGCCCTCCTCTCCCCTGTTCCCTGGAGCCACTGCATATGAAAATTCCACTTTCACCAAGTCTAAATTTACCCAGGAATATGCACCACCTACAGCCACCATGGGGCAACCTTCAGCCATGGGGTGCAGGTGAACTGTCACTTATTCCCCAATGCTCAGAAGTACTGGGTTTTTGATGAGCACCAGTAGCAGATCAGGATGGTGGGGAAAAGGTGGGTATAATTTGCTTGCCCAAGCAAACTTTTGGTTGGTTTTAAGGGTTCAAATATAAATCTTAAATCAAAAGTCTGCTTGATGGTGAGTATTTTAGACGAAATATTCTGGTTTTGAGTCAACTCATGACCAGTTCTCACTCTAAGGCTAGATGTCTAGTGCAGTAACCCATAGCTACCAGAACCCACCCTGCACTCATAAGACAACAGAAGACTGAGATCTGGTTGGCTATGGTGGTTTGTTGCAGTTTGCACATCCTCTTTACAATTTGCACTGCCTTGTGTGGACAGACCCTTTATGGTCCTTTCATGTTTGTTTGAGGACCAGCATTCCTGAGAACCTCCAGGTTCTTCATAGTAGTAGGATGTCCGGTTTATGTACAGAAACAGGTGAAGAACGAGAGTTGCTCATAACTGAGAGCCAAGCATGAATTTTTTATGACTGTGAAAGAAAACTTTTCTGTCTCAATTTATAGATTATTTTTCCTAATCTTCATGGGTATGTCATTTCACCCTCCTGGTGCTTGTCGATGAAACGCTGCCTTGGTCCACGTGCAGGGCCGTCTTAATAGCATCATGTGCCCCTACCAGGCTGCCCCAAATTTACTCTCAAGAACTAAAGTATAAATAGTTGATAGAATTAAACATAAATTTATTAGTAATTTCAATAAAATCAATTTTAAACAAAAAGAAAATAAATTGAAGACTAAGTCAACACAAAGGGCACAGTACAGGGCGGGGGATCAGGAGGGCATGATACTGGGATAAGGAGGGCAAAGTACAGGTTCCAGGACACTGGCCATCCCGGGAAAACTTAGTAAAAAGTGTGATTATCCCAACAGATTCGGGACAGTTGGCAAGTATGATGTAATGCAAGATTATCATGGGGCCCCCATGCACCTGGGTCCCCTGGGCAGTGCCCAAGGGTGCTCATGAGTTTCTTATTAGTACTTTCAATAAAATCAATTTTAAATAAAAAGAAAACATGCCATAAATCGAAGACTAAATCAACACAAAGGGCACAGTACAGGGTGGGGGATCAGGAGAGCACGACACTGGGATCAGGAGGGCACGATACTGGGATCAGGAGGGCAAAATACAGGCTCCGGGACACTGGCCATCCCGGGAAAGCTTAGTAAAAAGCGTGACTATCCCATCAGATCCGGGACAGTTGGCAAGTATGATGTAATGCATGATTATCATGGGACCCCCATGCACCTGGGTCCCCTGGGCAGTGCCCAAGGGTGCCCATAAGTTTCTTATTAGTACTTTCAGTAAAATCAATTTTAAACAAAAAGAAAACATGGCATAAATCGAAGACTAAATCAACACAAAGGGCACAGTACAGGGTGGGGGATCAGGAGGGCACGATACTGAGATCAGGAGGGCAAAGTACAGGTTCCGGGACACTGGCCACCCCGGGAAAGCTTAGTAAAAAGTGTGACTATTCCAACAGATCCGGGACAGTTGGCAAGTATGATGTAATGCAAGATTATCATGGGGCCCCCATGTGCCTGGGGCCCCTGGGCAGTGCCCAAGGGTGCTCATGCATTAAGACAGCCCTGTCCATGTGTATAATAGAAAGTCGTAGAGGCGTTGTGACCAAAGCAATAGAAAAGTGCCAAAACGAACACTTTGTAATATTTATGTTGGTGAGTAGAAACAACTATGAAGAAATGTAATATTAAACACTAGGGACCTGTCTATTATTGTTACCTGCAGCTTTGACTCCGGCTTTCTCTGTAACAACAGCACAAGATGTCTTCATTGCTACTTCTGACATGCGTAGTGAATCAGTACTGGTCTTTTAGAGATTACATCAGGGAGTTTTGTTCTTCTGCTAAATTCAGCAATGACCGTCAAACCCATTCAGCTCTCTATAGCTTCCTGTCCACCAGTTATAATGTTTAAAGTATAGAGAACTGAAGCCTGGCACGATTTGGCACCTTTATCCTTTAATTACCAAAAATACTTGAGACAGGATTACATACACTATATGGAGAAGTTTGTGGACAGCTGACCATCACATCTATAGACATGGGCGTCCGCAGGTAGGGGCAAGGGGGGGCAATTGCCCCCCCCCTGGAATCAGGGATCAGAATAGGGGTTCCCCACTAGGTCCTTATCCTCTTGAGCCATGTATGCAGTCTCTGACTGTCTCCTGTGCTATGTATGCAGTCTCTGACTGTCTCCTGTTCCATGTCCGCAGTCTCTGACCGTATCCTGTACTATGTCTGCATTCTCTGACCATCTCCTGTACTATGTCCGCAGTCTCTGACCGTCTCCTGCACCATGTCTGCGGTCTTTGACTATCTCCTGTATCATGTCCGCAGTCTCTGACCGTCTCCTGTATCATGTCCGCAGTCTCTGACCGTCTCCTGTATCATGTCCGCAGTCTCTGACCATCTCCTGGATCATGTCTGCAGTCTCTGACCATCTCCTGTACTACTTCTGCAGTCTCTGACCGTGATAATGTAATTATGACATTGTCAAAAAGGGGCACAGTCTCTGACGTATGTA
>BLSH010210857.1:87061-104364 GCA_018402905.1 Glandirana rugosa | reverse complement strand
TCAGTAGGGCAGTGGATGGTCTCAGTAGGGCAGTGGATGGTGTCAGTAGGGCAGTGGATGGTGTCAATAGAGCAGTGGATGGTGTCAGTAGAGCAGTGGATGGTGTCAGCAGAGATTGGTGTCAGTAGGGCAGTGGATGGTGTCAGTAGGGCAGAGGACAGTGTCAGCAGGGCAGAGATTGGTGTCAGTAGAGCAGTGGATGGTGTCAGCAGGGCAGAGATTGGTGTCAATAGAGCAGTGGATGGTGTCAGTAGAGCAGTGGACGGTGTCAGCAGGGCAGAGATTGATGTCAGTAGGGCAGTGGATGGTGTCAGTGGGCACTGGATGGTGTCAGTAGGGCAGTGGATGGTGTCAGTAAGGCAGTGGATGGTGTCAGTAGGGCACTGGACGGTGTCAGTAGGGCAGTGGATGGTGTCAGCAGGGCAGAGATTGGTGTCAGTAGGGCAGTGGGTGGTGTCAGTAGTTTTTATTTTTATTATTTTATTTATTTATTATTTTTTACAATTTTCTTAGGAGCCCCATTGGGGGGCTTCGGTAAAATATCAGCAGCTGCACCACACTGGGGGATTAGGGCGTGCCCAGGCACACCTGGCACACCCCCTGCGCACGCCTATGTGTGTAAGTGTAGCACTTTTGGGTATTTATTACCTCTCAGAGGGATCACAGCACTCCCCGTAACAATGCCTTCATCTCCTTTACTTTACCAAAGACTGCGCCATCTTTGTTCAGGCATCATCCACGGTCACTAACTACCTCCTGGCTTGAGATGCTGACTCAGGGGTAACACGCTCAGGTAAATGCCGGGGCCTGTGCAGTTCTTGGCTGTGTTCAAAAATGTTCAATAGAGATCAGTTGCTGTTGCAACCTCTTACCTTGCTACAAAGTTTGGCTGTACAGTCAGGGTGATCTGTGGGGGAGAGGAGACTGAGGAAATGCTTCCTTCTTCCTGCAGCAGACTGATGACATCACAAGAGCCTAGGCAAAGTCACTGGACTGGAGCTCAGGGTGGAGCTCTTTTGAAAAAGTTGTTACTGTACCTTGGCAATTATCAGTTATTTATTTATGCCAATCTGTAAAGTTACTAAAGAGGTAATAATGGATTCAGGGTGACAGCTCTGGAAACCGCACCTTGGAAAGCAAGTCAGCAATTAAAGTGCCATTATATGGAAGAGCTCTGTGGTCATCCTAAAATGTTTTAAACACAATTCTGAGTTTTAAAGTCAGAATTCGGAGATTAAAAGTTTGGGCCATGCTAAAATTTATTAAACACAATTCTGAGTAAGAAAGTCAGAATTCTGAGAATAAAGGTCAGAATTCTGAGTTTCAAAATCAGAATTCTGAAATTAAAAGCTTGGGCCATGCTAAAATTTATTAAACAATTTTGAGTTTGAAAGTCAAAATTCTGAGATTAAAAAGTCAGAATTCTGAGATTACAAATCTGGGACACCCTAAAATGTATTAAACACAATTCTGAGTATGAAAGTCAGAATTCTGAGATTAAAATTTTGGGCCATGCTAACATTTATTAAACACAATTCTGAGTTTTCTGAGATTAAAAATCAGAATTTTCAGTTCAAAAGTCAGAATTCTGAGATTAAAAGTTTGGGCCATGCTAAAATTTATTAAACAATTTTGAGTTTGAAAGTCAAAATTCTGAGATTAAAAAGTCAGAATTCTGAGATTACAAGTCTGGGACACCTTAAAATGTATTAAACACAATTTTGAGAATTAAAGTAAGAATTCTGGGATTAAAAGTCAGAATTCTATGTTTGAAAGTCAGAATTCTGACTCTGAAACTCAGAATTGTGTTTGACGGCCAGTTCACACCATAGAACCGCAGTCCAGATGCGTTCCAGGTGCTTTTCTGCAGGCACATTTTTTGATGCAGTCCAGTGCTCCCCCTACCCCTCTCTTTTCTTAACCTTAAGGGTCAGTTTCGGTGCGTTTTTTTATGCTTTCCGGTGCGTTCCTGGTGCGTTCCAGCGCGTTTCTGGTACGTTCCGGTGGGTTTTTGATACATTCCGGTGCATTTTTGATACGTTCCGGTGCGTTCCAATACAGTTCAGTGCAGAAAAAAAGCAGCACGTTCTACTTTTTTTTTCTGGACCTGGAACGCACTGAAACTGACCACACCGGTGTGAACTAGGCCATTGAAAACCATATAACCTACTTTCCATGGATTTTTTTTTTTTTTTACATAAAAAAAGACACTGGACCGCATGTGGTGTGAACTGACCCTTAGGGCCAGTTCCCACCATAGAAACTCAGTCCAGATGCTTTTTTGCACGCACGTGTTTGATGCGTTTTTGATGCGTTCCAGTGCGTTTTTCCCCCTCTTTTTTCTTAACCCTAGGGGCCAGTTCCGTTTCTTATGCTTTCCAGAGCGTTCTTGGTACGTTCCGGTGCGTTTTTACGCTTTCCTGTGCATTTTTGTTAAATTGGTACGTTCCGGTGCGTCTTTGGTACATTCTGGTGTGTTTTTACGCTTTCCTGTGCATTGTCGTTAAATTGGTACGTTCTGGTGCGTCTTTGGTACGTTCCGGTGCGTTTTTACGCTTTCCTGTGCATTTTTGTTAAATTGGTACGTTCCGGTGCGTTTTTGAAGCGTTTTACTGCCGTCCAGTACAGTTCTGTACATAAAAAATGCAGCATGACCAATTTTTATTTTTTTATTTTTTTTCTTTCTGAAACGCCCTGCAACGCACTGCAGTGGTGTGAACGATGCCATTGGCATTAATGTGATCAACTTTCCTTGCGTTTTTCATGCATAAAAAAAAGCGCACTGCGCCGCATCTGGCGTGATCCGGGCCTAAGGGACAAAACTGCCGTAAATGACTTTAACCGATTCCACACCGCGCGCATTATATTTACTGCGGATGTAAATAGACGGCGATTCGCGGGATGGCAGCTACTGGGCGCGTGCCCACCGTACTCTGGAGGAGTGTGCCCGCGGCTCGGGTGACCCAATGTCTGCCGGCGAGCTGCCAGAGCCAAAGAGCGGGGAACCGGCAATGTAAACACGGCAGTTCCCTGCTCTGTCAATGGGGACATAAGATATCTACTGATTCCTGTCACTGGGATCAGTTAGATCTCTCATGCCCATGGTAGCCCCGCCCCCTCACAGTTAGAACACGCCTAGGGAACACAGTTAACCCCCTAGAGCGCCCCGTGCAAGTAAACCCTTTCACTGCCAATGACATTTATACAGTAATCAGTGGACATTTAAATTTCTGATCGCTGCATAAATGTCAATGGTCCCAAAAAAGTGTCAAAAATGTCCGACATGTCCGCCGCAATATCACAGTCCTGATAAAAATCGCAGATCACCGCCATTACTAGTAAAGAATTTTAAAAAAACAATAAAACCCCTAGAAATTAATTCTCATCATGTGATTTTTTTTTACCAAAAATATGAGGAAAAATATAAAATCGGCCCAAACCGATGAAAAAAATGTTTTTTATTTATTTTTGGATTTTTATTTTAGCAAAAAGTAAGAAATGTTTTTTTTTTTTTGGAAAATTGTTGCTCTTTTTTTGTTTATAGCGGTGATCAGAAATGACGCAGAGGGGATCAAATACCACCAAAAGAAAGCTCTATTTGTGGGGAAAGAAGGACGCCAATTCCGTTTGGGTACAACGTCGCACAACCGCGCAATTGTCATTTAAAGCGACGCAGTGCCGAATCGCAAAAAGTGCTCTGGTCCTAAAGGGGGAAATCCTTCCGTGGATGAAGTGGTTAAAGCATGAACTGGAGTTTGGCTTCAGTGTGTTAGTCTATCTAAATCTGCTAGTTCATCTAACACTACCACCCCCACCCCCCCTCCTAGACTGACAATGTTGCTGTCTGCCATGCCTCCTGTGCTCCTTCATCCAGAATGGAGGTGCTCTAATGCAGGAGGTGTGTTACTGGCCAGATCACCAGGTGACAACAGAGGAGAAAAAAAGCTTAAAAAAAGAAAACTAATGCAGCCACCACATCTAATAATTGGTTAAATGCAATATATGACGCTTTAAACAGCAATGTCAGTTCCCATATTTGTACCCTAATAGGGTCAATTTAACAGATTCCTTGTTTGTTCTTCTTATGCTTTGAACATTTATACAATGGGGATATTCAGCCCGGATCTTAAAAAATGTTTTTTTTTTCTTCTGATGAAAAGCTCCTGATTGGTGCACGGTGGGACGAGCCGCTGCGCCTGCTACTTCTTGCTTGGCTGCCAGCCGCCGATTAAGTCGGCGGTGGTCTTAATGGGTCTGTGGATTATGTGGGGGGGGGGAGGGGAATACTGGACGGTAAGAGGTACAGCGTGATCAGTGAGCGGCACACTGGGTGATTGTAACCACAGCAAAAAAATATTATTAAAAATAATAATAATAATAATTATATTTTATTTATTTATTTATTTTGTGTCAGGGTGTTTAATTATTTATTAAATTTTCCTCTCGGGGGGGGACCAGGAAGGAATTTATTTTTCCCCGCTGGAGCGAACTGGATCATTGGCTTTGCTGGGGTGTTTTTGCCTTCTTCTGGATCAACTGTGGGTTGAACAAGGTGGATTAGGGGTTAATCTTTATTTATTATTACTTTGTATTCATTTATTGAATGCATTTATTATTTATTTATGATTTTTTTTATTTATTTTACATTTATTTATTATTATTAATATTATTGTTATTATTAGTAGTAGTATTAGCACCCTAAAAAAACAAAAAAAGCCCTAACCCCTAATCCTGACCCAACCCCCAACTCCTAATACTAACCCTAACCTTACCTTAACTCTAACCCCCTTACCCAAACCAAAAAAATAATAATAAATGAATAATAATAAATAAAAACTGATGGAAAAGCTAAAAAAAAACTGAAATAATTAGCAACAAATGATGCAACAGATAATAGTTTTCTCTATTGGCTAATAAATAAATGACAAAGCTCAAAAACGCTGTAAAAAAAAAAAAACACATGCAAGTTGCGCATAAAAAACGCACCAAAATTGTGCAAAAAAACCCTGAAAAAATAGGGTTAGGGTGTTTAGTTATTTATTATATTTTGCCTCTCAGGGGATCAGGAAGGATTTTTTCCCCCGCTGGAGCAAACTGGATCATTGGCTTTGCTGGGGGTTTATTTGCCTTCCTCTGGATCAATTGTGGGTAAAGGATTGTGTGTATGGAATTGTATGTTGTTGTTTTTTTTTTTCTTAGGTTGAATAAGGTGGATTAGGGGTTAATCTTTATTTATTATTACTTAGTATTCATTTATTGAATGCATTTATTATTTATTTATGATTTTTTTATTTATTTGTGTATTTATTTTACATTTATTTATTATTATTAATATTATTGTTATTATTAGTAGTAGTATTAACACCCTAACAAAAAAAAAAAAAAAGCCCTAATCCCTAATCCTAACCCGACCCCCAACTCCTAATTCTAACCCTAACTGAATCTTAACTCTAACCCCCTTACCCTAACAAAAAAAATAATAATACATAAGAACTGATGGAAAAGCTAAAAAAAAAAAAGCTGGAATAATTAGCAACAAATGATAATAGTTTTCTCTATTGGCTAATAAATAAATGCCAAAGCTCAAAAATGCTGTAAAATGCATAAAAATGCGTCAAAATTGTGCATTAAAAACATGCAAGTTGCGCATAAAAATGCACCAAAATTGTGCATTAAAACGTGCAAGTTGCACATAAAAATACACCAAAATTATGCATTAAAACGTGCAAGTTGCGCATAAAAATGCACCAAAATTGTGCATTTAAAACATGCAAGTTGCACATAAAAATGCGCCAAAATTGTGCATTAAAAACGTGCAAGTTGCACATAAAAATACACCAAAATTATGCATTAAAATGTGCAAGTTGCGCATAAAAATTCACCAAAATTGTGCATAAAAACGTGCAAGTTGCGCATAAAAATGCACCAAAATTGTGCATTAAAAACGTGCAAGTTGCGCATAAAAATTCACCAAAATTGTGCATAAAAACGTGCAAGTTGTGCATAAAAATGCGTCAAAATTGTGCATAAAAACGTGCAATTTGCGCATAAAAATGCACCAAAATTGTGCATAAAAATGTGCACGTTGCGCGTAAAAATGCACCAAAATTGTGCATAAAAACGTGTAAAAAAAAAACCTGAAAAACGCTCAAAGACGCTATGCTCAGGTGTGCATGCAGCCGTATGGCGTTGGGACGCACTGCCGGTGCCCAATGCCACACACAATTTCCCTTGTATTGGAGAGAGTAGAGAAGGGTTAGAACCTCTGTCAGAGACAATAAAAATAAAGGATCACTTCTAAAACTTCTCTTCATTGCTTCCAATAAAAGAGTTGCCCTTTGAAGAGTGACCATTGGGAGATTTTATGGGTGAATTTAAGGCGGCATTAAACCCAAAAAGCAAACCAGTCCTATTCTGACATTTTCCTTTACAAGTAAAAATCTGTATTTATTTTTTTTCTAGAAAATGACTTTGAATTCCCAAAAGATTTTCTTTTTCAGCAGAGGCACTAGAGAATAAAAAGGCGGTTGTTGCAATTTTTTATGTTACACAGCACTTGTCTTATGAGAGACGTATGAAAGGAGATACCGGGTGAGAAAGGGATTTGAAGTGTGCCGTAATCACGTGGTCGGTACGCCTAAAAGTGGGCACACCCATGATAGTAACCCGATGAAGAGAAATGTATATAAAAAGGGTAGGGGGGGTGGGGCACGAGGTCCCTGCGACGTGAAGAGGGGAGAGAGGGGCCGGCTTAAATGCCGCCCGACTCCTCCCACAAAGTCAGGTTGACCTCTGGTCAGCCTTCTCATTTGCACAGCTGTGTTTCAAATGCATTGGGGGGGTACATTTTAACCTCTTGCCTATGGGTCACTTTTACCCCCTTCCTGCCTAGGCCAATTTTCAGCTCTCAGCGCTGTCACTTTGAATGACAATTGCGCGGTCATTCAACACCTTACACAAATAACATTTGTATCATTGAACACAGATAGAGCTTTCTTTTGGGGGTATTTAATCACCACTGGGTTTTTTATTGTTTGCTAAATAAACAATACATTTCAAAAAAAGTTAAAAAAAAAAATGCGTTTTTCTTATATTCTGATATAAAATTTCGCAAACGGGTAATTTTTCTCCTTCACTGATGGACACTGATGAGGCTGCACTGATATGCGGCACTGATGGGCACTTATAGGTGGCACTGATAGGTTACAATGATGGGCACTGAAGAGGCGGCACTGATCAGGCAGCACTGATAAGAGGCACTGAAAGACGGCTCTGATGGACAGGCACTGATGGACACTGATAGGCTGCACTGATGGGCACTGAGGAGAGGCACTGATGAGGTTGCACTGATATGTGACACTGATGGGTACTGATAGGCAACACTGATGGAGAGGCACTGATGAGGAGGCACTGATAACTGTCATTGATGAGCAACACTGATGGGGAGGCACTGATGGGCACTGAGGAGAGGCACTGATGAGGCTGCACTGATATGGGGCACTGATGGGTACTGATAAGTGGCACTGATGGAGAGGGTTTGCCCTGGAAACGCGTCAGACTTGTCCTATGGTGAACATCCAGGTCCTCTGCCAAGGCTCTACCATTGTCCCCATTGGATGTACTGTTGTATTCCAAAAGGTTTTAATATCAGCTCCGCTTGTGAGTATATGGATTTTATCTATTTAAATTATTAAACTTTTTAATCTTACGGCACAAGGTCGGTGCGCCTCTCTTGTTTGTTTTTTCTTTGCTCTAAGGTGGCACTGATGGAGAGGCACTGATAGGTGGCACTGATGGGCGACACTGATGGGGAGGCACTGATAGGTGGCACTGATGGGCGGCATTGATGGAGAGGCACTGATGGGCACTGAGGAAAGGCACTGATGAGGCCTCACTGATATGGGGCACTGATGGGTACTAATAGGTGGCACTGATGGGTACTGATAGGTGGCACTGATGGAGAGGCACTGATGGGGAGGCACTGACAGGAGGCACTGATGGGGAGGCACTGACGGACACTGATAGGCTTCAATGATGGATACTGATAGGCTGCACTGATGAGCACTGAGGAAAGGCACTGATGAGGTTGCACTGATATGTGACACTGATGGGTACTGATAGGTGGCACTGATGGAGAGGCACTGATGAGGAGGCACTGATAGGTGACACTGATGGGTACTGATAGGTAACACTGATGGAGAGGCACTGATGGGGAGGCACTGATGGACACTGATAGGCTGCACTGATGGGCACTGAGGAGAGGCACTGATGAGGTTGCACTGATATTTGACACTGATGGGTACTGAAAGGGGGCACTGATGCAGAGGCACTGATGAGGAGGCACTGATAGGTGGCACTGATGAGCAACACTGATGGGGAGGCACTGATGAGGCTTCACTGATATGGGGCACTGTTGGGTACTGATAGGTGGCACTGATGGAGAGGCACTGATAGGTGGCACTGATGGGCAACACTGATGGACAGGCTCTGATAGACGGCACTGATGGGCAACACTGATGGAGAGGCACTGATAGGCAGCACTGATGGGCACTGATAGGTGCCACTGATGGGGAGGCACTGACAGGCGGCACTGATGGTCAACACTGATGGGAAGGCACTGATGGGCACTGATGGGCACTGATTGGCACTGATTATCTGTGGAAATGTGTGCTGTCATCTCCTCACTCTGTGACAGCGTGTGAGGAAATGAATGACAATAACCGGCAAGTTTGTTTAGATTGTGATTAGATGTGATTGGGCACAGCTGATCACATGGTAAAGAGCCGCTGTGATTGACTCTTTACCTTGATCTGTGATTAGTGGTGTCTGAAGGATACAGCGATCACAAAGTGCGCCGGATGTGTGCCCAAGGGGGCACGAGGGGGCGTGGTTCTGGGAGGACATCCATGGTCACCCTCCCAGAACTGGACGAGCGCTGTAGCAGTCTTTCGGCCGTAGCGCGGCCAGGAAATGGTTAAGAGACTTTCTGCTATTAAACCTAAGAGCAAACATTTATTATATTGCAAATGACCAATTCTTAGCTGTGATGGCCGCATCAGTGGACTGACCCTTCAAATACTTGGCAAATCCGGACACAACGCAGGAATCACAATCACCTCTGCCCTGTCTGCGGCCCCCAAATCTCATAAACTCCCCCCCTGGGCAGCTTGGCATGGTCAGGAGAACTTGTGATTAACTGGCGTGTGACAGGCTGGGCCATCCCAGCGTGGGATCCTCCGTGTCTTCATAGGGAACCCTGTGTTTGAAGGCAGAGGCCAGTGATTAGCAGTGACTGTTAGATGCCAGGTGTTCTGCAGCTGCCACTATAGTGACGGGTATTATAGTGACAGGTACAATAGTGACGGGTACAATAGTGACGGGTATTATATTGACGGGTACAATAGTGACAGCTACAATAGTGAAGGGTATGATAGTGACGGGTATTATAGTGACGGGTACAATAGTCACGGGTACTATAGTGACGGGTATTATAGTGACGGGTACTATAGTGACGGGTATTATAGTGACGGGTGCAGTAGTGACGGGTATTATAGTGACGGGTACAATAGTCACGGGTACTATAGTGACGGATATTATAGTGACGGGTACTATAGTGACGGGTATTATAGTGACGGGTGCAGTAATGACGGGTATTATAGTGACGGGTACAATAGTCACGGGTACTATAGTGACGGATATTATAGTGATGGCTACAATAGTGATGGGTACTATAGTGACGGGTACAATAGTGACGGGTATTATAGTGATGGGTATTATAGTGATGGGTACTATAGTGACGGGTATTATAGTGACGGGTACTATAGTGACGGGTACAATAGTGATGGGTACTATAGTGACGGGTATTATAGTGACGGGTACAATAGTCACGGGTACTATAGTGACGGGTATTATAGTGACGGTATAATAGTCACGGGTACTATAGTGACGGGTACAATAGTGACGGGTATTATAGTGATGGGTATTATAGTGATGGGTACTATAGTGATGGGTACTATAGTGATGGGTACTATAGTGACGGGTATTATAGTGACGGGTACTATAGTGACGGGTACAATAGTGATGGGTACTATAGTGACGGGTATTATAGTGACAGGTACAATAGTGACGGGCATTATAGTGACAGGTATTATAGCGATGGGTACAATAGTGACGGTGACGGGTATTATAGTGATGGGTACTATAGGGACGGGTATTATAGTGACGGGTATTATGGTGACGGGCACAATAGTGACGGTATTATAGTGACGGGTATTATAGTGACCAGTATTATAGTGATGGGTACTATAGGGACGGGTATTATAGTGACGGGTATTATGGTGACGGGCACAATAGTGACGGTATTAAAGTGATGGGTATTATAGTGACGGGTATTATAGTGACGGGTATTATAGTAACAAGTATTATAGTGACGTGTACCATAGTGATGGGTACCATAGGGGCGGGTATTATAGTGATGGGCACAATAGTGACGGGCATTATAGTGACGGGTATTATAGTAACGGGCACAATAGTGACGGGTATTATAGTGACGGATATTTTTATTGCGGGCTCTGTGAACCTGACCTCCCATCACACTGGGCAATGACAATTCGGTTTTGTACACCAGGGCAGCTTCTATGGGTTTGCTGGCCATGCCGGTATTCGTTTCAGCGACCCTTCCATGCTGCATGAATTTGTTCCTGGTATCACAATACACACTATATCACCAAAAGTATTGGGACACCTGCCTTTACACGCCCATGAACTTTAATGGCATCCCAGTCTTAGCCCGTAGGGTTCAATATTGAGTTGGCCCCCCCTTTGCAGCCATAACAGCTTCACCTCTTCTGGGAAGGCCGTCCACAAGGTTTAGGAGTGTCTATGGGAATGTTTGACCGTTCTTCCAGAGGTCAGGCACTGATGTTGGATGAAAAGGCCTGGCTCACAGTCTCCACTCTAATTCATCCCAAAGGTGTTCTATTGGGTTGACATCAGGACTCTGTGCAGGCTGGTCAGGTTCCTCCACCCCAACCTCACTCATCCATGTCCCCTCACAGCGTGAGGAGAAATTTATAAGCCAATTGCCAGCTTGTGTAAACAGGACATCGGTCACTCACACTGACAATCACTGCTGCTAAGCAGTGTCCACCAGTGCCACCTACCACTTCCCCCCAGTGCTGCTAATCAGTGCCCACCAGTGCCGCCTACAAGTGCCCACCAGCACTGCCAAGCAGTACCCACCAGTGCCACCTACCAGTGCCACCTATCAGTGCCCATTAGTGCTGCCAATCAGTGCCATCAGTTCCTCATCATCAGTGCCACCTATCGGTCCTGCCTATTAGTTCCAGCTACCAGTGCCTGTCAGTGCCACCTTTCAGTGCCACCTATCAGTGCCCATCAGTGCTACCTATCAGCGCAGACTCATCAGTGACTCCTGATCAGTGCCCATCAGTGCCACCTCATCAGTGCCCATCAGTGCCACCTATCAGTGTCCACCAGTGCCACCTACCAGTGCCCAACAGTACTGCTAAGCAGTGGCCACCAGTGCCACCTATCAGTGCCCATCAGTGCTGCCAATCTGTGCCCATCAGTTCCTCATCATCAGTGCCACCTATCAGTGCTGCCTATTAGTGCCAGCTACCAGTGCCCATCAGTACCATCTATCAGTGCCACCTATCAGTGCCCATTGGTTCTACCTATCAGTGTAGCCTCATCAGTGCCTCCTGATCAGTGCCCACTGGTGCCACCTCATCAGTGCCACCTATCAGTGCCCATCAGTGCAGCTTATCAGTGCCCATCAGTGCAGCCTATCAGTGCCCATCAGTGCTGTCTCATTAGCACACATGACCTGTTTGCAAAATTGTATAACAAGCTATGAAAATGTTTTTGTTTTTTTTCAAAATGTTCGGTCTTTTTTTGTTAGTTTAGCAAAAAATTGAAAAAACCCCAGAGGTGATTAAATATCACCAAAAGAAAGCTCTATTTGTGTGATAAAATTGTCATATGGGTGCAGCGTCACATGACCGCGCAATTGTCATTCAAAGTATGAGAGCGCTGAAAGATGAAAATTGGCCTGGGCAGGAAGGGAGTATAAATGCCCAGTAAGCAAGTGGTTAAAATCCAGTAACACATTGTATACGCTCCCCCCGCTCTGCACATGCTCAGTTGCTCTCCATTTGTAGGCACTGCCAAGTTCGCTGACAGGCATAAAGCAGAATTAAACCCTCCTTTCCTTTGCAGCCAAGGAAGCTGCTTCTGTTTGATCTGCAACTGCCAGGGTACTGCACATTCAATGGTTTTACAGTTTGGTTGAGGACACAAGCAAATATGACAGTTAGCAATCCTGGCATTCCAGGAACTTAACTGTTAAATTGATGGGTTTAGTTCCGCTTTATGATTTACTGCTGTTCAGGGGCTCTGCGCTTCAGCAAAATGGCCGCCTCCAGCAAGAAGAAAACAGGAGCAATTCTGGAGGCAATTTACAGCACACACATGTTGGTAGCATCATTATTAATGTGCAATGTATGCTCCTTCCTACAGAACATTATTTTTTTATCACGTTGATCTGGGTAAAGCTCTGGGGCTCGGTTCAGACCAATGCGATTTTTGATGCTTTTTGGAGAAACGCAGGGCATTATTTGTAACATTGACGTTCACATCAATGCATTTTTGGAAAGGGTCGGGAATTTTTTATATGCAAAAAGGTGATTTTTTTTTGCTTTTTTTGGTTCAATAGAATTCAATGGAGAAGTTGCAGAAAAGCATGGAGTGTGATTTGTGGTTTTTAATTTGCTCAACAACAAAAAAGCATTAAAAATGCAAAACGCAGCAAAATCGCTGTAAAAAAATCCACAAAAAGCACTGCAGAGACAATGAAAAGCATTCTACATAGGTGTGAATGGAGCGATTTCAAATTGCTGCAAAACCTGGGATGCGTTTGCAAAGCCATTACTTCTAATGGCACCCCAATCGCGTTGCGTTCTTGCCGCGATTGTCGCGAGCCAAATCGCAGGGTCGCCCAAAAGAAGCTCATGTTCCTTTTTTGAATAATAAGGCGTTGGGCGTTGCAAATGCAGCGCTACTTACTGTGTTGTTACCACAATTTTTCCATGATTTGCTGTTTTTCATTTGCCCAAAAGCAATCTTGCCAAAAAAAAAAGCATAAAAAACGCAAAATCGCTGTAAAATCTCAGTAACAAAAAGAAAAACGCAAAAAGAACTGCAGAAACGCTCAAAGGCAAATGACTTGGTCGCCACGATTCCACCTGCGATTTCAGATTTCTGCAAAACGTGGGACGCGATTGCGATGCTTCCAATGGCACCCCAATCACGCTGTGATTTTACTGCGGCACGCAAAAGGAGCGCGTGTTCCTTTTTTGAGCAGCATTGCGTGTTGCGATTGCAATGCTATTTACCGCAAAATTGTGGCATGATTGGGGTGCCATTGGAAGCATCGCAAACGCGCCCCACGTTTTGCAGAAATCTGAAATCGCAGGTGGAATCGCGGAGAGCAAGTCATTTGCCTTTGAGCGTTTCTGCAGTTCTTTTTGCGTTTTTCTTTTTTTTACTGAGATTTTACAGCGATTTTGTGTTTTTTTTTTTTGCTTTTTTTTTTGCAAGATTGCTTTTGGGCAGATGAAAAGTAGTGTTTTGAAATCGGGTCTGAATGGAGCCCAAATCTTCAATTTCACTCGCCCAGTGGAGGCCGATGCGTTTCACCAAAATGGTGGCATTTCGGCAAAGCTGGATTTCGCTCGGGTCAGTTGCAGGTCCTTTCTATCCGGTTGCTATTGGCCCCTGGAAATAATACCGGCGGAGTACCAGCTTACAGACATGCATGCCCAGGTAATAGGACCCAAGACCCAATTATATTGCATTGTCCTACTTCCAGTCGATGCCAGCCTTGAATCCCATTGCTGGATCTGGGCGCCCAGATTTCCCGTAGACCGGTTCCTGCGTTATTGAGAGGATAATGGTGTTTCCAGCTGGCATCACACCAGCCGCAGTACAAACCTGGAACAAGCAGGTGTGAGGTCATCGCGGGTCCAGCGATGGGCGCAAACCTAAATTTAACCTCTGCACTCTAAAAAAAAAAAATCTGGATGAGCCGCATGCTGGTGTAAGAAGAAAAAGAACACCTGGCCCACCAGTGGCGGACGTAGCAGGCAAAAGGCTCGTTCAGACGTGCAGCCAGGGGATGGTAAACAGTGACTGAGCCAAGGTTTTACCGTCCCGATCCCCCACCTAAATACACTATATTGTCAAAAGTATTGGGACACCTGCCTTTACACGCACATGACCTTTAATGGCATCCCAGTCTTAGTCTGTAGGGTTCAATGTTATGTTGGCCCACCCTTTGCAGCTATAACAGCTTCAGCTCTTCTGGGAAGGCTGCCCACAAGGTTTAGGAGTGTCTATGGGAAAGTTTCACCATTCTTCCAGAAGTACATTTGTGAGGTCAGGCACTGATGTTGGATGAGAAGGCCTGGCTCGCAGTCTCTGCTCTAATTCATCCCAAAGGTGTTCTATTGAGTTGAGGTCAGGACTCTGTGCAGGCCAGTCAAGTTCCTCCACCCCAAACTTGCTCATCCATGTCTTTATGGACCTTGCTTTGTGCACTGGCCCAAAAAATTTGGTGGATGGGGGATTATGGTGTGGGGGTTGTTTTTCAGGGGTTGGGCCTGGCCCCTTCGTTCCAGTGAAGGGAACTCTAAAGGCGTCAGCATACCAAGACATTTTGGACAATTTCATGCTCCCAACTTTGTGGGAAGAGTTTGGGGATGGCCCCTTCCTGTTCCAACGTGTCTATGGGAATGTTTGACCGTTCTTCCAGAAGCACATTTGTGAAGTCAGGCGCTGATGCTGGATGAGAAGGCCCTGGCTCACAGTCTCCACTCTAATTCATCCCAAAGGTGTTTTGTTGGGTTGAGGTCAGGACCAGGGGCGTAACGATAGGGGTTGCAGGGGTTGCAATTGCAACCAGGCCCCATGGTCCAGGGGGCCCGTGTGCCTCCCTTGTACACCTAAATAGGAGGCATGGCGGGGGTGGCATTTAGAGGACCCAATCTCCTCCATTTTCCTCTATCCAGTTTACTTGTCTTCTGCTGTTCCCAGGGTCCCTGTGTGCTTCCCTGGCCCCCCTGGGGCCTGCTGCAGAACTTATGAAAGGGCCCCACTGCGGCACCATAATAAAGGGACCCACAATAGGAGTAAAGGCCCCAGTATCAGTGGGAAGAGGGAAGGGCCCTGGCCAGGGGTCATGGGGGCCCTTCATAATTTCTTGCACCGGGGCCCTGAAGGTTCTAGTTACGCCTCTGGTCAGGACAGTCAAGTTCCTCCACCCCAAACTCGCTCATCCGTGTCTTTATGGACCTTGCTTTGTGCAGTGGTGCGCAGTCATGTTGGAACAGGAAGGGGCCATCCCCAAACTCTTCCCACAAAGTTGGGAGCATGAAATTGTCCAAAATGTCTTGGAAATGCTGACGCCTTAAGAGTTCCCTTCACTGGGACTCCCGGTCTACTCCTGTCAATAGACGTCGAAAAGGCCTTTGACAGGGTAGACTGGGGGTTCCTGTTTAAGACCTTAGAAAATGTAGGAGTGGGGAAGAGAATGATCCAATGGATCAAGGCATTATACAAGAAACCCAAGGCTAGGATAAAAGTGAATGGGGAATTGTCCTCAACATTTGATCTGGAGAACGGTACACGTCAGGGGTGCCCACTGTCCCCATTGCTGTTTGTTCTTTACCAAGAGCCACTATTGTCGGTAATAAGGAATAACCAGGAGATAAGAGGGTTTTGGTCAGTAGAAGAGGAACATAAGGTAGCGGCACATGCCGAGGATATGCTATTATATATAGCTTCCCCTAAAACAACAATACCAAAAATAATGGAGGTTATAAAAAGATACGGAGAGATATCAAACTTTAAAATAAACAAAGATAAATCAGAGATCCTGGGCATTAACATAGGAACACAAGAAAGAGCAGAACTCCAAAAGGGATTCCCATTCAAATGGGTGGAAAAGGGTTTAAAATATCTGGGGATCACTTTAGCGACGAACAGAGATAGAATATATCAAATGAACTACATTCCCTTAATTAATGAAATTAAAGATGAACTCAATAAATTAACCCACAGACCATTGTCCTGGTTCGGGTGAATTAATACAATTAAAATGGTAATACAACCAAAAATTCTATACAAATTCCAAATGTTACCAATTGAAATACCGCAGATATTTTTTCAGGTGATTAGGAAGTTGATAGACAAATTTGTATGGAGGAACAAAAAGCCAAGGATAAAATTCTCGACCTTAACCGCTTGCCGACCGCTGGTCGCCAATTGACGGCGACAGAGTGGCTCTGTAACGCAAATCGCCGTCATACGACGGCGGGCGCGATACAGAGCCACTGTGAGCGCGCGCGCGCCGCCGGAGACGCGCGCGCGCTCACTGTGTCTGGGGGGGTCCAGGGAGCGGGTGCGGCGGCTTCGATTGCCGCCGGCCACCCGCGATGCCCCCCCCCCCGGAGCGAAGGAACGGAGGTCCGTGTATGTAAACACGGACCTCCGCTCTGTGTGAGGGGGAAGGGCTGTGATCACAGCCTTCCTGTAAGTGAAGGCTGTGACCACTTTCCTTCCCCAGCTAGGGCAGCCCCCTCACAGTTAGAACACGCCCAGGGAACATACTTAACCCTTAGCGCGCCCCCTGCAGGTTAACCCCTTCACTGCCAATGGCATTTACACAGTAATCAGTGCATTTTTATAGCACTGATCGCTGTATAAATGCCAATGGTCCCAAAAAAGTGTTAAAACGTTCCGACATGTCCGCTGAAATATCGCAGTACCGCTAAAAATCGCAGATCACCACCGTTACTAGTAAAAAATAAAAAAAAAATGAAAAACCCCAAAAATGAATTCTCATCATCCGTAAACGCGACCACTTTTGCGCAAACCAATCAATAAACGCCGATTGCGATTTTTAACCAAACGCGTTTTCACCAGCGCAAATGCCTACTACTCTTAAGTAAAAACCCCAAAAAGTAAAAAAAAAATAAAAAATGATCATTGCCACCACTAGACGCTAAAAATCGCCATGACGCTATAAAGTCGCCTGTACAGCCTTGCAAAATTGTGAAAAAACCCTGGTAACCGTAAATATGTCGCTAGTCACGATATTTTTACGTGACTAATGACACATTTACGGTAACCGTCACTTCCCCAATTGGACGTCCCCCGCGCGATTCCCAATTCATACAAGGGACCCGCACAAGATTGACACTCCCCCGACGGGATCGACCCCT
>BLSH010210857.1:74679-85983 GCA_018402905.1 Glandirana rugosa | reverse complement strand
GGTCGCGTTTACGGATGATGAGAATTCATTTTTGGGGTTTTTATTTTTTTTTTATTTTTTACTAGTAATGGCGGTGATCTGCGATTTTTAGCGGTACTGCGATATTGGGGCGGACATGTCGGAACGTTTTGACACTTTTTTGGGACCATTGGCATTTATACAGCGATCAGTGCTATAAAAATGCACTGATTACTGTGTAAATGCCATTGGCAGTGAAGGGGTTAACCTGCAGGGGGCGCGCTAAGGGTTAAGTATGTTCCCTGGGCGTGTTCTAACTGTAGGGGGACTTGCCTAGCTGGGGAAGGGAAGTGGTCACAGCCTTCACTTACAGGAAGGCTGTGATCACTTCCCTTCCCCCTCACACAGAGCGGAGGTCCGTGTTTACATACACGGACCTCCGCTCCTTCACTCCGGGGGGAGGCATCGCGGGTGGCTGGCGGCAATCGAAGCCGCCGCACCCGCTCCCTGGCCCCCCCCGAACACAGTGAGCGCGCGCGCCTCCGGCGGCGCGCGCGCGCTCACAGTGGCTCTGTATCGCGCCCGCCGTCGTATGACGGCGATTTGCGTTACAGAGCCACTTTGTCGCCGTCAATTGCCGACCAGCGGTCGGCAAGCGGTTAAATCCGCTACAGATAGCAAAACGTGGGAGACGAACTATAAATGCCTCGCACGATGGTACCATACCCCGGAGAGAATGTCAAAGATACAGCCAGGGCGGGAAAAATGGTGTTGGAGAGGTTGTAGGGTAGTGGGGAAAATGACGCATCTGTGGTGGGAGTGTAAGGGGATGCAGGAATATTTGGAAGAGGTAGTGGCTCTAAGCAAAGAAATAACTGGAACAGAGATAATTAGAGATCCATGGTACTGTCTGTTCCATCAGACGGACAGGTCCATCGCACAATACACAAGGTCTATTGTACCACACCTGCTGAATGCAGCAAAAGGCCCGATCCCCAGATATTGGCAAAACACCCAAATACCAACGATAAGGGAATGGTGCCTAAGAGTAGAAGAGATAAGAAACATGGAGTCCCTGAGAATAAGAGAAGAAGAGTTAATGGAGGATGAAAGTGAGAAATGGAAGGGTTGGATAAGCTTCAAGACCTCCAGTACATTCACAAAAATAGTGACCAGGGGAGAAACAGTGGTCGGAACCTAGGGGGGGGGGGTGGGGAAGAGGGGAGTCCGGTGACGTACAAAGAAACGAACGGAGATAGCAGGGACTGCCACTGGAATAAACAGAGGGAAGCACATCTAGTCTCCCAATAGAAGGGGAAGTAAAGAAGGAAAAAGGGAAACTGCAATGTAGAGAAATGGGAGACCGGAAATGATGAGAAGTCACCCCACGATGACACGATAAAAGTGAAATCAGACGTGGGGAAAAGAGGTCAACACTGTGCAAACCCAGACGAAACTGATCTGGAAGAAAAAAAAAAAAGAGTTCCCTTCACTGGAACAAAGGGGCCAAGCCCAACCCCTGAAAAACAACCATAATCCCCCCTCCACCAAATGATTTGGACCAGTGCACAAAGCAAGGTCCATAAAGACATCGATGAGCGAGTTTGGGGTGGAGGAACTTGACTGGCCTGCACAGAGTCCTGACCTCAACCCAATAGAACTCCTTTGGGATGAATTAGAGTGGAAAATGCGAGCCAGGCCTTCTTCTCTAATATCAGTGCCTGACCTCACAAATGCGCTTCTGGAAGAACGGTCAAACATTCCCATAGACACTCCTAAACCTTGTGGACGGCCTTCCCAGAAGAGTTGAAGCTGTTATAGCTGCAAAGGGAGGGCCAACTCAATATTTAGCCCTACGGACTAAGATTGGGATGCCATTAAAGTTCATGTGCGTGTAAAGGCAGGTGTCCCAATACTTTTGGCAATATGGTATATATATATATATATATATGGGCTGTACCAAAAATATTGCAAAAGTGGGCTTAAAGAGGAAATACTTCCTCTATATTCCCCTGCAAAGTAGAAACATAATGGGCGACTATGCATCGCATTATGTGCCACTTACCTGCAAACGAAGCCTGCGACGTCCAGCGATGTCCCCTATGCAGGCAGCGTCCATCTTCTGCCCCTCTTCCTTCCGGGGACCGCGATCTCCGGCTCTGTAACTGGCCTGAGCCGCGTGATGTCACTCCCGCGTGATGTCACTCTATAATGACTCTTCCTCTATAGTATCTCTTCCTCTATAGTAACTCTTCCTCTATAGTAACTCTTCCTCTATAGTATCTCTTCCTCTATAGTAACTCTTCCTCTATAGTGACTCTTCCTCTATAGTATCTCTTCCTCTATAGTGACTCTTCCTCTATAGTATCTCTTCCTCTATAGTGACTCTTCCTTTATAGTATCTCTTCCTCTATAGTAACTTTTCCTCTATAGTAACTCTATAGTAACTCTTCCTCTATAGTGACTCTTCCTCTATAGTTACTCTTCCTCTATAGTATCTCTTCCTCTATAGTATCTCTTCCTCTATAGTGACTCTTCCTCTATAGTATCTCTTCCTCTATAGTAACTCTTCCTCTATAGTAACTCTATAGTAACTCTTCCTCTATAGTGACTCTTCCTCTATAGTAACTCTTCCTCTATAGTAACTCTTCCTCTATAGTAACTCTTCCTCTATAGTATCTCTTCCTCTATAGTAACTCTTCCTCTATAGTGACTCTTCCTCTATAATAACTCTTCCTCTATAGTGACTCTTCCTCTATAGTATCTCTTCCTCTATAGTGACTCTTCCTTTATAGTATCTCTTCCTCTATAGTGACTCTTCCTCTATAGTATCTCTTCCTCTATAGTAACTATTCCTCTATAGTATCTCTTCCTCTATAGTGACTCTTCCTCTATAGTGACTCTTCCTCTATAGTGACTCTTCCTCTATAATAACTCTTCCTCTATAGTGACTCTTCCTCTATAGTATCACTTCCTCTATAGTAACTCTTCCTCTATAGTGACTCTTCCTCTATAGTGACTCTTCCTCTATAGTATCTCTTCCTCTATAGTAACTCTTCCTCTATAGTGACTCTTCCTCTATAGTGACTCTTCCTCTATAGTGACTCTTCCTCTATAGTAACTCTTCCTCTATAGTATCTCTTCCTCTATAGTGACTCTTCCTCTATAGTAACTCTTCCTCTATAGTATCTCTTCCTCTATAGTAACTCTTCCTCTATAGTGACTCTTCCTCTATAGTATCTCTTCCTCTATAGTGACTCTTCCTCTATAGTAACTCTTCCTCTATAATAACTCTTCCTCTATAGTGACTCTTCCTCTATAGTATCACTTCCTCTATAGTAACTCTTCCTCTATAGTAACTCTTCCTCTATAGTATCTCTTCCTCTATAGTAACTCTTCCTCTATAGTGACTCTTCCTCTATAATAACTCTTCCTCTATAGTGACTCTTCCTCTATAGTATCTCTTCCTCTATAGTGACTCTTCCTTTATAGTATCTCTTCCTCTATAGTAACTATTCCTCTATAGTATCACTTCCTCTATAGTAACTCTTCCTCTATAGTGACTCTTCCTCTATAGTGACTCTTCCTCTATAGTATCTCTTCCTCTATAGTAACTCTTCCTCTATAGTGACTCTTCCTCTATAGTGACTCTTCCTCTATAGTATCTCTTCCTCTATAGTGACTCTTCCTCTATAGTGACTCTTCCTCTATAGTAACTCTTCCTCTATAATATCACTTCCTCTATAGTAACTCTTCCTCTATAGTGACTCTTCCTCTATAGTGACTCTTCCTCTATAATAACTCTTCCTCTATAGTGACTCTTCCTCTATAGTATCACTTCCTCTATAATTACTCTTCCTCTATAGTGACTCTTCCTCTATAGTATCTCTTCCTCTATAGTGACTCTTCCTCTATAGTGACTCTTCCTCTATAGTAACTCTTCCTCTATAATAACTCTTCCTCTATAGTGACTCTTCCTCTATAGTATCTCTTCCTCTATAGTAACTCTTCCCCTATAGTAACTCTTCCTCTATAGTGACTCTTCCTCTATAGTATCTCTTCCTCTATAGTGACTCTTCCTCTGTAGTGACTCTTCCTCTATAGTGACTCTTCCTCTATAGTGACTCTTCCTCTATAGTGACTCTTCCTCTATAGTAACTCTTCCTCTATAATAACTCTTCCTCTATAGTGACTCTTCCTCTATAGTATCACTTCCTCTATAGTAACTCTTCCTCTATAGTGACTCTTCCTCTATAGTGACTCTTCCTCTATAGTAACTCTTCCTCTATAATAACTCTTCCTCTATAGTGACTCTTCCTCTATAGTATCACTTCCTCTATAGTAACTCTTCCTCTATAGTGACTCTTCCTCTATAGTATCTCTTCCTCTATAGTGACTCTTCCTCTGTAGTGACTCTTCCTCTGTAGTGACTCTTCCTCTATAGTATCTCTTCCTCTATAGTGACTCTTCCTCTATAGTAACTCTTCCTCTATAATAACTCTTCCTCTATAGTGACTCTTCCTCTATAGTAACTCTTCCTCTATAGTAACTCTTCCTCTATAGTGACTCTTCCTCTATAGTGACTCTTCCTCTATAGTGACTCTTCCTCTATAGTGACTCTTCTTCTATAGTGACTCTTCCTCTATAGTGACTCTTCCTCTATAGTGACTCTTCCTCTATAGTGACTCTTCTTCTTTTACATTCCATGTAAATAATGGGTTCCAAGTAGAAGCAATGCGCTGTCAATGAGTTCTTGATGAAGGAGGGGCGCAGGCTGTCCGGCATCCACAGAAGGCTACAGAATGTTTATGGAGATGACAACACTGACAAGTCACCAGTGGCCAGCATTGCTCTTGCCAGTGATGTCATCTCCATAAACATTCTGTAGCCTTCTGTGGATGCCGGACAGCCTGCGCCCCTCCTTCATCAAGAACTCAATGACAGCACATTATGAACCCATTATTTACATGGAATAAAAAAAAAGAAGAGTTACTATAGAGGAAGAGTTACTATAGAGGAAGAGTCACTATAGAGGAAGAGTCACTATAGAGGAAGAGTCACTATAGAGGAGGAGTTACTATAGAGGAAGAGTTACTATAGAGGAAGAGTCACTATAGAAGAAGAGTCACTATAGAGGAAGAGTCACTATAGAGGAAGAGTTACTATAGAGGAAGAGTTACTATAGAGGAAGAGATACTATAGAGGAAGAGATACTATAGAGGAAGAGTCACTATAGAGGAAGAGTTACTATAGAGGAAGAGTTACTATAGAGGAAGAGTCACTATAGAGGAAGAGTCACTATAGAGGAAGAGTCACTATAGAGGAAGAGTTACTATAGAGGAAGAGTGACTATAGAACGTGAAATTTGAATGACATCATAATCATTCTTAGACACAGTAGTTTGTGTCGTTGTATTTGCACCCATGGTAACTTTCTCCTTGGTGTACAACTTTGCACATCTGTTTTGCAGAAACTTGAACTGCATCTTAACGTTTCATCTCTAAGAGGTCCCGGCAATGACGGCGATAATTACAATGTGGCAGTTTTGGGAAGCGATGTTTCCCATGGAGTTTGCTTGCACCCGGTGGGATGGTCGCACGCCTGTGGTGTCAATGGGCAGAGATCTGAGTGGTATCCAGGGAGGGCCGGCTGTGTATGCAGATGAGAAGGGGAGAGGTGAGGGGGGGGCACAGTAAGCTGACTCTGTGATTCATGGCAGTGCTGAAGTTTTCTTCCTGCAGAAGTTTCCTCTCTGCCTGTTCAGACTTTTGCTTTAATCCCAGGAACTGGAGTTTAGCTTGGCTTGTAGGAGCTTCCAGCCTCCATGGCTGAGGACTGCGGACAGCTGTGACCGGGAGACCCATCCGCTGACCCTCTGCCGGGGGCTTATTCACAATGTCACGTAAGTATAAAATATAAGCTTTTTTTTTTTTCTGTTAGTCATGCTGTCACTTTGTGCTCGCTGCTGATTATTATTAATATTATTATTTTATGTATTCATATATTTTTATATTGGTTTATAGAGAATGGAAGTCTATTGGTATATAGCCACAAGATCATGTGACCATAAAACATATACTCACTTTAAGCTGTCCGCCCAACTGTCACTTTGTGCTGGCTGCTGATTATTATTACTATTATTACTATTATTTTTATTTATTCATATATGTTTATATTGCTTTGTACAGCATGGAATTCTATTGGTATATAGTCACAATATCATGTGAACATAAAATATATACTCACTTTATGCTGTCAGTCCAACTGTCACTTTATGCTGGCTGCTGATTATTTATTACTATTATTATTATTTTTATGTATTCATATATGTTTAAATTGGTTTGTACAGCATGGAGGTCTATTGGTATATAGTCACAATATCATGTGAACATAAAACATATACTCACTTTATGCTGTGGGTCCTACTGTCACTTAATGTTGGCAGCTGTTTATTTATTATTAATATTATTATTTTTAAAAGGTATTGATATATGTTTATATTGCTTTGTACAGCATGGAGGTCTATTGGTATATAGTCACAATATCATGTGAGTATAAAATATACACTCACTTTATGCTGTCAGTCCAACTTTCACTTAATGTTGGCAGCTGATTATTTATTATTATTATTATTATTATTATTAGTAGTAGTAGTAGTAGCAGTATTTTTATGTATTCATATATTTTTATATTGGTTTGTACAGCATGGAGGTCTATTGGTATATAGTCACAAAATCATGTGACCATAAAACATACTCACTGTATGCTGTTGGTCCTACTGTCACTTAATGTTGGCAGCAGATTATTTATTATTATTAATATTTTTTATTAATAATATTATTATTTTTAAAAGGTATGTATATATGTTTATATTGTACAGCATGGAAGTCTATTGGTGTATAGTTATTCACAATATCATGTGAGTATTAAATATATACTCACTTTATGCTGTCAGTCCAACTGTCACTTAGTGCTGGCAGCTGATTATTTACTATTATTATTATTATTATTATTATTATTATTATTATTAGTAGTAGTAGTAGTAGTATTTTTATGTATTCATATATTTTTTATATTGGTTTGTACAGCATGGAAGTCTATTGGTGTATAGTTACTCACAATATCATGTGAACATAAAATATATACTCACTTTATGCTGTCAGTGCAACTGTCACTTAATGCTGGCAGCTGATTATTTATTATTATTATTATTAGTAGTAGTAGTAGTAGTAGTAGTCGTAGTAGTAATAGTATTTTTATGTATTTATATATTTTTATATTGGTTTGTACAGCATGGAAGTCTACTGGTATATAATTATACTCATTTCATGCTGTCAGTCCTACTGTCACTTAGACCCCTTTAACACCAGAAGGTTTTTCAGGCGCTTTGCACTAAAAATAGCGTCTGAAAAGCGCCTGAAAAACTCCCCCCAATTCATTCCCGTTTGAAAGCCCGAGTGCTCTCACAATGGGGCGGTGCGCTTGCGGGACGGTAAAAAAAAGGCCTGCAAGCCGCATCTTTGCGGCGATGTGGGAGCGGTGTATTCGCCGCTCCTTCACCGCCCCTGCCCATTGAAAACAATGGGGCAGCGCTCCCGAAGCGCCTGAACACCGCTTTGGAAGCGCCGCTAACCGGCACTTTTAACCCCTGCTTAACCCCTTGTGGGGGGTTAAAAGCGCACCACTGCCGCCCGAAAAGCGCCGCTATAAACAGCGGTAAATTAGAGGTGTTTTACCGCTAACGCTCGGGCGGCCCTGGTGTGAAAGGGGTCTTAATGTTGGCAGCTGTTTATTTATTTTATATTATTGTTGTTGTTATTTTTGTTTAAGTATTTATATATAATAGATTTGTTTGTTGAGATGGCTATATACTTTTTACAATATCATGTGAGTATAAAATATATGCTCACCTTATGCTGTTATTCCTACTGACACTTAGTGCTGGCCGTTGATTTTTTTTTTTTATTATGATGATTATTATTATTTTTATCACTATTATTATTATATATTTGTGTGCAGAGATGGAAGTCTATTGCTATATACACTTTACAATATCATTTGAGTATAATATATATACTCACTTTATGCTGTCAGTCCAACTGTCACTTAGTGCTGGCAGCTGATTATTTGTTATTATTATTATTATTTCTTTATATATTTTTATATCAGTAGAACATGGAAGTCTGTTGATATGCACTACAGTATATATTCACAATATCACGTGATTTATACTGTAAGTCCTATTGTTACCTAGTGCTGGCAGCTGTTTATTTAATATTTGTATTATTATGTATTTATATATATGTTTTTATATTAGTTGATAGAGCGTGGAATTCTATTGATATATCATTTTTCCAATATCACTTTATATTGTAAGTCATACAGCCACTTAGCACTGGCAGCTGTTTATTTATTTAATATTATTATTGTGATTTATATGTATTTTTATATTAGATGATAGAGAGTGGAAGTCTATTGATATACATATTAGCAATATGAGAAATGGTACAATCCTTTGTTTCATGGCAGGATCAACCAAGTGTAATTTTCATTAACCACTTGGCGACCGCACGCCGAGGATTGACGGCGGCAGAGTGGCTCATTATCGCAAACCGCCGTCACCTGACTAGTATTGTGAGCATGCGCGCGCCGCCGGAGGCGCTCTCACTGTGTTCCAGGGCGGGTAGGGTGGACTCGATCGCCGCGATGGCCCCCCCCGCAGTGAAAGAATGGAGGTCCATGTAAGTAAACACGGATCTCCGTTCTGGCAGAGGGGGAAGGGCTGTGATCACAGCCTTCCTCTATATGGAAGCCGTGATCATTCCCCTCCCTATGCCAGCCCAGCCCCCATACAGTTAGAACACACTGAGGGAACACATTTAACCCTTAGTACCTTCACTGCCAATGGCATCTATACAGTAAATAATGTAATTTAATAGCACTGATCGCTTAATAAATGCCAATGGTCCCAAAAAAGTGTCAAAATGGTCCGACATGTCCGCCGCAAAAAATTGTTTTTTTTTTTTTTGCAAAATTATCCCTCTTTTTTTTGTTTATAGCGGTGATCAGAAATGACGCAGAGGGGATCAAATACCACCAAATGGGAAAAAAGGATGCAAATTTAGTTTGGGTACAACGCCGCACGAATGCGCAATTGTCAGTTAACGCGACGCAGCGCCGAATCGCAAAAAGTGCGCTGGTCCTAAAGGGGGAAATCCTTCCGGGGCTGAAGTGGTTAAAGCTACAGATTTTAACAGATTGACGGCAACTTTTAGAATTGCATTAACATGTTAAATCTTTTCATGGATATATTTACTTATATGAGCTACATGCATCTGTCTTTGGGGTAAATGCAGAAAGAGACATAAATAACCATCCTTTGCTGTCCCGTCATGCTGAGCCAGCAGCTCTGTAGGGCCTGTCAGAGATTTTTTGAAGGCAGTTGTCTCATCTGGACAACTTTCATAATATAGGGGGCTTCAATGAAAAGGGCCACACATAATATTCAGTGAATGTAATGTTACAGGAGATGGTCAGAGACTGCAGACAATGATACAAGGGACGGTCAGAGACTAAGGGCCTGCTACAGGAGTTGGTCAGAGACTATGAATATGCTACAAGAGAAGGTCACAGACTATGTGCATGATACAGGAGATGGTCAGAGACCATGTGATGAAACAGGAGATGGTCAGAGACTATGAATGAACATGATACAGGAGATAGTCAGAGACTATGAACATGATACAGGAGATGGTCAGAGACTATGAACATGATACAGGAGATGGTCAGAGACTATGAACATGATACAGGAGATGGTCAGAGACTACAAACATGATACAGGAGATGGTCAGAGACTATGAACATGATACAGGAGATGGTCAGAGACTACGAACATGATACAGGAGATGGTCAGAGACGGTGAGCCTGATACAGGAGGTGGTCAGAGACTATGAACATGACACAGGGGATGGGCAGAGATTATGGACCTGCTACATTAGATGGTCTGAGACTATGAGCCTGATACAGGAGATGGTCTGAAACTGTGAGCCTGATACAGGAGATGGTCTTAGACTGTGAGCCTGATACAGGAGATGGTCTGAGACGGTAAGCCTGATACAGGAGCTGGTCAGTCTCCTTACAGGAGATGGTCAGAGACTGTGGACATGCTAGAGATGGTCAGAGACTGCAGACAATGATACAGGAGATGGTCAGAGATTATGGACCTGCTACAATAGGTCAGAGACTATGGGCTTGATACAGAAGATGGTCAGAGACTATGGGCTTGATACAGGAGATGGTCAAAGACTATGCACATGCTACAGGAGATGGTCAGAGACTATGGACATGCTACAGGAGATGGTCAGAGACTATTAGCCTGATACAGGAGATGGTCAGAGACTATGGGCTTGATACAGAAGATTGCCAGAGACTGTGGACATGCTACAAGAGATGGTCAAAGACTATGGGCCTGATACAGGAGATGGTCAGAGACTGTGGACATGCTAAAGGGAGAGACTGTAAGCATGCTGTAGGAGTTGTTAGTTGTTGTAATCCCAGTGACATGCTTCAGGGCATGGGCGTCTGCAGGTAGGGGCAAGGGGGGGCCCCCCCCGCAATCAGGGATCAGATCAGGGGTTCCCCTCTAGGTCCTATGACTCTCTCCTGCAGTATGTCTGTAGTCTCTGACCGTCCCTTGTACAATGTCTGCAGTCTCTGACCATCTCCTGTACCATGTCTGCAGTCTCTGACCGTCTCCTGTACCATGTCCACAGTCTCTGACCATCTCGTGTACTATATCTGCAGTCTCTGACCATCTCCTGTACCATGTCTGCAGTCTCTGACCGTCTCCTGTACTATGTCCGCAGTCTCTGACCATCTCCTGTACTATGTCTGCAGTCTCTGACCGTCTCCTGTACTATGTCTGCAGTCTCTGACCATCTCCTGTACTATGTCTGCAGTCTCTGACCGTGATAATGTGATAATGACATTGTCAAAACGGGGCAGAGCATGAGTGACCTTAAAATGATGCCCCCCCCCCTTAAAAAAGTTCTGTGGACGCCCATGCTTCAGGGTACATTTATAACCAGAGCAGGGTGACGCTGATCCAGGGCAGGAGGTATGCAGGGCTGCTCCCAGCATTTAGGAAAGGATGGAAGTTTACCTCCTCCAGAGCTGACTCACCTTCTGCCCTCTGCTGCGCTGCTGGAGTCAAAGGGTGGGGCTCTAATGTGAAGAAAAGCCTCTGTGATGGGGAGACTATGTTCTACCAGTCTCTGACGCCTGTATCATGTCCTCTGCCAGTCTCTGACGTCTGTACCATGTCCTCTACCAGTCTCTGACGTCTAT
>BLSH010210857.1:0-23726 GCA_018402905.1 Glandirana rugosa | reverse complement strand
AATCTCTAATTTCTGCTATCTGTCCTCAGAGCAACAGCACAGACAGCAGTAGTAAAGTAATCTATCTCAGGATGCAGGATCAGGTCTTAAAATGGCTAAAATCTGTCCCTCACGCCGTCAGCTACCTTTCCCTATACTAACCCAAGGAGCATGTGACTGCAGCACTGTGACTCCAGCTTATAAAGAGGCTGGGTCACATGATGCACCGGCCAATCACAGCCATGCCATTAGTAGGCATGGCTGTGATGGCTTCTAAGGGCAAACCAGTGAAACACTTGTTGATTGGCTGCCCTGCAGCTTCTCAACACGTGGAGTAAAATAGCAGAACCCCGGACCGAACCCGAACGATTTTTGAAATGTCCGGGTCCGGGTCCGTGCCACGGACACCCAAAAGTTCGGTACGGACCCGAACGTTACAGTCCGGGTTCGCTCAACACTAATACTAACTTAACTATTAAATTATAGGTATTGGAATTTCTTTTCAAATTCGGCTGTCAGCGAACGTAACGAATACAAATTCATCCGAAGTTACGAATTATCCGAAATAATGAATGCCGCATCTAAACGAATGGAGCGTAACTATTTAATAACAATAAATAATAATAATAAAAACTTTTTACTATTATTATTTATTATTAATGTGTTCCGTTCCATTTGTTTAGATGCCGAACAGCCGAATTTGAAAGGAAATTCCAATACCTATGATTTAATAGTTATTATTAGTTAGTTATTATTTCAAATTTCTGGATTTTCCGTATTCGTTATTTTGGATAATTCGTATTCCTTACGTTCGCAAACAGCCAAATTTGAAAGGAAATTCCAATACCTATAATTTAATAGTTGTTATTAGTAAGTTAGTTATTCTTTCAAATTTTCGGATTTTCATGCTTATGAATTTTCGGATTTTCTTTCTTATTTTTGGATTTTCGAGTTTTCGGATTTTCGAATTTCCGAATTTTTGAAAATTTTTGAATTCCAAATTTTTGAATAACCGAATTTTCGGATTTAGGAATAAAACAAAAAAACAAACGGAATGAAAACTAAAATGGATGAATTTTCCAGCAGTGCACATGTCTTCCGGGTTGGACCCCCTTTTGCCTTCATTCTTGGCGGCATAGATATAGCAAGGTGTTGGAAACGTTCCTCAGAGATTTTGCTCCATATTGACAATGATGGCATCACGCAGTTGCTGCAGATTTGTCTCCCGTTCCGCCACATCCCAGAGGGTCTCTATTGGATGAGATGTGAGGAGTGTGGAGGTCATTGGGGTGCAGTGACCTCATTGTCCAGTGGTGAGATGATTGGAGCTTTGTGATTGGTGCATTATCCTGCTGGAAGGAAACATCAGAAGATGAGGACACTGCAGTCATAAAGGGGTGGACATGGTCAGCAACAATACTCAGGTAAGCCGTGGTGTTTAAAGCGATGCTCAATTGGTACTAAAGGGCCCAACGTGTGCCAGGAAAATATCCACCACATTACACCCCCACCACCAGCCTGAACCGGTGATACAAGGCAGGAGGGTTCCATGCGCCAAATTCTGACCCCACCAACTGAATGCTGCAGCTGAAATCAAGACTCATCAGACCAGGCAACAATTCGAAAATCCAAAATGATAACTAACTAATAATAACAACCAACTATAGGTATTGGAATTTCCTTTCAAATTTGGCTGTTAGTGAACGTATCGAATACGAATTTATCCGAAGTTACGAATTATCCGAAATAACGAATATCTAAACAGTCTAAGCAATAATAATAATAATAATAAAAAGTTGTTGTTATTATTATAATGAATTCCTTACTTTCCATTCGTTTAGATGCAGCATTTGTTATTTCGGATAACTCTTAAATTCGCATTCGTTTCGTTCACAAACAGCCAAATTTGAAAGGAAATTCCAATACCTATAATTTCATAGTTAGTAAGAGTTATAATAAGTTAGTTAGTTATCATTTCGGATTTTAGTTTTTATTTTCGGATTTTCGAATTTCCGAATTTGCAAATTTCAGATTTTTGAATTTTCGAATTTCGGAAAAATTAGTTTGAACGGATTTTCGATATTCTAATATTTCCGAATTTACAGATTTTTTTCGAATTTCGTTGCAAAAACGAATTTGGAACAAAACAGATTGCACATGTCTATCAGACACTAACTGACACATTTTACACTTTTTGGGGACCAGTGCCACTAATACAGCGATCAGTGCTAAAAATATGCACTGTCACTGTACTAATGACACTGGCTGGGAAGGGGTTAACATCAGGGGCGATCAAATTGTTAAATGTGTGCCAAAGGTTGTGCTTACTCACTGTGGGGGAGATTGATAGCAGTGGCAGCCATTGGCACCCGCTGCTGTCAATCAAATGTTGTGACGAGGGAGCAGGGGATGGGGCCGACTTGCTCGCTCTGTGTCAATAGACACAGACGGTGCGGCTTGGGAGCGAGCCTGCACAGGTGCCCCCATGGAAAGTGGCTTTACATGGGGGTACTCGTCGGAGAGGAGGGGCCTGGAGCGCCGGCGGGGGACACCAGAAAAGAAGGACCATTACACAGAGCGTCTTCTTTCAACTTAACAGTATGACTGAGTAACTATCAAGAGAATCAAAAATGAGTGAATCCCCAATTCTGCTAATATGAGGACGGTAGTAGGGACATGATTAGTAGGGACATAATTAGTAGGGACATGATTAGTAGGGACATGAGTAGTAGGGACATAATTAGTAGGGACATGATTAGTAGGGACATGATTAGTAGGGACATAATTAGTAGGGACATGATTAGTAGGGACATGAGTAGTAGGGACATAATTAGTAGGGACATGATTAGTAGGGACATGATTAGTAGGGACATGATTAATAGGGACATGATTAGTAGGGACATGAGTAGTAGGGACATTAGTAGTAGGGACATGAGTAGTAGGGATATGAGTAGTAGGGACATGAGTAGTAGGGACATGATTAATAGGGACATGATTAGTAGGGACATGAGTAGTAGGGACATGAGTAGTAGGGATATGAGTAGTAGGGATATGAGTAGTAGGGACATGAGTAGTAGGGACATGATTAGTAGGGACATGAGTAGTAGGGATATGAGTAGTAGGGACATGATTAGTAGGGACATGAGTAGTAGGGACATGATTAATAGGGACATGATTAGTAGGGACATGAGTAGTAGGGACATGATTAGTAGGGATATGAGTAGTAGGGACATGAGTAGTAGGGACATGAGTAGTAGGGACATGATTAGTAGGGACATGAGTAGTAGGGACATGATTAGTAGGGATATGAGTAGTAGGGACATGATTAGTAGGGACATGAGTAGTAGGGACATGAGTAGTAGGGACATGAGTAGTAGGGACATGATTAGTAGGGATATGAGTAGTAGGGACATGAGTAGTAGGGACATGATTAGTAGGGACATGAGTAGTAGGGACATGATTAGTAGAGACATGAGTAGTAGGGACAAGGGTAGTAGGGACATGAGTAGTAGGGACATGATTAATAGGGACATGATTAGTAGGGACATGAGTAGTAGGGACAGATTCTCCCAGCAGGTTGCTTCACAGTCCCGGGAATCCAGCACTGTGTAGGGATTTGGTGGTGACAGCACTGAGTGAAAGTGTTGGGAAGGCTTCACATGTGAGATGACTGTTTACTTTATCCCAGCTGTGGGCACAGGAAATGTCTGCTCTGCTTTGCATGTTCCCCACCCAGAAGGGGGACTCAGGGGTTTCTCCGACATGTCCCAGGGACTCCGGTCTCCATCTATCAGCATAGCCATCCTGTCCTTCCTAATCAATGGGACAAGAGAACTCAGAATACATCCCAGGGACTCGGGGCTCCAGCCTTCAGCATCACGTCCTGGTAACTCCTGGCTTCAGCTCTCAGCATGGCTATCCTGTCCTTCTGTCTGGAAGCCATAGGACTAGAGAACTCAAAATACACCAAAGGGACTTATGGGTTGAAGGTTTTAGCATGGCCATACTGCCCATCATTTATCAAAGCTATAGGACTAACGAACACAGCATACGCCCCAGGGACTCGGGGGTTCCAGCCTTTAACATGGCTATTCTCTCCCTCATTATCAAAGCCGTAGGACTAGAGAACTCAAAATATGTCCTAGGAACTCCAGGCTTCAGCCTCAAGCATGGCTATCCAGTCCCTCTTTATGGAAGCCATAGGACTAGAGAACTAAAAATATGTCCTGGACCTCTAGGCTCCAGCCTTGGGCATGGATATCCAGTCCCTCTTTATTGACCCAAAGGGCTATAGAACTACGTCCCAGAGACTCCAAACTCCAGACTTTAGCATGGCCACCTGGTCATTCTTTATGGAATCTGTAGGACTAGAGAACTCAATATAGTGTATGTCCTGGGGACTCAAGGCTCAGGCCTTGAGCATGGCTATACAGTCCTTCTTTATGGAAGCCATAGGACCAGAGAACTCAAAATGCCCCAAGGACTTAGGGATTAAAGCTTTTAGCATGGCCATGCTGCCCATTGTTTTTCAAAACCATGGGACTAGGAAACACATAATATGCTCCAGGGACTAAGGGCTCCAGCCTTCAACATGGCCATCCTGTCTTTCTTTATGAAAGTCATAGGACTTGAGAACTCAAAATATGTCCTTGGGACTCCAGGCTCCAGCATTGAGCATGGCTATCCAATCCTTCTTTATTGACCCTAAGGGCTAGAGAACACAAAATACACCCCAGGGACTCCAACTCCAGCCTTTAGCATGGCCACCTGGTCCTTCTTTATGGAAGACGTAGGACTTAAGGACTCAGTATATGTCCTGGGAACTCCAGGCTCCAGCCTTAAGCATGGCTATCTAGTCCTTTTTTATGGAAGCCATAGGACTAGAGAATACAAAATACGTCCCAGGGACTCAGGACTCCAGCCTTCAACATGGCCATACTGCCCATCTTTTATCAAAACCAAATATGTCCTTGGGACTCCAGGCTCCAGCCTTGAGCAAGGCTATCCAATCCTTCTTTATTGACCCTAAGGGCTAGAGAACACAAAATACACCCCAGGGACTCCAACTCCAGCCTTAAGCATGGCCACCTGGTCTTTCTTTATGGAAGACGTAGGACTTAAGGACTCAGTATATGTCCTGGGAACTCCAGGCTCCAGCCTTAAGCATGACTATCTAGTCCTTTTTTATGGAAGCCATAGGACTAGAGAATACAAAATACGTCCCAGGGACTCAGAACTCCAGCCTTCAACATGGCCATACTGCCCATCTTTTATCAAAACCAAATATGTCCTTGGGACTCCAGACTCCAGCCTTGAGCAAGGCTATCCAATTCTTCTTTATTGACCCTAAGGGCTAGAGAACACAAAATACACCCCAGGGACTCCAACTCCAGCCTTAAGCATGGCTATCTAGTCCTTTTTTATGGAAGCCATAGGACTAGAGGACACAAAATACATCTCAGGGACTAAGGGCTCCAGCCTTCAACATGGCCATCTTGTCCTTCTTTTTGGAAGCAATAGGACTAGAGGACTCAAAATACGCCCCAGGGACTAATGGGTTCAATATTTTAGCATGGCCATACTGCCCATCTTTTATCGAATACATAGGACTAGAGCACTCAAAATATGTCCTGGGGACTTTAAGCTCCAGCCTTGAGCATGGCTATCCAGTCCTTCTTTATGGAAGCCATAGGACTAGAGAACTCAAAATACATCCCAGGGACTCAGGGCTCCAGCCTTCAACATGGCCATCCTGTACTTCTTTATGAAAGGCCATTGGACTGCTCAAAATATGTCCTGGGGTCTCCAGGCTCCAGCCATGAGCATGGCTATACAGTCCTTCTTTATTGACCCAAAGGTCTAGAGAACCCAAAATACATCCCAGGGACTCCAAAGTTCAACCTTCAGCATGGCCATCTGGTCCTTCTTTATGGAGGCCATAGGATTAGGGAACTCAAAATACATCCCAGGGACTCCAAACTTCAACCTTCAGCATGGCCATCTGGTCCTTCTTTATGGAGGCCATAGGATTAGAGAACTCAAAATACGCCCCAGGGACTTATTGGATCAAGAGTTCAGTATGGCCGTCCTACCCATCCTTTATGGAAGCCGTAGGACTAGAGAACATAAGATGCCTCTAAGGGACCCTGGACTCCAGCCTGTAGCATTTCTTTCTTTTTTATAGAAGCCATAAGACCAGAGAACTCCAAATACGTTTCAGGGATTCGGGGCTCCAGCCTTCAGCATGGCCACCCTGTCCTTCATTATCAAAGCCTCATGACTGGAGGACTCAAAATACGTCCTGGTAACTCCAGGCTTCAGACTCGAGCATGGCTACCCAGTCCTTCTTATAGAAGCCACATTGAATGGAGTGTATAGGTAGCCCCACACATTACAAAGTTTTTGTAAATCTTAAGGAGATACTGTGATTGTGCAACCAGATTGCAACATGAATGCCCAGCTCAATAGAAACTCTGTGTGCACCAAAAAGTGTGCAAAGTCTTACAGTTCATTTGCTTTAGAAAGCAGCCACATCCTAGGTGGCAAAACCCGTCCCCTGCCAGAGAAGGACTCTTGCTCTCTGCGTGGAAGCAGTGGGCTCTCTGCAGAGGTCTGGCACCCCTACCCTGCTTTAGATCTACCAGATCAAGGGTCTTTCTGAGTGGATACGAATGAAGTAGATTGGAATCCATCACATGATAGTGATGTCGTTTTGGTAAATCCAAAGGAGATTGTACAACCAGATTGTACCATGTATGACCAATTTTATGGAATGTTTATCTAATGACAGTACCACTCATCTTCACCCCCGTTTTATCGATATAATCTTTTGGATTTCTCTACAAAGCTACAGTATGTAAGATTACACCATGATCACACAGGGTACAATCTAATTGTCTAATAATCTCTTTTAGGTCTGCCAATAACCATGTATTGTACATATGTACAAAGGCTTGCCTGATTACATACACATTCCCTCACGTGGTATAATTTTCGTAAAACTAAAGCTGGCCATACACTATACAATCTGATTGTACAATCTGCATACAATCTCCTATAGCAGGGATATGCAATTAGCGGACCTCCAGCTGTTGCAAAACTACAAGTCCCATCATGCCTCTGCCTCTGGGTGTCATGCTTGTGGCTGTCAAGAGTCTTGCTATGCCTCATGGGACTTGTAGTTCTGCAACATCTGTAGGTCCGCTAATTGCATATCCCTGTCCTATAGAGTCTCCAAAACTTTACGGGTACTCAATGGGATGCGATTCTGCATTGAAGTCAATGGGACGCAAGTTTGCACTGAAGTCATTAGGGGTGTTTTTGCATTGAAGTCAGGATAGGAAATCCCTGCAAATTGAGGAAATTCCTTGGGGACCCCCCCAGCCCCAGTGTCCCCATTGGAGATTTCCCCTCTATTAATTTTCAGGGGACAACCCCAACTTTGTGATTTTCTTTTACTTTTACTTTCAATGATAATGATAAACAGGACAGACAGAGATGGTAAATCTCCCTAACGGGGGGCACAGACAGCAATTAAAACTGACAGGGGCTCTAATCCCTCTCCGCCTTATCCAGAACTAAAACAATTGCCTTTAGTTATACTTTAGATGGATGGGTTTGGTTCCGCTTTATGATTTACTTCTGCTCAGGAGCTCTGGGCTTCAGAAAAATGGCCGCCTCCAGCAAGAAGAAACAGGAACACTGCTGGAGGCAATTTACAGCACACGCTCATTTTTTAGCATAATTATTAATGTAGAATGTATGGTCCTTGCTAAAGAACATTATTTTTTATCAGGTTGGAATGGGTAAAGTTCAGTTTTAACCTCTTTGCGCCTGCGCTATAGTTGAGAGATGGCTACAGCTAGGGTTGCCACATCATCCCTTTAATCCAGGACACATATAAATTACACAGGTTGTTCTGTGGCTGATTAAGGTGGTAATTAAACTCACTTGGTGCCTCATCTGCATTAAATTAGCCTCAGAACAACCTGTGTAATTCATATGTGTCCTGGATTAAAGGGATGATGTGGCAACCCTAGCTACAGCACGGGCATAAATTGCCGGGAGGGTGTCCACGTACGCCTTCCCAAGCATGCGCTGCCTGCGCGCCCCTGCAGGGCGGCGTGCTCTGTGAGCAGCGAGCCCATGATACTTGGCTGATCACAGATCGGAGTAATGGGCCATTTCCAGCCCCTTACCACGTGATCAGCTCCTGTCAGCCAATGACAGCCGATCACATGATTTACACAGAAGCCTGTAATCTGCTTTTTTCCCCCTCACGTTGACAGTGTGAGGAGGAAATAAATGCTGATTACCGGCTTGTATCAAGGAGACATCGGTCCCGCACACTCCACACCCACTGCTGCTAAGTAGTGCCCACCAGTGCCATCTGCCAGTGCCCACCAGTGCCACCTACCAGTGCATATCAGTACTGCTAAGCAGTGCCTACCAGTGCCACCTATCAGTGTCTATCATTGCTGCCAATCAGTGCCTCATCATCAGTGCCACCTATCAGTGCTGCCTATCAGTGCCTATCAGTGCCACCTACCAGTGCCCATCAGTGCCACCTATCAGTGCTGCCTATCAGTGTCACCTACCAGTGCCTATCAGTACCCTTCAGTGCCACCTATCAGTGCCCTTCAGTGCCGCTTATCAAGTAAATGGGACATCGGTCCCGCACACTCCACACCCAGTGCTGCTAAGTAGTACCCACCAGTGCCATCTGCCAGTGCCCACTAGTGCCACCTACCAGTGCATATCAGTACTGCTAAGCAGTGCCCACCAGTGCCACCTATCAGTGCCCATTATCGATGCCAATCAGTGCCTCATCATCGGTGCCACCTATCAGTGAGTGCTGTCTATCAGTGTCACTATCAGTGCCACCTACCAGTGCCCATCAGTGCCACCTATCAGTTCTGCTATCAATGTGACCTACCAGTGCCTATCAGTCCCCTTCAGTGCAGCCTATCAGTGCCGCCTATCAGTGCCTTTCAGTGCCGCTTATCAAGTAAATGGGACATCGGTCCCTCACACTCTACACCCACTGTTGCTAAGCAGTTCCCACCAGTGCCACCTACCAGTGCCCACCAGTGCCACCTACCAGTGCATATCAGTACTGCTAAGCAATGTCCACCAGTGCCACCAATCAGTGCCCATCAGTGCTGCCAATCAGTGCCACCTATCAGTGCTGTCTATCAGTGTCACTACCAGTACCTATCAGTGCCTATCAGTGTCACCTACCAGTCCCCTTCGGTACCACCTATCAGTGCCCTTCAGTGCTGCCTATCAGTGCCCTTTAGTTCCGCTTATCAAGTGCAGCCTCACCAGTGCCTCCTGATCAGTGCCCAGCAGTGCAGCCTATCAGTGCCCATCAGTGAAGGAGAAAAATCACCTGTTTGCAAAATTTTATAACAAAACTATAAACATTTTTTTCCCCGTCATTTCTTTTTAACAAAAAAAAACAAAAAAAAAAGCGATGATCAAATACCACCAAAAGAAATCTCTATTTGTGTGAAAAATAGGTAAAAATGTAATATGGGTGCAGTGCTGCATGACCGCGCAATTGTCATTCAAAGTGCGACAGCACTGAAAGCTGAAAATTGGTCTGGTCAGGAAGGGGGGGTGAAAGTGCCCAGTAAGCAAGTGGTTAATGAGTTTTGATGCCTATTTTTCAGCACACTCGTGAGTAGGCTTTTGTGTGTTTTCTGGTCAATAAAGTTTTATGGCAATGCACTAGGCGTTTGAGCCCTCCTGTGTGTGGAAGATCGTACAGGGATTGTAGGGTCGCACTGTATCATGTATGTCCAAGTTTAGCAGATTGTACAATCAGATTGCCTCAGGTGCATTGTACACACCCCAGGTTGGCACACTGTAGGGCATTCTGGCAGAGGACGGGTTAATAGGATATAGACATAGCTGGCATGCCAACGCTGCGGGCATGACGGCCCAGCCTGTAAGCCGTACCGGGAAACCAAGCCACTAATCCGCCTTCTTTCTGCTGATGGAAGGTAAACAGGCGGTTGCAGGACGCTGAGATCAATGGGCCTTTTTGTTCCTTGTATCCGCGTGTTGATAGGTGACGATCTCGGGGATTGTTTATCTGGCTGGGGTTAGGCCGGGTGACCTGGCTCTGCTGTGGGATCATATCAAAGGAAATACAAAACAACAATGGCGGCCGTCCGCAGGGCGGGTCTGCTGAGTCATTGCGGCCAGAGCGAGGAGAAATAATGGCGTCGCCCTTAGAAACCCAGAAAGGTTCTGATTAAAGACAAACACCAGGCCGGCCCGGTCTCACCCACATCAAACGCATCCAGACACAATTCCAATACGAGGGATGACCGCAATCTACTTCCTCACTGATGTGCCTTTATAAATCCACACAACCAGGGTGCAACAAGAGGAGTGAGACTGCTAACGCATTTCAACCTGGAAAGGCATTACCACAAAACTGCCTATGCAGATAAGGGGCGTCTGTAGATAAAAACAAACTGTGCAGCTCTGACTAAAGTTAAATAAAGCTCTTGCTATAGGTGTAGACCTTTTACATTATTTACTTGTGAAGCCTGACTGGAATACTGCTAGGACGTTGCTAAGTGAGGCCTAATCATTACTGCTCACCTCCTCCATCACATGACAGGAGTGAGCTCAAAAAACACTGAGAATACTCCCAGGACGTTGCTAAGCGAGGCCTAGTCATTACTGCTCCCCTCCTCCATCACAGGAGTGATCTCCCAAACACTGAGAATACTCCCAGGATGTTGCTAAGTGAGGCCTAGTCATTACTGCTCACCTCCACCATCACAGGAGTGATCTCCCAAACACAGAGAATACTCCCAGGACGTTGCTAAGTGAGGCCTAGTCATTACTGCTCCCCTCCTCCATCACAGGAGTGAGCTCCCAAACACTGAGAATAGTCCCAGGACGTTGCTAAGTGAGGCCTAGTCATTACTACTCCCCTCCTCCATCACAGGAGTGATCTCCCAAACACAGAGAATACTCCCAGGATGTTGCTAAGTGAGGCCTAGTCATTACTGCTCACCTCCTCCATCACAGGAGTGAGCTCCCAAACACTGAGAATAATCCCAGGACGTTGCTAAGTGAGGCCTAGTCATTACTGCTCACCTCCACCATCACAGGAGTGAGCTCCCAAACACTGAGAATACTCCCAGGACGCTGCTAAGTGAGGCCTACTCATAACTGCTCACCTCCACCATCACAGGAGTGAGCTCCCAAACGCTGAGAATACTTCCAGGACGTTGCTAAGTGAGGCCTAGTCATTACTGCTCACCTCCTCCATCACAGGAGTGAGCTCCCAAACACTGAGAATACTCCCAGGACATTGCTAAGTGAGGCCTAGTCATTACTGCTCACCTCCTCCATCACAGGAGTGGGCTCCCAAACACTGAAAATACTCCCAGACGTTGCTAAGTGAGGCCTAGTCATAACTGCTCACCTCCACCATCCCAGGAGTGAGCTCCCAAACATTGAGAATACTTCCAGGATGTTGCTAAGTGAAGCCTAGTCATTACTGCTAACCTCCACCATCACAGGAGTGAGCTCCCAAACATTGAGAATACTCCTAGATTGTTGCTAAGTGAGGCCTAGTCATTACTGCTCACCTCCACCATCAAAGGAGTGAGCTCCCAAACACTGAGAATACTCCCAGAATGTTGCTATGTGAAGCCTAGTCATTACTGCTCACCTCCTCCATCACAGGAGTGAGCTCTCAAACACTGAGAATACTCCCAGGATGTTGCTAAGTGAGGCCTAGTCATTACTGCTCACCTTCACCATCAAAAGAGTGAGCTCCTAAACACTGAGAATACTCCCAGGACATTGCTAAGTGAGACCTAGTCACTACTGCTCACCTCCTCCATCACAGAAGTGAGCTCCTAAACACTGAGAATACTCCCAGGACATTGCTAAGTGAGACCTAGTCACTACTGCTCACCTCCTCCATCATAGGAGTGAGCTCCCAAACACTGAGGATACTCCCAGGAGGTTGCTAAGCGAGGCCTAGTCATTACTGATCACCTTCTCTATCACAGGAGTGAGCTCCCAAACACTGAGAATACTCCCAGGACGTTGCTAAGTGAGGCCTAGTCATTACCGCTCACCTCCGCCATTATAGGAGTGAGCTCTCACACACTGAGAATACTCCCAGGACGTTGCTATGTCAGGCCTAGTCATTACTGCTCACCTCCTCCATTACAGCAGTAAGCTCCCAAACACTTCGAATACTCCCAGGACGTTACTAAGTGAGGCCTAGTCATTACTGCTCACCTCCAGCATCACAGGAGTGAGCTCTTCAAACACTGAGAATACTTCCAGGATGTTGCTAAGTGAGGCCTAGTCATTACTGCTCACCTCCTCCATCACAGGAGTGAGCTCCCAAATACTGAGAATACTCCTAGGACATTGCTAAGTGAGGCCTAGTGATTACTGCTCACCTCCACCATCACAGGAGTGAGCTCCCAAACGCTGAGAATACTTCCAGGACGTTGCTAAGTGAGGCCTAGTCATTTCTGCTAACCTCCACCATCACAGGAGTAAGCTCCCAAACACCGAGAATACTCCCAGAATGTTGCTATGTGAGGCCTAGTCATTACTGCTCACCTTCACCATCACAGGAGTGAGCTCCCAAACACTGAGAATACTTCTAGGACGTTGCTAAGTGAGGCCTAGTCATTACTGCTCACCTCCACCATCATAGGAGTGAGCTCTCACACACTGAGAATACTCCTAGGATGTTGCTATGTCAGGCCTAGTCATTACTGCTCACCTCCTCCATTACAGCAGTGAGCTCCCAAACACTGAGAATACTCCAAGGACGTTACTAAGTGAGGCCTAGTCATTACTGCTCACCTCCAGCATCACAGGAGTGAGCTCTTCAAACACTGAGAATACTTCCAGGATGTTGCTAAGTGAGGCCTAGCCATTACTGCTCATGTCCTCAATCACAGGAGTGAGCTCCCAAACACTGAGAATACTCCTAGGACATTGCTAAGTGAGGCCTAGTCAATACTGCTCATCTCCACCATCACAGGAGTGAGCTCCCAAACACTGAGAATACTCCCAGAATGTTGCTATGTGAGGCCTAGTCATTACTGCTCACCTTCACCATCACAAGAGTGAGCTCCCAAACACTGAGAATACTCCTAGGACATTGCTAAGTGAGGCCTAGTCAATACTGCTCATCTCCATCATCACAGGAGTGAGCTCCCAAACACTGAGAATACTCCCAGGACGTTGCTAAGTGAGGCCTAGTCATTACTGCTCACCTCCTCCATTACATCAGTGAGCTCCCAAACACTGAGAATACTCCCATGGCGTTACTAAGTGAGGCCTAGTCATTACTGCTCACCTCCAGCATCACAGGAGTGAGCTTTTCAAACACTGAGAATACTTCCAGGACGTTGCTAAGTGAGGCCTAGTCATTACTGCTCAACTCCACCATCACAGGAGTGAGCTCTTCAAACACTGACAATACTCCCAGGACGTTGCTAAGTGAGGCCTAGTCATTACTGCTCACCTCCTCCATCACAGGAGTAAGCTCCCAAACACTGAGAATACTCCCAGAATGTTATGTGAGGCCTAATCACTGCTGCTCACCTCCACTATCACAGGAGTGAGCTCCCAAACACTAAGAATACACCCAGGATGTTGTAAGTGAGGCCTAGTCATTACTGCTCACCTTCACCATCACAAGAGTGAGCTCCAAAACACTGAGAATACTCCCAGGATGTTGCTATGTAAGGCCTAGTCATTACTGCTCATCTCCACCATCACAGCATTGACCTCCCAAACACTGAGAATACTCCCAGAATGTTGCTACGTGAGGCCTAGTCATTACTGCTCACCTTGACCATCACAAAAGTGAGCTCCCAAACACCGAGAATACTCCCAGGACGTTGCTAAGTGAGGCCTAGTCATTACTGATCACCTCCACCAGCACAGGAGTGAGCTTCCCCCAAACACTGAGGATACACCTAGGACATTGCTATGTGAGGCCTAGTCATTACTGCTCACCTCCTCCATCACAGGAGTGAGCTCCCAAACACTGAGAATACTCCCAGGACATTGCTATGTGCAAAAAAGGTACATGTATTGGAGGTATGTTACGTTTGCCATTATAGAACTTGAACACTCACTCCAACGCCCTCTGGATACACAGCTTCATTTTTTCCCATGGGGATCGTGCTGTGCGCCTGGCTCTTCCTTAGCAGCCTCCCTTCTCAGCACCTGTTGCAGGCGCGGTGGGCGGTCGGCGCTTCCGGGTCTCATATGGCTTACACTCCACTAGCATGTAAGTATATATACAGTATCTCACAAAAGTGAGTACACCCCTCGCATTTTTGTAAATATTTTATTCTATCTTTTCATGTGACAACACTGAAGAAATGACACTTTGCTACAATGTAAAGTAGTGAGTGTACAGCTTGTATAACAGTGTAAATTTGCTGTCCCCTCAAAATAACTCAACACACAGCCATTAATATCTGAACCGCTGGCAACAAAAGTGAGTACACCCCTAAGTGAAAATGTCCAAATTGGGCCCAATTAGCCATTTTCCCTCCCCGGTGTCATGTGACTCATTAGTGTTACAAGCTCTCAGGTGTGAATGGGGAGCAGGTGTGTTAAATTTGGTGTTATCGCTCTCACTCTCTCATACTGGTCATTGGAAGTTCAACATGGCACCTCATGGCAAAGGACTCTCTGAGGATCTGAAAAAAAGAATTGTTGCTCTACATAAAGATGGCCTAGGCTATAAGAAGATTGCCAAGACCCTGAAACTGAGCTGCAGCATGGTGGCCAAAACCATACAGTGGTTTAACAGGACAGATTCCACACAGAACCATGGTCGACCAAAGAAGTTGAGTGCAGTGCTCAGCGTCATATCCAGAGGTTGTCTTTGGGAAATAGACGTATGAGTGCTGCCAGCATTGCTGAAGGGGTTGAAGGGGTGGGGGGTCAGCCTGTCAGTGCTCAGACCATACGCCGCACACTGCATCAAATTGGTCTGCATGGCTGTCATCTCAGAAGGAAGCCTCTTCTAAAGATGATGCAAAAGAAAGCTTGCAAACAGTTTGCTGAAGACAAGCAGACTAAGGATATGGATTACTGGAACCATGCCCTGTGGTCTGATGAGACCAAGATAAACTTATTTGGTTCAGATGGTGTCAAGCGTGTGTGGCGGCAACCAGATGAGGATTACAAAGACAAGTGTGTCTTGCCTACAGTCAAGCATGGAGGTGGGAGTGTCATGGTCTGGGGCTGCATGAGTGCTGCCGGCACTGGGGAGCTACAGTTCATTGAGGGAACCATGAATGCCAACATGTACTGTGACCTACTGAAGCAAAGCATCCCCTCCCTTCCGAGACTGGGCTGCAGGGCAGTATTCCAACATAACGACCCCAAACACCTCCAAGATGACCACTGCCTTGCTAAAGAAGCTGAGGGTAAAGGTGATGGACTGGCCAAGCATCTCCAGACCTAAACCCTATTGAGCATCTGTGGGGCTCCTCAAATGGAAGGCGGAGGAGGGCAAGGTCTCTAACATCCACCAGCTCTGTGATGTCGTCATGGAGGAGGGGAAGAGGACTCCATTGGCAACCTGTGAAGCTCTGGTGAACTCCATGCCCAAGAGGGTTAAGGCAGTGCTGGAAAATAATGGTGGCCACACAAAATATTGACACTTTGGGCCCAATTTGGAGATTTTCACTTAGGGGTGTACTCACTTTTGTTGCCAGCGCTTTAGACATTAATGGCTGTGTGTTGAGTTATTTTGAGGGGACAGCAAATTTACACTGTTATACAAGCTGTACACTCACTACTTTACATTGTAGCAAAGTGTCAGCTCTTCAGTGTTGTCACATGAAAAGATAGAAGAAAAGATTTACAAAAATATAAGGGGTGTACTTACTTTTGTGAGATACTGTATATATTTTCTGGTAAGGAGTGGCTACTCTCCCTCCTGACTTACCACCATCCATTTACTATGTATTATGCATTTGCGCTGACATACCTCCCAGTGTGTAGTTCACACGAAACACGTCGGCCATACAATATGCACCTATCTCTTTATACAAATACCCTATTACCAGTGATAAGAGACTTTGACATTTGTATGCTTGTTATATAGCAGTACCACTGGCGTGTATCCCCATGTGGTTGTGATACTGTATATATATTTTTTTTATCATTGTTTATGTGTATTGACTCATGTTAGCCCAGCATTTTGGGCATATATTATATGATTGTGTTTTATAAGCCATGAATAAAAATATAATTACTTTAACTTGACTGACCCTTTGATCTCGCATGCCCACCTCACTCAAAGTCCCAAATCCTCTTCTTTTATGCAGGTAAGTAAAGGGGGGGCTCGGGGCAGGGGGGGGCTGCTGCAGGTGAAAAGGTTTTTACACCTTAATGCATTGAATGCATTAAGGTGAAAAACCTTGAGGGTTTGCAACTCCTTTAAAGCGGTTGTATACCCCGCTTGCACATTTTTACCTGCAGGTAAGCCTATAATAAGACTTACCTGTGTGCAAAATGAATATCGGTGTCAGTAGGGCAGAGATTGGTGTCAGTAGGGCAGAGGTTGGTGTCAGTTGGGCAGAGATTGGTGTCAGTAGGGCAGAGATTGGGGTCAGTAGGGCAGAGATTGGTGTCAGTAGGGCAGAGGTTGGTGTCAGTTGGGCAGAGATTGGTGTCAGTTGGGCAGAGATTGGTGTCAGTAGTGCAGAGATTGGTGTCAGTAGGTCAGAGATTGGTATCAGTAGGGCAGAGAATTTTTTTTTTTTTACAATTTTATGTTCTTTTTTTTAGGCTTTGGTGAAATATCCGGAGTCTAAACAGGGAGAATCTGCAACACACTGGGTGATTAGAGTGTGCCCTGGCACACCTGGCACACCCTGTGCGCACGCCTATGGTCTTTCTGCAGGCTTTCATTTTTTGTTTTGTTTTTTTCAGCGGTTTACTGCCGCTTTAAAGGGTTACTTCACCTTTACCAAAAAGCTGCCTATGCATGAATAAAGTTTAATAAAGCCCTTGCTATAGGTGTAGGCCATTTACGTACCCCCTGAATCCTGGCTGGAACACTCCCAGGGCGTTGCTATGATGTTGTTATGTGAGGCATAGTCATTACTGCTCACCTCCTCCATCACAGGAGTGAACTCTCAAATGCTGAGATCAGAACTACTGCATCAGGGGAGAGAGAGAGCATGTGAGGTGGGGGGTTGAATCAGAGAGAGAGCTCACTCCTGTGATGGAGGAGGTGAGCAGTAATGACTATGCCTTGCATAGCAACATCATAGCAACGTCCTGGGAGTATTCCAACCAGACTTCAGGAGGTTTATCAATGGCCTACACCTATAGCAAGGACCATAGGTATGCGCAGCCTATTGCATTAGGGTGTGCACCACAAAGCGCAAATAAACACGAGTGTGTGTGTGTGTGTGTGTATGTCAGAAGGGCAGAGAGTGGTGTCAGTAGTTTATTTTTATTTTATTTATTCTTTTACAATTTTGGGGGTTTTTTTTATACTTTTTTACAATATTTTATAATTTACAATTTTATTTAGGAGCCCTGCTGGGGGCCTTTGATGAAATATCAGGGGTCTAAACAGACCACTGATGTCTCACTTTTGGGGCAGAGAAAGGGACTGAGGACAGAGATTCCCCAGTCCCTTTCTCTGCAGCCATGCAGCAGGGGGAAGTCTGCACAGTACAGGGGGATTAGGGTGTGCCCAGGCACACCTGCCACCCTATGTGCGCACTCCTATGGCAAGGGCATTATTCAACTTTGGTCAAAGCTGCACAGTTTGTTTTTTTTCTACAGTCTTTATCAATTTTCCTATCACACTCCTTCCTGGCAAAAAAGGCTCTTAGGTAGTTGGGTGCTGCAACGAAATCCAACTGGGTCCTGGAAATTATTTGTCATGCAAGTGTACATATTCATCAGCAAACCGTGGATCCTTGTCCAAAATTTTCTTTATTGAAAAGATCACATCACAGAGAAATGCAACGTTTCGGAGCCGCGCAGGGCCCCTTCGTCAGGCACATGCCTGACGAAGGGGCCCTGCGCGGCTCCGAAACGTTGCATTTCTCTGTGATGTGATCTTTTCAATAAAGAAAATTTTGGACAAGGATCCACGGTGTGCTGACGAATATCTACACTTGTTTTTATCTACAGACGCCCCTTATCTGCATAGGCAGTTTTTTTTTTTTTATAAAGGTGAACTATCCCTTTAAAAAAAGGGGTCCAGGACTTGTACCTGCATTTCTGGGGGGTGGGGCAGACTATTGAAATGAATGGGCTTCCCTACCCTCAGACTACGGGTTGCATTGATGTGAATGGAGCCTTATAGCTGCTCAGCAACCAATGGAGTCATTTATTAAAAGCAATGATAAGTAAAAAGGACTAATGCACAAATGGGAAATAAAGCGGCATACACCGCATTAGACCATAAAATGCTGAGTGAAAATATAAAACAAAAGTGTAGTGCTAACAATAAAAAATGATAAAAGTGCAAATGATCAAACAAAGTGAAATGTCTTCACAGAAGAATGTCCTCATTTAGAGTTGATAACCAGGGCTGGCCCAAGACATTGTGCTGCCTGGGTCTAAGAATATAAATTCTGCCCCCCCCCCCCCAAAAAAAAAAAAAATTCACGCCCACCAAAAGGCCTCACATCCATTATTTTATATCATGATAAAAATTAAATTTATCAGGAAGTCAGATTTACATGCAACAGCACCTCTATATGCAAAATTATATGACATACCATTGTGTCCTAGGGTGGGTTAGGGTAGTATAGGGACAGGCTAGGGTAGTATAGAGACAGGCTAGGGTAGTATAGGGGCAGGCTAGGGCAGTATAGGGGCAGGCTAGGGTAGTATAGGGGCAAGCTAGGGCAGTATAGGGGTAGGCTAGGGTAGTATAAGGGCAAGCTAGGGTAGTATAGGGACAAGTTAGGGCAGTATAGGGGCAGGCTAGGGTAGTATAGGGGCAAGCTAGGGTAGTATAGGGGCAAGCTAGGGCAGTATAGGGGCAGGCTAGGGTAGTAAATGGTCACGCTAGGGTAGTACTGTATATAGACAGGCTAGGGTCATATATGGACAGTCTAGGGTAGTATATAGACAGGCTAGGAAAGTATAGGGGCGGGCTAGGGTAGTAAATGGTCACGCTAGGTTAGTATATAGACAGGCTAGGGAAGTATAGGGGCGGGCTTGGGGTAGTATAGGGACAGGCTAGGGTAGTAAATGGTTACGCTAGGGTAGCATATAGACAGGCTAGGGAAGTATAGGGGCGGGCTTAGGGTAGTATATAGACAGGCAAGGGTAGTAAATGGTTACGCTAGGGTAGTATATAGACAGGCTAGGGCAGTATATAGACAGGCTAGGGCCGTATATAGACAGACTAGGGTAGAATATAGACAGGCTAAGGTAGTGTATGGACAGGCTAGGGCAGTATTTAGACGGGTTAGGGTAGTATATGGACAGGCTAGGGTAGTATATAGACAGGCTAGGGTAGTATATGGACAGGCTAGGGTAGTATATGGACAGGCTAGGGTAGTATATGGACAGGCTAGGGTTGCATAGGGGTAGGCTGGGGCAGTATAGGGGCGAGCTAGGGTAGTATAGGGGCAGGCTGGGGCAGTATAGGGGCAGGCTAGGGTAGTATAGGGGCAGGCTGGGGCAGTATAGGGGTGGGCTAGGGTAGTATAGGGGCAGGTGGAGCGGCCCGGGGGCAGTTGTCATCATTACACACATAACTGCAGGAACAAATCTTGGTCGTCAGTTAGCTGGGTAAATAGAAGAGAAGGAGAGGCGGCCGTGGTTCAATTTGCTGCCCCTCTCACAGTGCTGCCCACTGGGACCCATGGTAGGGCCGGCCCTGTTCATAATCCACGTAAAGTTCCAAAACATTGAAATTTAAAGAAAGCGTCCAACAATAATGGTGCTAGGAATCTCCATGTTATGACCAAATAGTGCAGATCATCCAAAATTGTGAAGAAACCCCTGCAAGGATAAAACTCAGGAATCAGAATTCTGCTTCTCATTCCTGAGATTGAGTTTTATCCTTGCAGGGGTTTCTTCACAATTTTGGATGATCTGCACTATTCGGTCATAACATGGAGATTCCTAGCACCATTATTGTTGGACGCTTTCTTTAAATTTCAAAGTATTGGAACTTTACGTGGATTATGAACTCTAACAGAGGGCACTCTTCTGTGAGGACATTTCACTTTATTTGTTTGGTCATTTGCACTTTTGACATTTTTTATTGTTAGCGCTACACTTTTGTTTTATATTTATAAAAAGCAGACCGGGAAAAAGTAACGGCGTTGCCCATAGCAACTGATGATGATTTTAAATCAGTTTCTGGAAGACTTGCCTAAACAAAGAAACAGTAGCAGCAGATGATGAGGCTGCAATGATGGGCACTGATAGGCAGCACTGAATGGCACTAGTAGGCTGCACAGATGGGCACTGATGAGGTGGCAATGATGGGCACTGATAGTCAGCACTGATAGGTGTCACCAATGGGCACTGATAAGCAGCACTGATGGGCACTTATAGATGGCAATGATGGGCACTGATAGGCTGCACTGATAGGCAGCACCAATGGGTACTGAAAGGCAGCACTGATGGCACTGATAGGCGGCACCAAAGGGCACTGATAGGCGGCACTGATATGCGGCACCAAAGGGCACTGATAGGCAGCACTGATAGGCAGCACTGATGGGCACTGATAGGCAGCACTGATGGCACTGATAGGGGGCACCAATGGATACTGATAGGCAGCAATGATAGGCAGCACTGATGGGCACTGATAGGCAGCACTGATGGGCACTGATAGGCAGCACTGATGGCACTGATAGGTGGCACCAATGGACACTGATAGTCAGCATTGATAGGCAGCAATGATGGCACTGATAGGTGGCACCAATGGACACTGATAGTAAGCATTGATAGGCAGCACTGATGGGCACTGATAGGCAGCACTGATGGCAATGATAGGTGGCACTGATAACAGGCACTGATTGGCAGTACAGGTGGGCACTGATTGGCAGCACCCGTGAGCACTTTTGGGGCTGCTCCAATAATCAGAACATGGATGATCAGTTCCCTGATTATCAATGTGGATGCCCCCTGTGGAATTGCTGGTTATCGGCTCTCCATCAGGTGAAAGCGCGATCATGGAGGATATCATATGGTGCCCTCCCGGCAATGTGCGACCACGCTGGAGCCGTCATTCGGTATAGCGCGGTCGTGAAGGGGTTAAAGCGGTTGCAAAGTCAGACATGAAAAATATGCCTCCTTCCTCTGCTATCTGCATGAGTCACTTCTGACAAGTTTTCCTGACACCAAGAGAGATAAGGTGACAGGGGAGGGAGCTCCAGCACACAGCCTGTGATTGACAGCCTCGGCTCTGTCCTGTGTGCTGTATGAAGGGGTTGTGCCCCTTCTCTCCAATCAGCTCCCAGCTCTCCTCACTGAGATCTGCAGAGTGTAACTTCAGCTCTGTGCCCACTGTTTTTTGAAAGCTCAGACAAGCTGTATAAATTCTGGGCTTTGAACGGATGTTGAGAAGAGAGGACTGCAGATAAACCGGTACAACTTATGCAGGAGGCCAATCACTTCACTGGGTATATGGAAGGGTTTGCGACCACTTTAGGATTTTACTGCAGTCTGTGTCGATGTTGGTGGGGCATCTTCTCGTTTCCTGTGTGGTCACTGGGAAAGGAAGCGAGGGGAAATCATCCTAATGGGGACACAGACAGCAATAAAAACCTGGCAGATGTGCCAGCCCTATAAACGATACGTAGTGCAACAAACCACACACCTTACTGAGGACAGAGCAATTGGGACTCCACATCCCTTTTCCGTTATGAAAATGTCCCTCCCGGCGATCTGCCTGCCAGAGCGGATCCTGCACACCGATAAAATCAATGGACTTTGGCAATCCTGCGTGTATTATTCTTCCTGTCCTGCTGTTTGCCTTTCTCCCTTCTATGGCCGGGGTCACTATGACATCATCCTCATCGCCACAAAATCTTTTCCTATCAGGAAGCTGTCACCCGTGCATTGTTGTGTGGGAGCCAAGGTACACATTTCATGCACCCCTCCTATCCTATTCTATGTAATAAATGAGTGTACATAGCGGGACTCCCGCTGAGCATCAAATAAAGACTCAACACATACAAAAAAAAAAAAAAAAAGATAAATATTTTTTAGTCGATATTTACTAAAGCAGCCAAAGATAATAAAAATGAAAAGACGCGGTTCACTTTACTGTGGTGCGGTAACACAAAGCACGTTGACGTACGTTACGCTGCGCATTAACTGGTGCCGTGCACACTATCATTTTTTAACTATTATTTATTATTTTTTTTTATTAATTTAATATTTATTTGTTTGTTATTTATCATTTATTAACTATCATTTATTAACTATTATTTATTATTATTTTTTATTAATTTAATATTTATTTGTTTGTTATTTATCATTTATTAACTATTATTTATTATTATTTTTTATTAATTTAATATTTATTTGTTTGTTATTTATCATTTATTAACTATCATTTATTAACTATTGTTTATTATTATTTTTTATTAATTTAATATTTATTTGTTTATTATTTATCATTTATTAACTATCATTTATTAATGTATTATTCAATTATTTATTAATTTAATATTCTTGTGTTTATTAATTATCATTTATTAACTATCATTTATTAACATATTATTTAACTATTTATTAATTTCATATTTTTGTGTTTATTAATTATCATTTATTAACTATCATTTATTAATGTATTGTTTTATTATTTATTAATTTAATGTTTATTTGTTTATTAATTATCATGTATTAACTATCATTCATTAATGTATTATTTTATTATTTATTAATTTAATATTTTTGTGTTTAATAATTATAATTTATTAACTATCATTTATTAATTTATTATATTGTTATTTATTAATTTAATAGTTATTTGTTTATTAATTATCATATATTAACTATTATTTATTTGATTATTATTTTATTATTTATTATTTTTGTTATTAATACATTTAATATTTATGTGTTTATTAATTATCATTTATTAATTTATTGTTTTATTATTTATTAATTTAATAGTAATTTGTTTATTAATTATCATTTATTAACTATCATTTATTAATGTATTGTTTTATTATTTTTTAATTTAATATTTTTGTGTTTATTAATTATCATTTATTAACTATCATTTATTAATTTATTATGTTATTATTTATTAGTTTAATAGTTATTTGTTTATTAATTATCATTTATAAAATATCATTTATTTGATTATTATTTTATTATTTATTATTAATGTAAAAAAGGACATGAGCTCGGGTGAACAATCAATACCTTAGACGCAGAGCTGTCCCCTGCAATACTTCAGTTCCACCACTAGATGCCTTCAGTCTGACCTCCAGCCTACGTCCTCTGAGCGCAGGTTGTCATGGACCTACCCCCCCCCCCCCAATTTGGAATAAACAATGAAATTAGAAGCTGTACAATTATGAGCTCATCACCCTGTCACTCTGCTCTGTCCTCCTATCAGCGTGCTCCTTGTCAGTACCCATGAATGAATTGATTGGTTCCTTGTACTGCTGCTTCCTCTCACACTCCAGCCCTGCTGTAAAAGGGACTGCAAGAGGTGGAGACCGGGCCAAATTCAGGGAGTTACACTGCTAGTGTTTAAA